>JARFJB010002309.1:145000-157500 GCA_036346205.1 Vesta saturnalis | reverse complement strand
TTGTGCTTGTTTTGGGTTTCTGTGTTGTGTGTTTTTGTGTTTGTTCTGTGTGTTCTGTGTTCTGTGTTTTGTGTGTCTGTGTTCTGTCTGTGTGTCTGTTCTGTGTCTGTGTTGTGTTGTGTGTCTGTGTTTGTGTGTCTTGTGTCTGTGTGTCTGTGTCTTGGTTTCTGTGTTTGTTGTCTGTGTCTGTCTGTGTGTCTGTGTGTCTGTGCGTGTCTTTTGCGGCTGTGTTCTGTGTGTCTGTGTCTGTGTGCTGTTGTGTGTCTGTGTTGTTGTTGTTTCTTGTGTTTGTTCAAAATCACTTTATTATAATCTTCAGCAAAGCCAAGTAGCATTCGCAAAGGTATACAGACATTAAAATACCCTTGCTCATTTGTTAGTGTGCTGTTTGATGTAGGAAACCAACCGGCATTTTTTGATGGCGGGCAAGATCATTGGGTGTCAATACTAATCCTTTCATTGTCGACGTTAACCCCACCTTAGTTACGGAATCTACCACTATTCCATTCATTTCATATCTAATTTCACTGAATAAAAATGCGATACCATTATTAACGAACCTTGCGGTATTAGAGACAGTGCCATCCTGTCGCAATAATCTTCCCTCTACATAAACATAACTTTCTGATGGTAGAGTGCACATGTCTTCCTGAATGGGTATCCTGATTTCATCATTGTTTCCAAATCTCGTAGTATATGGTTGATGGGTGTGCAGTTCGGAATTAACGATAGCATTATCAACAACTTTTCATTAACGTTTAATATACTCATTGTAGTACTGTAAACCCGAGACTTTCCAAGAATGCTTTGTTCTGCGCTGTCAACGCTTTGGTCGCTGAACGCTTACTGACTGCACCTTTCCACACTTCTTTTATAGTTTGATTTGCACTGGTACATGCACATGTGTTATACCGCGTCACCATATTTTCTTTAAATGTAGTCCTATCGTTATGACTTCTCCGTTAAAATTGACGAGATCTCCGTCTTGGTCTACTATTTTAAGTGTTATTGTTGAAATGGTAGATGTATTTATAGGTAAGTAGATAACATGTTGAGGTGATTCGATTATTTTATATCCCGCTGGTACACTGGGAAAGAATTGATGAATTATGTGTGATGACTCACCATTTTAAAACTACCACTTGTTATGTTGCACTCGATAATTAATGAGTTAATTTTGATGATGTTAATAGGGTTCTCAGAGGTGTACACAGCTTGGTAAACAGTTTTATTAAAGCCAGCATAGGTCCTATCGAATGGACCACATTGAAACTAATGTTATGGGTTGCTTTCATGGTTGCTTTCATAGTATTATTATTTGCTCGTAAATCAATATACCCTTATCGTCTTTCACTGAGTCATTAATATATTTATTCACATCTGCGATTTCGTATGTTCCTGGTGGTAATTTTATCTCCAAATATGAGCATGTTGTTCTTTGAAGTAACGTTTTGTATAGTATTGAAGATTCAAAACTAGTTATTACATATTCCGACTCATTATCAAGAAAAATCGGTGGATTAAATGTGGCTTGCAGGATACTGCTTTTACCGGTGAAGGTAAATGTGTACGACATCACGATCACGTAAACTACTGACAATCAGAACGAGTAGTCATAAAAATCGTAAGACTAGATGACCACAGTTGTATGTATGAATCTTGAACCTTAGTAAAGTTATAATCAATTGTGTTTCTGCTACCATCACTTTTAAAATAGTGGACTAATTCAAAGGGTGGTTTAATATGTACTATCAAAATATGTTATATGTCTATTACGCTTAATATATGCTGTCCAGTGTGTTCCTGATTAGCTTGATTATCCAGATTCACGATACCACATTCATTCGCTATGGATTCGTGTAGGTAGCTTATCTCGCATATATATCCCTCTAAAATAGGGAATCTTTAATTGCTCCACAAATTTTGATAGCTCAACATTACTTAAGGCGTGGCGTGGTAGCTTCAGTGGGAGTTTTTGAATACGGTTGTAAATATACCCCAAACCTCGTTTATATGGTTTTAGATATAAACCTTTTCCAACAGCTGCTTCCATTGCTTGATTGTGTCGTTTGGTTTCTTCTAACGTTTTTGTCGCAGCTTTTGCGTCGGTAACCGCTTTTGCAACTGCAGCTGCACCGCCACCTAACGAACCTAAGCTCTAATGCTGCAAATAGGGGAATAAGAGGTATGAATCCCCCCTCGTTTTGGTATTGGTAATATTCTGCTCTTGGGTGACATGATTTTTGTGTTTTAGAGCGCTTAAGGCTTGCTGTATTGTAGATCGTAAAGATGATCGAAGTTTACCACCAACACGACGTCGCGCTAGAAGTACCGCTTTGTTAAATGAAATTGGTTTGGGAGTACGCTTTGTTCTTCGTGATTTGCTTCCCATTCTATTGCCTTTCCGTGATCTTCCACCCATCCCCATTTTCCGTTTTCCTTTCATTATTCCAGCTATAATGCAGCTGCCCTTTCTCCAAATGTAGCGTTTGAGGAACGAAATCTATTCCAAGCTTTTGTTGCAAAGTTTTATCGGCAATGTGTCGTTGACTTAAATCGTTTGACTGGGAGTATGCAATATCGTGCTCTTTACAGGCTTCGTCCAATTCATTAATACCTTTGTCGCCGCGAGCTAGTCGTTTTTGTAAACGGGTACCCGGTCCGCAATATCTATACCCAGGTATATGCAACTCCACGGGTAATTTATTTATTAAGGTATTAATTAATCCTGAACCTTTTCTTCTTATTACACCGAAGTATACTTCATACCAGACTGGCTGTCACTCACTACTAAACTACTTTTATTGTATGACACGTATATAGTACCATACAATTTGTGGTTTAGTACTATGACGGGCACCATACGCTTCATTCCGCAAGACACAGAATTACCTATTAAAAATTATGACACAGCTGATAACAAGGAACTTTACTCTAAACATAGCGGTCTACTGAAAGGAGGATGTAAACGAGGTATAATCGTTGGTCCATCTGGGTGGAAAAACAAATGTTATGATTACCTTGTTAGAACATCCAAATGGTTTACGTTTTGAAAATGTATATATTTATTGCAAATCATTATATCAACCTAAATACCAGTACCTACGAAATTTACTGACACCCATAAAGAAGTCGGGTATTTCGAATACAGTGATAATAGTGATGTTATATCCCTAGTGATTCCCGTAAAAATTCAATAATGATTTTCGATGATGTAGCGTGTCATAAGCAAAATGAAATAAGAGATCATTTCTGTTTTGGCAGACATCGAAATAATGATTGTTTCTATCTGTGTCAAACGTATTCTTCAATTCCAAAACAGCTTATACGTGATAATGCTAATTTACTTATTCTTTTCAACAAGATCACACTAATCTTAAGCATGTGTATGATGATCACGTTAATGTCGATATGTCCTTTGATAGGTTTAAAGATTTATGTTTTTGTTGCTGGCAAGACAAATTCGGTTTTGTGATTGATAAAGAAAGCGATGTTAATACAGGTCGTTACCGTAAGAGATTTGACTGTTTCATTGCATTATAAATATGGTAGCAGTATGGAACATATGCAGTCGTAATGAAGGAGCGCTTAGTACAAGACATTTTGCGTGCTCGCAAGAGCGTGCAACAGAAAAATATGCTAGTTTGAAAGAAGATACTGCTCTTACAGAACGTGCAATAGAAGCACACTTTAAACCTATTACACAACCATTAAAACAATTAATTACTAAAAATGATGGTTCTCTCATCAAAGCTGAACCCCTTACGCCAGAAGTCGGAAAAAGAAGTCCATTGCACAGAAATGAAGTTTTTACATACACCTAAAACAGCTGGATTACGGAAGGCTCCACGCACTCTTGTTCCTGACACCATTCCACACCTTCGCAGGAAACTGTAATTGCTGATACCACTAACGATGATGATGAAATTCCTACTTTACAACAATTGAAATCAGAACTGTTAGCTGCTGGATCTCAACCCGCCTTTGAAGATTATCTAAATCAATACCAAGGATTAGCTAATACTACGTTGAAGGTATATTTAGAGATACAGAAGACGAGTATGACTTAACATATGCGTACATTTCATTCCGGAAGAAGAAATTTTTATTGGTGATGCTGAACTAGATTTTATTGGAGAAAATTTCATATCACTCTTCCTGATGGATCATCCCTAGACTATGAAGGAACACCGGGATTATATGAACTACTTTTAAAAAAATGCCTACGGGGTACAAAAGAGTGACCTACAGCAATACAATGACATTTGCGTCGTAATGCTGCCCGACGTAATTATAACTGATGACCAAATCCGAGGAACTAATAGTAAAAAATATGTGAAATCATTAAACCATTACTTCAACCTAGAAAACGTTCTGCCTACATCATCTATTGCACCTCCAACCACAAGATCTCGAACAACTTCTATCTCCAAAAGAGGTGGTGGACTGCAACTATTGCGATACAATAACAAAGCTATTGAATTTGTACCGTGGAATAATCCGAATAAGTTAGTAGATTGGTTACGGAATTATTAGGATCAATGTCGACAGGAAATACTAGCAATCACAACGAAGTAGTATATATAATTGATGAACTACGTGAAGCAAAAGTAATACAGTAACAGCTCTTGTTATAAACCTATTACTATATCCTTTTCATTTCATTGTTACCGACTACCACTAAAGGCAGTACTACATGTCCATCAGTTATGCCAATAGATAAATTTGGCACATCTTCATCATCAAATGACAGTGGATAAATTTGGAAAACATATTACTCAGCATCGCAGTGATGCTACGAAGCAAAGTGATATATATTACGAAACTTATTTTACCTTGCAAGGTGTCTTGCAACAGACAACAGTAGATATTCCATTGGGTATCAATGGTAGATATTTCTTTCCTACAGAGGGAAAAATATTGCATTGTAGTGGTTACCTCAGATATTCATCTTCGATAATGTATATATACGACACCGCTGTTTCTAAATAATAAAACTATTCGTAAGGAAGGTGTGATTCAACCTATAATTCCAAAGATATCAATTTCGACAAAGAACAATTATTCATCCTAGAGATTCGTACTACAATCCAAAGTAAAAATGAGTAAATCCGATGTTGTTGAAGAACTGCACAAACCAGCAAGGAGAAATTTTCCGCGACGTTGTGTAGTACTAAAAGGTTTAAATGATCTCTTTCAAGCTGATTTAGTGGAAATGATACCTTATGCTCATGTGAATAAAGGATTTCGATATATTTTAGTAATAATTAATGCCTTCTCTAAATATGTCTGGGCTTTCCCATCAAACGCAAGAATGGTAAACTAGTCGCGGAGGTAATGGATAAACTGTCTATCTGGTTTGCAAAAGATGCCTACGCATATACAAACTGATATGGGAACGGAGTTTATAATGCAGAATTTAAAAAGTAATGAAAAATTCAATATCAATCATTACAGTAGTTATTCCACCTTGAAAAGTAGCATAGTCGAACGTGTCAATCCCCTTAAAGCAATAATGTGGAAAACATTCAGCATGCAAGGATCATATAAGTGGCTATCAATCTTGCCTCAAATTGTTACCGATTATAATTCAAGAAAGCATAGAACAACTGGATATAAACCGGTAGATGTAACGGAAAAAATGCTGCAGATATTTTGCAACATTTAAAATGTCAAAAAGTTCTTGACCGTAAAACACCTAAATTTAAAGTGGGGAACATGTACGCATTAGCAAACATAGAAGCATATTCTCTAAGGGTACACACCTAATTGGAGTTACGAAGTCTTTCGAATATCAACAGTTAAACGTTCAAGCCCACTCACCTACACATTACGTGATAGTCGAGATGAAGAGATTCAAGGTCGGTTCTATGAGCCCGAACTACAAAGTGTTAAACATCCAGACATTCATCTAGTTGAACGTGTCATCCGACGTCAAGGGAATAAAGCTCTCGTTAAGTGGTTGGGTTTGATACTTCTCACAACTCCTGGATTTCTACCAAAGACATTGTGTAATACGCTAATTAACCTTATATATA
Source organism: Vesta saturnalis (assembly GCA_036346205.1). NCBI lineage: Eukaryota > Metazoa > Arthropoda > Insecta > Coleoptera > Lampyridae > Vesta > Vesta saturnalis. Next base: position 151,462 of record JARFJB010002309.1, on the reverse strand, counting down.
CTGTAATATTAATATGCAATAAACAGATCTTTTTTTACTTTTTTACTACTATCCTATACATATACATCACTACATACTACTAAAGCGTCTGACAAACACACACTCACGATGCTGTTTTTCGAGAATTGGTGAAATTATATTACACAGTCGCCTATTCTTTTTTAAATCGTGCAGAATCTCTAGCTAATTGTTCCCATTCTCCTTTTCGCGCATGCCTGTAAGCCAACTCCCATACTACTATGTAGTGAACTACGTTTTTGGACTCATTAATGCACCTTCTTCACTGGGTGAGTCGTCATCTGATGACTCAAAATTCGGTAAATATCTTTCTATTTCGTGTATAAATTGCTCCAATGATATTTCTTTAAGGTCTTCTATTAATCGCTTTATACAACAAATACACTCTATATCACCTACATGCGATGTTAAGTATTTTCACAAAGGCGTATTCCTCCCCATACTTATTAACTAGATTATTTAAATAGTCATCACTAAATCTACCCATTCCATACACTTTTTCATGATCAGCATCGAATTCTAATGATTGTAACTGGCATATTAGTCTTTGGACTGCACTAACACAATCTACAGCTTTAGGCCACGACTCCGCACTATAACACATCCACATATTGACTAACATCTAATACTATCCACTATTGACTACAAGCGTTACCCCCAGTTATAGATTGGCAAGATCCATATCCATATATAGTTTCTCCTTGGCAAATACTTCCATTTCCAGAAGGCAGGCTATGTTGACCTCAAATACATCATGCAATGGACCTATAACTTGGTGAATGTTACATTCAGGAATTGTCGCTGTCGACTTTTAGGTTTTATAAAACTCTGGAAAGTTCACAGTATCTGCCAACTCCAATCGGTAATATATTATCTTCCATAACTGTTCTATAGACTCCCATCCTAAATAGACATCAATTTCGTCACTATCACAGAGGCGTATAATTTTTTCTTGTTAATATTTTCGTACGAGACAGTCTTCGATCCCAGTTTGGTAGGTAGCCATGTTCCTTCAGGACTGTAGAAATAATTAGTAATCACCCTTGATTATCCATAAGTATACGCCATTCCTGCTTGTCAAACACCACTCCACCACTCTTCGATCCACCTAGTTTTACGACTGGCTCAAATCCAAATTTGGGTGATAGACCGACACTAACAAACTTTGTTTTACTTTTATTTAAGAAATAACATTATTAAGCAAAATATCGCAATATTTACTTGAACTTATAGCACCGAGAATCTTCGCCTTTTCTATGGCTTGACGTACGATGTTATCCATTATATACGATACTGGACTTTACATACATTCCTCTCTTTTATATATGACACTCTCCCACTATGTACCCTCCTCAAGGCTACTTACGTGACCTTCACGATTATACCACACATTGCTTTAGTCTTGTCAGTTACACCTTTTCAAGGTTTTCTTTTCGTTCTACTTCAAGTTCACAGCCATACTTATTCATTTCAAGGTTTTTTTTCACTTTGCCATATTTCAACCATATTCAATTTCAAGGTCCCACATTTCCAGGTTGTTCCACTTTGCCACAACAAGTTTCACTACACAAGGTTACATACCCCACTCAGTTTTCTTCATATACTTAAAGGGAGGGTTTTACATATACCATAGTTACCGATCTTCACTATGTCAGTTACTCCAGTGCAAGACGATTGGAAGACAATGTACCAACCACAAACCCTATTTCAACTTAGTACGCGACGGACATGTCAATTAATTCCGAACTGGGTAAATTTTGAAAAGGAAGGAATACTACCGGCTTCCATAAACAAAGTGCTACGAAATAATTATGAACTGGTTCAGTGGAATTCAGCGTGGTATACCGAAATGAGCAAGGTAACACGCGAGCACTTTGCGGAGTCGTGTATGCCCACATTGTATCAATACTTCGATACCATCTGGTGGACTTCATGAATTTGTGTCATTGCTGTTTCGCTCGATTGAAACCAGAGATTACCGCGTACTGGACCATCATATGCATATGGAGCGGTGGACTGCGCGATACTACCTGTCGCACGAATATTATTGGTGCTCGTCGTGTAGGGCACCTCTCACACAGTTATACGATGTGTACGATGATGACTCATGTATACTGTGTGATGAGGTGTGCAGACGAGTAGTCTTTTTTTACTGTATCTATTGTATATATTGTACATATTGTATATATGTGTTGTATATATTGTATATATTGTATAGAATACATTATTTCCTGTCAGTATCTTACTGATTTCGCTGATGTTAACATGTGTGACCCAAACTTTTATTATCCTCAGTATTACAACTGTTTCGATAAACGCTTACTAACGTATCGAACATGGTCTGGAGTTCACTCACCCTCATCGCTTGCTGCAGCAGGATTCATTTCCACATCTTCAGACGATACGGTTGAATGTTTCATGTGGGGTTAGAATAAACCGATGGCAGCCAGATGTCAATCCGTTACAGGAACATCTACGATGGGCACCACATGCTCAGCTCCTCGCACCACGTCCGCGCAGATGTACTGAAACGGAAGTGGAGGACCTTCTGCACTTGTACTAAATCAAAATGTTTTATTCCTAAAGAAAATCATATATCTGAGTAATAAATTGTACATGTCTGTCTACATCAATTAAATATATTAACATATTGTTTTCTTTTATTTTGGTAAAAAGTGAGGTTGAGCAAAAAAAACAAGTGGACAAAAACATACAAGTGAGTAAAACATACAAGTGGGGTATAGAGTAGCGCAGGTGGCTAAGTAGGTCACACGGATGGCCTTGTTATTGGAAACAGGAAAACGTGGTCGGATAGCCTTGTAATAGTGGAACAGAAAAGCGGAGCTTGTGACCCTGGTTTTTGGTAATGATATGTCGCACAGATAGCCTTAGTTGTGGAACATCGTGGTCGGATAGCCTTGTAATAGTGGAACAGAAAAGCGGAACTTGTGACCCTGGTTTTTGGTAATGATATGTCACAGATAGCCTTGTAGTTGTGGAACAGGAAATCGGGGTTTGTGACCGTGGGTTTGTGGATATGTAAGTAGGTCACACATTGCGCTTTTTGACCTTGGTACAGTGGGACCTTGGTTTTGTGGCAACCTTGGAAATGTGGAAAACCGGTTTTATGGTGGTGTCCCAAGTCTCAATCTTACCTACTCTGTCTGTGTCTGTGTCTGTGTGTCTGTCTGTGTGTCTGTGTGCCTGTGTGTCTGTATCTGTGTCTGTGTGTCTGTGTGTGTCTGTGTCTCTGTGTCTGTGTGTCTGTGTTGTGTCTAATATCTGTGTGTCTGTGTGTCTGTGTCTGTGTGTCTGTGTGTCTGTGTCTGTGTGTCTGTGTCTTGTGTCTGTGTGTCTGTGTGTCTTGTCTGTGTCTTGTGTGTGTGTGTATGTGTGTCTTCTGTGTCTGTGTGTCTGTGTCTGTGTGTCTGTTTCTATGTCTGTGTGTCTGTGTGTCTGTGTCTGTCTCTGTGAGTCTGGCGCATGTCTGCGTGCCAGTGTGTCTGCGGCCTGTGTGTCTGTGTCTGTCTGTGCGTCTGTGCATCATCTGTGCGTCTCATATGCATCTGTGCGTCTGTGTCTGATTATGTCTGTGTGTATTGTCTGTATGTGAGTCTGTGTCAGTGTGTCTATGTCTGTGTCTGGCGTCTGTGCGTCTGTGCGTCTGTGCGCCTGTGCGTCTGTGTACATCTATGCATCTATGTATAATTTATGTGTGTCTGTGTGTATGTATGTCTATGTATATCTATCTGTATCTATGTATTGTGTGTTTGTGTGTCTGTGTGTCTGTATTACTGTACCTGTGTTGTGTGTCTGTGTCTGTGTCTGTGTATCTGTGTGTCTGTACCTGTGTCTGTGTGTCTGTGTCTGTGTGTCTGTGTCTGTGTGTCTGATGTCTGTGTCTGTGTGTCTGTGTCTGTGTGTCTGTGTGTCTGTGTCTGTGTGTCTGTGTCTGTGTGTCTGTGTGTCTGTGTGTTTGTGTGTGTGTGTCTATGTATCTATGTGTCTGTGTCTGTCTGTGTCTGTGTCTGTGTCTGTATGTCTGTCTGTGTCTGTGTCTGTGTCTGTGTGTCTATGTAAATGTATATGTGTCTGTGTGTCTATGTGTCTGTGTGTCTGTTTCTATGTCTGTGTGTCTGTGTGTCTGTGTGTCTGTCTCTGTGTCTGTGTGTATGTGTCTGCGTGCCACCGTGTCTGTGTCTGTGCGTCTGTGTCTGTGAGTGCCTGTGCACTGTCTCTGTGCGCCTGTGCATCTGTGCGCCTGTGTGTCTGAGTGTATGTGTGTCTGATGTGTGTCTATGTGCCTATCTGTTTTGTGTGTCTATGTGTCTGTGTTTCTGTGTGTCTGTGTCTGTGTGTCTGTCTGTCTGTGTCTGTGTGTCTGTGTCTCTGTGTGTCTGTGTGTCTGTGTCTGTGTGTCTGTGTCTGTGTGTCTGTGTCTGTGTCTGTATGTCTGTGTCTGTGTCTATGTCTGTGTCTGTGTCTGTGTCTCTGTGTCTGTGTGTCTATGTGTCTGTGTGTCTGTGTGTCTGTGTCTGTGTATCTGTGTCTCTGTGTCTGTGTCTATGTCTATGTGTCTGTGTGTCTGTGTGTCTGTGTCTGTGTCTGTGTGTCTGTGTGTCTGTGTGTCTATGTGTCTTATGTATGTGTATGTGTGTCTGTGTCTGTGTCTGTGTGTCTGTTTCTATGTCTGTGTCTGTGTGTCTGTTGTCTGTCTCTGAGTCTGTGTCAGTGTGTCTGTCTGTGTCTGTGTGTCTGTGTCTGTGCGTCTGTAGTGTCTACTGTGCGTCTGTGCGCCTGTGCATCTGTGATCTGTGTGTCTGATGTATGTGTGTCTGTGTATATCTGTGTATATGTGTGTCTGTGTATTACCTATCTGTTTGTGTGTCTATGTTATCTGTGTGTCTGTGTGTCTGTGTGTCTGTATGTCTGTCTGTCTGTGTGTCTGTGTGCCTGTGTGTCTGTGTGTCTGTGTCTGTGTCTGTGTGTCCGTGTGTCTGTGTGTCTGTGTTCTGTGTGTCTGTATGTCTGTGTCTGTGTCTGTGTATCTGTGAGTCATGTCAGTGTGTCTGTGTGTCTGTGTGTCTGTGTCTGTGCGTCTGTGTCTGTGCGTGTGTCTGCGCCTGTGCATCTATGCATCTGTGTTCTGAGTTATATTGTCTCTGTGTATATGTGTCTGTGTTATCTGTCTGTGCATCTATGTGGTTATTGTGTTGTGTCTGTCTGTATTACTGTACCTGTATGTTTATGTGTCTGTGTGTCTGTGTGTCTGTGTATCTGTGTCTATGTACCTGTGTATCTGTGTCTGTGTCTGTGTGTCTGTGTGTCTGTGTCTGTGTCATATGTGTGTCTGTGTCTGTGTCTGTGCGTCTGCGTCTGCGCCTGTGTGCGTCTATGCCCGCCTGTGTCTGTGCATCTGTGCCTAATTTATGTGTCTGTGTGTATGTGTGTCTGTGTGCTATCTGTCTGTGCGTCTATGGTTGTGTGTTTGTGTGTCTGTGTGTCTGTGTTACTGTACCTGTGTGTTTGTGTATCTGTGTCTGTGTGTCTGTCTCTGTCTGTGTGCCATGTGTCTGCGTGCCTGTGTGTCTGTGTGTCTGTGCGTCTGTGCGTCTGTATGTCTGTGCAGCTGTGCGTCTGTGCGCCTGTGCATCTGTGCGTCTGTGTCTGAGTGTATGTGTCTGTGTGTGTGTGTCTGTGTGTATGTGTGTGTGTATCTGTTTGTGTGTCTATGTGTCTGTTGTCTGTGTGTCTGTGTCTGTGTGTCTGTCTGTCTGTGTCTGTGTCTGTGTCTGTGTCTGTCTGTGTCTGTGTCCGTGTGTCTGTGTGTCTGTGTGTCTGTGTGTCTGTATGTCTGTGTGGCTGTGTGTCTGTGTGTCTGTGTGACTGTGTCTGTGTGTCTGTGTCTGTGTGTCTGTGTCTGTGTGTCTGTCTAGGGTCTGTGTGTCAGTGTGTCGTGTCTGTGTCTGTGTGTCTGTGCGTATGTGCGTCTGTGTCTGTGCGTGTGTCTGTATGCATCTGTGCATTTTTGTGCCTGAGTTTATGTGTGTCTGTGTGTATGAGTGTCTGTGTGCCTATCTGTCTGTGCGTCTATGTGTTTGTGTGTTTGTGTGTCTGTGTATCTGTGTGTCTGTGTACCTGTATCTGTGTGTCTGTGTGTCTGTGTCTATATGTCTGTGTCTGTGTGTCTGTGTCTGTGTGTCTGTGTGTCTGTGTCTGTGTGTCTGTGTGTCTGTGTGTCTGTGTCTATGTGTCTATGTGTCTGTGTCTGTGTGTCTGTGCCTGTGTGTGTCTGTGTGTCTGTTGGTCTGTGTGTCTGTGTGTCTGTGTGTATGTGTGTGTGTCTGTGTCTGTGAGTCGTGTGTCAGTGTGTCTGTGTCTGTGTGTCTGTGTCTGTGCGTCTGTGTCTGTGCGCCTGTGCGTCTGTGGGCCTGTGCATCTGTG
>JARFJB010002309.1:130000-142500 GCA_036346205.1 Vesta saturnalis | reverse complement strand
TGTGTGTCTGTGTGTCTGTCTGTGTCTGTGTCTGTGTGTCTGTGTGTCTGTGTGTCTGTGTCTGTGTGTCTGTGTGTCTGTGTGTCTGTGTCTGTGTCTGTGTCTGTGTCTGTGTCTGTGTCTGTGTGTCTGTGTGTCTGTGTGTCTGTGTCTGTGTGTCTGTGTGTCTGTGGCTGTGTGTCTGTGTGCCTGTGCGTGTGTGTCCGTGTGTCTGTGTGTCTGTCTGTGTCTGTGTCTGTGTGTCTGTGTGTGTCTGTGTCTGTCTGTGTGTCCTGTGTCTGTGTGTCTGTGTCTGTGTGTCTGTGTCTGTGTCTGTGTGTCTGTGTTCTGTGTGTCTGTGAGTCTGTGTCTGTGTGTGCCTGTGTGTCTGTGTCTGTGTGTGTGTGTGTGTGTGTGTGTGTGTGTGTGTGTGTGTGTGTGTGTGTGTGTGTGTGTGTGTGTGTGTGTGTATGTGTCTGTGTGTGCGTGCCTGCGTGAGTGTGTGCGTGTGCGGATGTGTGGGTGTGTGGGTACGTGCACGCGACACTAGTTATCACCAAAATAGCATATTGGATGTTACTGATTATTGTTGTATTACCTTTTTTTTCATGCTACTGCAGACTCTGTTAGTACTAAGATAAGAAGCAAACACTTTTGTTATTTTTAGTACCTTAGCTTGTTACCGTCAACAATTCCATCGTAGGGACTTTCTAAATCTATGAGTAGTAGGGGGACAGCCTGTGGGCGTGACGTCATAATTAATTAAAAGTGGTGGGGGGTGTAGTTGGAACTGAGTCGGGGTCTGAGGGTCTGGGATGTGGCTAGGTGTGGGGCCGGCTTCTCTTCGGGGGCGCTTTTCTAGCCTGGGCGGGGTTCAGCCCCTAATTAAAGGCCTTTTGGCAATATTAAGCGCCTTTTGATTGGGTGTGTTGGATGTCCTCTAGGGTGTTGTCTATGGGCCAATTTGGCTGGGTTGAGAGGGATGTTAAGCCTAGTTAAGCCCCTTATGGCTTCAGTAAGGTCACATCCACTCCTTTTTCCTGAAGCCCGGGCTAAGGCTGGACCACGCCTCCATCCTTTTATCTGATTGGTTTCGCCAGCCCCTCTGGTTTCTGATTGGTCCTTAGCCTCACTACTCAGCAGCCATGCTCTGATTGGTGGACTAAATTTGCATTCTGAATGGTTATGGCGGGAAATTTGAATTTTTTTTCTAATAACGTGGCATAGTTATTAATTACGAGTTATAAACCAGCAATTATTTTAATTATGAGACATAATTAAATTGCATCATCAGAACCCTTTTAATTAAGCGTCATAATCAAGATCCTCGGCCATTTTGTTATAATTAGATTGTACCATCATAACCCTTTTAATTATGAATCCCCCCGACCATTTTGTTTTGGCGGAAAATTTGAATTTGTATTCTAATAAGGTGGCCTTAATGTTAACTTGTAAGACGGGTGTAGGGCTGCGCCATTTGCTCTAGGGGATTCACTCCCTTGTCCAAAAACTTGCTTTCGGGGCTTCGCCTCCTAGTCCCCTTGGATGGAAATTTTAATTTGTATTTAAGTCTTTACATTCTGATTGTTTATTGCGATTTGAACTTGTATTCTAATAAGGGGGCCTAATGCTAACGTATAAAACAGGTATGAGGTTTCGGAACTTGCTTTCGGTTTTGCCCTGGTCCCCTTAGCGAAATTTTTGTATTCTAATAAGGAGGCTAATGCTAACTTGTCTAATGTTCAAAATCACTTTATTATAATCTTCAGCAAAGCCAAGTAGCATTCGCAAAGGTATACAGACATTAAAATACCCTTGCTCATTTGTTAGTGTGCTGTTTGATGTAGGAAACCAACCGGCATTTTTTGATGGCGGGCAAGATCATTGGGTGTCAATACTAATCCTTTCATTGTCGACGTTAACCCCACCTTAGTTACGGAATCTACCACTATTCCATTCATTTCATATCTAATTTCACTGAATAAAAATGCGATACCATTATTAACGAACCTTGCGGTATTAGAGACAGTGCCATCCTGTCGCAATAATCTTCCCTCTACATAAACATAACTTTCTGATGGTAGAGTGCACATGTCTTCCTGAATGGGTATCCTGATTTCATCATTGTTTCCAAATCTCGTAGTATATGGTTGATGGGTGTGCAGTTCGGAATTAACGATAGCATTATCAACAACTTTTCATTAACGTTTAATATACTCATTGTAGTACTGTAAACCCGAGACTTTCCAAGAATGCTTTGTTCTGCGCTGTCAACGCTTTGGTCGCTGAACGCTTACTGACTGCACCTTTCCACACTTCTTTTATAGTTTGATTTGCACTGGTACATGCACATGTGTTATACCGCGTCACCATATTTTCTTTAAATGTAGTCCTATCGTTATGACTTCTCCGTTAAAATTGACGAGATCTCCGTCTTGGTCTACTATTTTAAGTGTTATTGTTGAAATGGTAGATGTATTTATAGGTAAGTAGATAACATGTTGAGGTGATTCGATTATTTTATATCCCGCTGGTACACTGGGAAAGAATTGATGAATTATGTGTGATGACTCACCATTTTAAAACTACCACTTGTTATGTTGCACTCGATAATTAATGAGTTAATTTTGATGATGTTAATAGGGTTCTCAGAGGTGTACACAGCTTGGTAAACAGTTTTATTAAAGCCAGCATAGGTCCTATCGAATGGACCACATTGAAACTAATGTTATGGGTTGCTTTCATGGTTGCTTTCATAGTATTATTATTTGCTCGTAAATCAATATACCCTTATCGTCTTTCACTGAGTCATTAATATATTTATTCACATCTGCGATTTCGTATGTTCCTGGTGGTAATTTTATCTCCAAATATGAGCATGTTGTTCTTTGAAGTAACGTTTTGTATAGTATTGAAGATTCAAAACTAGTTATTACATATTCCGACTCATTATCAAGAAAAATCGGTGGATTAAATGTGGCTTGCAGGATACTGCTTTTACCGGTGAAGGTAAATGTGTACGACATCACGATCACGTAAACTACTGACAATCAGAACGAGTAGTCATAAAAATCGTAAGACTAGATGACCACAGTTGTATGTATGAATCTTGAACCTTAGTAAAGTTATAATCAATTGTGTTTCTGCTACCATCACTTTTAAAATAGTGGACTAATTCAAAGGGTGGTTTAATATGTACTATCAAAATATGTTATATGTCTATTACGCTTAATATATGCTGTCCAGTGTGTTCCTGATTAGCTTGATTATCCAGATTCACGATACCACATTCATTCGCTATGGATTCGTGTAGGTAGCTTATCTCGCATATATATCCCTCTAAAATAGGGAATCTTTAATTGCTCCACAAATTTTGATAGCTCAACATTACTTAAGGCGTGGCGTGGTAGCTTCAGTGGGAGTTTTTGAATACGGTTGTAAATATACCCCAAACCTCGTTTATATGGTTTTAGATATAAACCTTTTCCAACAGCTGCTTCCATTGCTTGATTGTGTCGTTTGGTTTCTTCTAACGTTTTTGTCGCAGCTTTTGCGTCGGTAACCGCTTTTGCAACTGCAGCTGCACCGCCACCTAACGAACCTAAGCTCTAATGCTGCAAATAGGGGAATAAGAGGTATGAATCCCCCCTCGTTTTGGTATTGGTAATATTCTGCTCTTGGGTGACATGATTTTTGTGTTTTAGAGCGCTTAAGGCTTGCTGTATTGTAGATCGTAAAGATGATCGAAGTTTACCACCAACACGACGTCGCGCTAGAAGTACCGCTTTGTTAAATGAAATTGGTTTGGGAGTACGCTTTGTTCTTCGTGATTTGCTTCCCATTCTATTGCCTTTCCGTGATCTTCCACCCATCCCCATTTTCCGTTTTCCTTTCATTATTCCAGCTATAATGCAGCTGCCCTTTCTCCAAATGTAGCGTTTGAGGAACGAAATCTATTCCAAGCTTTTGTTGCAAAGTTTTATCGGCAATGTGTCGTTGACTTAAATCGTTTGACTGGGAGTATGCAATATCGTGCTCTTTACAGGCTTCGTCCAATTCATTAATACCTTTGTCGCCGCGAGCTAGTCGTTTTTGTAAACGGGTACCCGGTCCGCAATATCTATACCCAGGTATATGCAACTCCACGGGTAATTTATTTATTAAGGTATTAATTAATCCTGAACCTTTTCTTCTTATTACACCGAAGTATACTTCATACCAGACTGGCTGTCACTCACTACTAAACTACTTTTATTGTATGACACGTATATAGTACCATACAATTTGTGGTTTAGTACTATGACGGGCACCATACGCTTCATTCCGCAAGACACAGAATTACCTATTAAAAATTATGACACAGCTGATAACAAGGAACTTTACTCTAAACATAGCGGTCTACTGAAAGGAGGATGTAAACGAGGTATAATCGTTGGTCCATCTGGGTGGAAAAACAAATGTTATGATTACCTTGTTAGAACATCCAAATGGTTTACGTTTTGAAAATGTATATATTTATTGCAAATCATTATATCAACCTAAATACCAGTACCTACGAAATTTACTGACACCCATAAAGAAGTCGGGTATTTCGAATACAGTGATAATAGTGATGTTATATCCCTAGTGATTCCCGTAAAAATTCAATAATGATTTTCGATGATGTAGCGTGTCATAAGCAAAATGAAATAAGAGATCATTTCTGTTTTGGCAGACATCGAAATAATGATTGTTTCTATCTGTGTCAAACGTATTCTTCAATTCCAAAACAGCTTATACGTGATAATGCTAATTTACTTATTCTTTTCAACAAGATCACACTAATCTTAAGCATGTGTATGATGATCACGTTAATGTCGATATGTCCTTTGATAGGTTTAAAGATTTATGTTTTTGTTGCTGGCAAGACAAATTCGGTTTTGTGATTGATAAAGAAAGCGATGTTAATACAGGTCGTTACCGTAAGAGATTTGACTGTTTCATTGCATTATAAATATGGTAGCAGTATGGAACATATGCAGTCGTAATGAAGGAGCGCTTAGTACAAGACATTTTGCGTGCTCGCAAGAGCGTGCAACAGAAAAATATGCTAGTTTGAAAGAAGATACTGCTCTTACAGAACGTGCAATAGAAGCACACTTTAAACCTATTACACAACCATTAAAACAATTAATTACTAAAAATGATGGTTCTCTCATCAAAGCTGAACCCCTTACGCCAGAAGTCGGAAAAAGAAGTCCATTGCACAGAAATGAAGTTTTTACATACACCTAAAACAGCTGGATTACGGAAGGCTCCACGCACTCTTGTTCCTGACACCATTCCACACCTTCGCAGGAAACTGTAATTGCTGATACCACTAACGATGATGATGAAATTCCTACTTTACAACAATTGAAATCAGAACTGTTAGCTGCTGGATCTCAACCCGCCTTTGAAGATTATCTAAATCAATACCAAGGATTAGCTAATACTACGTTGAAGGTATATTTAGAGATACAGAAGACGAGTATGACTTAACATATGCGTACATTTCATTCCGGAAGAAGAAATTTTTATTGGTGATGCTGAACTAGATTTTATTGGAGAAAATTTCATATCACTCTTCCTGATGGATCATCCCTAGACTATGAAGGAACACCGGGATTATATGAACTACTTTTAAAAAAATGCCTACGGGGTACAAAAGAGTGACCTACAGCAATACAATGACATTTGCGTCGTAATGCTGCCCGACGTAATTATAACTGATGACCAAATCCGAGGAACTAATAGTAAAAAATATGTGAAATCATTAAACCATTACTTCAACCTAGAAAACGTTCTGCCTACATCATCTATTGCACCTCCAACCACAAGATCTCGAACAACTTCTATCTCCAAAAGAGGTGGTGGACTGCAACTATTGCGATACAATAACAAAGCTATTGAATTTGTACCGTGGAATAATCCGAATAAGTTAGTAGATTGGTTACGGAATTATTAGGATCAATGTCGACAGGAAATACTAGCAATCACAACGAAGTAGTATATATAATTGATGAACTACGTGAAGCAAAAGTAATACAGTAACAGCTCTTGTTATAAACCTATTACTATATCCTTTTCATTTCATTGTTACCGACTACCACTAAAGGCAGTACTACATGTCCATCAGTTATGCCAATAGATAAATTTGGCACATCTTCATCATCAAATGACAGTGGATAAATTTGGAAAACATATTACTCAGCATCGCAGTGATGCTACGAAGCAAAGTGATATATATTACGAAACTTATTTTACCTTGCAAGGTGTCTTGCAACAGACAACAGTAGATATTCCATTGGGTATCAATGGTAGATATTTCTTTCCTACAGAGGGAAAAATATTGCATTGTAGTGGTTACCTCAGATATTCATCTTCGATAATGTATATATACGACACCGCTGTTTCTAAATAATAAAACTATTCGTAAGGAAGGTGTGATTCAACCTATAATTCCAAAGATATCAATTTCGACAAAGAACAATTATTCATCCTAGAGATTCGTACTACAATCCAAAGTAAAAATGAGTAAATCCGATGTTGTTGAAGAACTGCACAAACCAGCAAGGAGAAATTTTCCGCGACGTTGTGTAGTACTAAAAGGTTTAAATGATCTCTTTCAAGCTGATTTAGTGGAAATGATACCTTATGCTCATGTGAATAAAGGATTTCGATATATTTTAGTAATAATTAATGCCTTCTCTAAATATGTCTGGGCTTTCCCATCAAACGCAAGAATGGTAAACTAGTCGCGGAGGTAATGGATAAACTGTCTATCTGGTTTGCAAAAGATGCCTACGCATATACAAACTGATATGGGAACGGAGTTTATAATGCAGAATTTAAAAAGTAATGAAAAATTCAATATCAATCATTACAGTAGTTATTCCACCTTGAAAAGTAGCATAGTCGAACGTGTCAATCCCCTTAAAGCAATAATGTGGAAAACATTCAGCATGCAAGGATCATATAAGTGGCTATCAATCTTGCCTCAAATTGTTACCGATTATAATTCAAGAAAGCATAGAACAACTGGATATAAACCGGTAGATGTAACGGAAAAAATGCTGCAGATATTTTGCAACATTTAAAATGTCAAAAAGTTCTTGACCGTAAAACACCTAAATTTAAAGTGGGGAACATGTACGCATTAGCAAACATAGAAGCATATTCTCTAAGGGTACACACCTAATTGGAGTTACGAAGTCTTTCGAATATCAACAGTTAAACGTTCAAGCCCACTCACCTACACATTACGTGATAGTCGAGATGAAGAGATTCAAGGTCGGTTCTATGAGCCCGAACTACAAAGTGTTAAACATCCAGACATTCATCTAGTTGAACGTGTCATCCGACGTCAAGGGAATAAAGCTCTCGTTAAGTGGTTGGGTTTGATACTTCTCACAACTCCTGGATTTCTACCAAAGACATTGTGTAATACGCTAATTAACCTTATATATACTGTAATATTAATATGCAATAAACAGATCTTTTTTTACTTTTTTACTACTATCCTATACATATACATCACTACATACTACTAAAGCGTCTGACAAACACACACTCACGATGCTGTTTTTCGAGAATTGGTGAAATTATATTACACAGTCGCCTATTCTTTTTTAAATCGTGCAGAATCTCTAGCTAATTGTTCCCATTCTCCTTTTCGCGCATGCCTGTAAGCCAACTCCCATACTACTATGTAGTGAACTACGTTTTTGGACTCATTAATGCACCTTCTTCACTGGGTGAGTCGTCATCTGATGACTCAAAATTCGGTAAATATCTTTCTATTTCGTGTATAAATTGCTCCAATGATATTTCTTTAAGGTCTTCTATTAATCGCTTTATACAACAAATACACTCTATATCACCTACATGCGATGTTAAGTATTTTCACAAAGGCGTATTCCTCCCCATACTTATTAACTAGATTATTTAAATAGTCATCACTAAATCTACCCATTCCATACACTTTTTCATGATCAGCATCGAATTCTAATGATTGTAACTGGCATATTAGTCTTTGGACTGCACTAACACAATCTACAGCTTTAGGCCACGACTCCGCACTATAACACATCCACATATTGACTAACATCTAATACTATCCACTATTGACTACAAGCGTTACCCCCAGTTATAGATTGGCAAGATCCATATCCATATATAGTTTCTCCTTGGCAAATACTTCCATTTCCAGAAGGCAGGCTATGTTGACCTCAAATACATCATGCAATGGACCTATAACTTGGTGAATGTTACATTCAGGAATTGTCGCTGTCGACTTTTAGGTTTTATAAAACTCTGGAAAGTTCACAGTATCTGCCAACTCCAATCGGTAATATATTATCTTCCATAACTGTTCTATAGACTCCCATCCTAAATAGACATCAATTTCGTCACTATCACAGAGGCGTATAATTTTTTCTTGTTAATATTTTCGTACGAGACAGTCTTCGATCCCAGTTTGGTAGGTAGCCATGTTCCTTCAGGACTGTAGAAATAATTAGTAATCACCCTTGATTATCCATAAGTATACGCCATTCCTGCTTGTCAAACACCACTCCACCACTCTTCGATCCACCTAGTTTTACGACTGGCTCAAATCCAAATTTGGGTGATAGACCGACACTAACAAACTTTGTTTTACTTTTATTTAAGAAATAACATTATTAAGCAAAATATCGCAATATTTACTTGAACTTATAGCACCGAGAATCTTCGCCTTTTCTATGGCTTGACGTACGATGTTATCCATTATATACGATACTGGACTTTACATACATTCCTCTCTTTTATATATGACACTCTCCCACTATGTACCCTCCTCAAGGCTACTTACGTGACCTTCACGATTATACCACACATTGCTTTAGTCTTGTCAGTTACACCTTTTCAAGGTTTTCTTTTCGTTCTACTTCAAGTTCACAGCCATACTTATTCATTTCAAGGTTTTTTTTCACTTTGCCATATTTCAACCATATTCAATTTCAAGGTCCCACATTTCCAGGTTGTTCCACTTTGCCACAACAAGTTTCACTACACAAGGTTACATACCCCACTCAGTTTTCTTCATATACTTAAAGGGAGGGTTTTACATATACCATAGTTACCGATCTTCACTATGTCAGTTACTCCAGTGCAAGACGATTGGAAGACAATGTACCAACCACAAACCCTATTTCAACTTAGTACGCGACGGACATGTCAATTAATTCCGAACTGGGTAAATTTTGAAAAGGAAGGAATACTACCGGCTTCCATAAACAAAGTGCTACGAAATAATTATGAACTGGTTCAGTGGAATTCAGCGTGGTATACCGAAATGAGCAAGGTAACACGCGAGCACTTTGCGGAGTCGTGTATGCCCACATTGTATCAATACTTCGATACCATCTGGTGGACTTCATGAATTTGTGTCATTGCTGTTTCGCTCGATTGAAACCAGAGATTACCGCGTACTGGACCATCATATGCATATGGAGCGGTGGACTGCGCGATACTACCTGTCGCACGAATATTATTGGTGCTCGTCGTGTAGGGCACCTCTCACACAGTTATACGATGTGTACGATGATGACTCATGTATACTGTGTGATGAGGTGTGCAGACGAGTAGTCTTTTTTACTGTATCTATTGTATATATTGTACATATTGTATATATGTGTTGTATATATTGTATATATTGTATAGAATACATTATTTCCTGTCAGTATCTTACTGATTTCGCTGATGTTAACATGTGTGACCCAAACTTTTATTATCCTCAGTATTACAACTGTTTCGATAAACGCTTACTAACGTATCGAACATGGTCTGGAGTTCACTCACCCTCATCGCTTGCTGCAGCAGGATTCATTTCCACATCTTCAGACGATACGGTTGAATGTTTCATGTGGGGTTAGAATAAACCGATGGCAGCCAGATGTCAATCCGTTACAGGAACATCTACGATGGGCACCACATGCTCAGCTCCTCGCACCACGTCCGCGCAGATGTACTGAAACGGAAGTGGAGGACCTTCTGCACTTGTACTAAATCAAAATGTTTTATTCCTAAAGAAAATCATATATCTGAGTAATAAATTGTACATGTCTGTCTACATCAATTAAATATATTAACATATTGTTTTCTTTTATTTTGGTAAAAAGTGAGGTTGAGCAAAAAAAACAAGTGGACAAAAACATACAAGTGAGTAAAACATACAAGTGGGGTATAGAGTAGCGCAGGTGGCTAAGTAGGTCACACGGATGGCCTTGTTATTGGAAACAGGAAAACGTGGTCGGATAGCCTTGTAATAGTGGAACAGAAAAGCGGAGCTTGTGACCCTGGTTTTTGGTAATGATATGTCGCACAGATAGCCTTAGTTGTGGAACATCGTGGTCGGATAGCCTTGTAATAGTGGAACAGAAAAGCGGAACTTGTGACCCTGGTTTTTGGTAATGATATGTCACAGATAGCCTTGTAGTTGTGGAACAGGAAATCGGGGTTTGTGACCGTGGGTTTGTGGATATGTAAGTAGGTCACACATTGCGCTTTTTGACCTTGGTACAGTGGGACCTTGGTTTTGTGGCAACCTTGGAAATGTGGAAAACCGGTTTTATGGTGGTGTCCCAAGTCTCAATCTTACCTACTCTGTCTGTGTCTGTGTCTGTGTGTCTGTCTGTGTGTCTGTGTGCCTGTGTGTCTGTATCTGTGTCTGTGTGTCTGTGTGTGTCTGTGTCTCTGTGTCTGTGTGTCTGTGTTGTGTCTAATATCTGTGTGTCTGTGTGTCTGTGTCTGTGTGTCTGTGTGTCTGTGTCTGTGTGTCTGTGTCTTGTGTCTGTGTGTCTGTGTGTCTTGTCTGTGTCTTGTGTGTGTGTGTATGTGTGTCTTCTGTGTCTGTGTGTCTGTGTCTGTGTGTCTGTTTCTATGTCTGTGTGTCTGTGTGTCTGTGTCTGTCTCTGTGAGTCTGGCGCATGTCTGCGTGCCAGTGTGTCTGCGGCCTGTGTGTCTGTGTCTGTCTGTGCGTCTGTGCATCATCTGTGCGTCTCATATGCATCTGTGCGTCTGTGTCTGATTATGTCTGTGTGTATTGTCTGTATGTGAGTCTGTGTCAGTGTGTCTATGTCTGTGTCTGGCGTCTGTGCGTCTGTGCGTCTGTGCGCCTGTGCGTCTGTGTACATCTATGCATCTATGTATAATTTATGTGTGTCTGTGTGTATGTATGTCTATGTATATCTATCTGTATCTATGTATTGTGTGTTTGTGTGTCTGTGTGTCTGTATTACTGTACCTGTGTTGTGTGTCTGTGTCTGTGTCTGTGTATCTGTGTGTCTGTACCTGTGTCTGTGTGTCTGTGTCTGTGTGTCTGTGTCTGTGTGTCTGATGTCTGTGTCTGTGTGTCTGTGTCTGTGTGTCTGTGTGTCTGTGTCTGTGTGTCTGTGTCTGTGTGTCTGTGTGTCTGTGTGTTTGTGTGTGTGTGTCTATGTATCTATGTGTCTGTGTCTGTCTGTGTCTGTGTCTGTGTCTGTATGTCTGTCTGTGTCTGTGTCTGTGTCTGTGTGTCTATGTAAATGTATATGTGTCTGTGTGTCTATGTGTCTGTGTGTCTGTTTCTATGTCTGTGTGTCTGTGTGTCTGTGTGTCTGTCTCTGTGTCTGTGTGTATGTGTCTGCGTGCCACCGTGTCTGTGTCTGTGCGTCTGTGTCTGTGAGTGCCTGTGCACTGTCTCTGTGCGCCTGTGCATCTGTGCGCCTGTGTGTCTGAGTGTATGTGTGTCTGATGTGTGTCTATGTGCCTATCTGTTTTGTGTGTCTATGTGTCTGTGTTTCTGTGTGTCTGTGTCTGTGTGTCTGTCTGTCTGTGTCTGTGTGTCTGTGTCTCTGTGTGTCTGTGTGTCTGTGTCTGTGTGTCTGTGTCTGTGTGTCTGTGTCTGTGTCTGTATGTCTGTGTCTGTGTCTATGTCTGTGTCTGTGTCTGTGTCTCTGTGTCTGTGTGTCTATGTGTCTGTGTGTCTGTGTGTCTGTGTCTGTGTATCTGTGTCTCTGTGTCTGTGTCTATGTCTATGTGTCTGTGTGTCTGTGTGTCTGTGTCTGTGTCTGTGTGTCTGTGTGTCTGTGTGTCTATGTGTCTTATGTATGTGTATGTGTGTCTGTGTCTGTGTCTGTGTGTCTGTTTCTATGTCTGTGTCTGTGTGTCTGTTGTCTGTCTCTGAGTCTGTGTCAGTGTGTCTGTCTGTGTCTGTGTGTCTGTGTCTGTGCGTCTGTAGTGTCTACTGTGCGTCTGTGCGCCTGTGCATCTGTGATCTGTGTGTCTGATGTATGTGTGTCTGTGTATATCTGTGTATATGTGTGTCTGTGTATTACCTATCTGTTTGTGTGTCTATGTTATCTGTGTGTCTGTGTGTCTGTGTGTCTGTATGTCTGTCTGTCTGTGTGTCTGTGTGCCTGTGTGTCTGTGTGTCTGTGTCTGTGTCTGTGTGTCCGTGTGTCTGTGTGTCTGTGTTCTGT
>JARFJB010002309.1:62500-125000 GCA_036346205.1 Vesta saturnalis | reverse complement strand
TCGCCAGCCCCTCTGGTTTCTGATTGGTCCTTAGCCTCACTACTCAGCAGCCATGCTCTGATTGGAGGACTAAATCTGCATTCTGATTGGTTATGGCGGGAAATTTGAATTTTTTTTCTAATAACGTAGCATAGTTATTAATTACGAGTTATAAACCAGCAATTATTTTAATTATGAGACATAATTAAATTGCATCATCAGAACCCTTTTAATTAAGCGTCATAATCAAGATCCTCGGCCATTTTGTTATAATTAGATTGTACCATCATAACCCTTTTAATTATGAATCCCCCCGACCATTTTGTTTTGGCGGAAAATTTGAATTTGTATTCTAATAAGGTGGCCTTAATGTTAACTTGTAAGACGGGTGTAGGGCTGCGCCATTTGCTCTAGGGGATTCACTCCCTTGTCCAAAAACTTGCTTTCGGGGCTTCGCCTCCTAGTCCCCTTGGATGGAAATTTTAATTTGTATTTAAGTCTTTACATTCTGATTGTTTATTGCGAGAAATTTGAACTTGTATTCTAATAAGGGGGCCTAATGCTAACGTATAAAACAGGTATGAGGTTTCGGAACTTGCTTTCGGTTTTGCCCTGGTCCCCTTAGCGAAATTTTTGTATTCTAATAAGGAGGCTAATGTATGGATAAAAATTTTCTCGTTTACTTAGCAACCAAATAACTCGGCGGAACGGAGCAATGTATTTTTGTGATGCATGCTTGTATTACTTTAGATCCGAGGAGCAATTAACCCGACACGTGTCACACGACTGTAACTTCGTATATACAAAATTACCGGGGTGAAACAAAAAAAGACATAACCGGGGAATTCTACGCGGAAAATATACTCGCTTTCGGAACTATCAGAAACAAATGGTTCTACCATTCGTAATATATGCGATTTTGAAGCGCTCTTAGTACCGGTAGATACGGCTGAACCAGATCCCGAAAACCGTTCACGATAAAAACGTGTAAACACGAACCATACTCGTTTAGTTAACATTAAGTGTAGTGTAAACGATGCGTGGTCTAAGTTAGAGCTGTATAGGGGAGCAATGCAGGGGAGATATTTATAAGACGACTAAAGTGATGTAAAACGGATATATAATGAACATTTCAAAGCTATTGTTCCCAATGACACCATTAACGGATGAACAGCAGGTTACGTATGAATGCAGTGTATGTTGTTACATATGCGGCAACCTTTACGGCGATCCGACAAATCCGAAAGTACGAGATCACTGTCACGTTACTGGTAAGTATCGTGGTGCAGCACATTCAAAACTTAAACTATCAGGTACCTACATTTCCCCTTTTTCTACATAATCTCAGTGGTTATGATGTTCACCTGTTCATTAAACAGTTAGCGAGTGAAACGGAAGAAATTACCGTACTTCCGGTTAACAGTGAAAAATATATAACGTTTGGTAAGCAATTTTGTTGATGAATATGTAAACAGTCATGGTATCAGGAAAAGAAATACATTAATTTACGGTTCGTCGATAGTTGGCATGGCTGCATCCTTAGATACTCTATCTCAGAATTTATCAGATGATCAATGTTGGGGTACGGAAATATTTTAGTAATGATAGCGACTTCAACTTAGTGAGAAAAAAGGTAGTTTCCCTTATGCGTACGTAGACAGCTTTAGTAAATTGAACGACGTCACGGTGCCATCATATGACAAATTCTACGATAAAATGCGCGATGCAAATATTTCCGATGACGAATACTGTCGCGTTCTACTGGTATGGGATCACTTTAAGTGTAATACACTAGGTGATTATGCTGATATTTATTTAAAATCAGATGTGTTGTTATTGGCTGACGTGTTTGAAAACTTTAGGAGATTATGTATGGGGTGTTGGGTTAGAACCTGCACAGTATGTCACTTTCCTGGATTGGCGTGGGATGCCATGTTGAAATTGAAAGTAGAGCTAGAATTACTGACGGATATGGATATGTATCACTTTTTAAACAAGGTATTCGGGTGGAGTAAGTACTTGTATCAAGCGGAGAAGCATTAATAACGAGTTTGTTCCAAACTATGATCCTAAACAACCGAAAGTGTTTTTACAATATTTAGATGCCACGAATTTATACGGGTGGAGTATGAAGCAATACCTGCCCACGATGGGTTTATGTGGTTACCTCAAGAGGAAATAGAACACTTTGACGTATAAAGATTGATGATGACGGATGTTGGATTTGTACTGGAGGTTGATATACATTATCCCCACCATCTGCATGACGAACACAACGATTATCCGTTTTGTCCTGAAATGATCTGCGCACCACATTCCCAGGAGGAGTTAATCCCAACCTGTGTGATAAGACCAACTATGTTATACATTACCGCTAAAAACAATGTATAGAGCATCTTAATTGTTACTCGTATTCATAGGGTTTTACGTTTCGTCAGAGTCCGTGGCTAATACCATACGTAGACCTTAATACAGCTCTCCGCAACAAGCACAAACAAGTTGAAAAGGATTTCTATAAAATATGAATAATGGCGTGTTTGGTAAAACAATGGAAAATGTCGATAAACGAAGAGTTATTAAACTGTTAACACATTGGGAAAATAACGGTCGTCGGTAGGTCTAGCACGGTACGTTGCAAAACCGCAATTTAAAAATTTTATTCAATTCACTGATAAATTGTTTGCGGCGGAATTGTCGAAACAGGTAGTTACGTACGACAAACCCGTCTATGTCGGATTCAGTATTTTAGATCTTTCCAAAATTATAATGTATCGGTTTTTTATGATATCTTACGAGCTCATTATGGCAAGAATGTCACGTTGCTCTATACTGACACGGATTCTTTGATTGTTGAGATAGTAACTGATGATATGTATGCCACATGCGAAATAATTTAGACGAATATGATACTTCCAACTATCATAATGAGTTGCATGGTATTCCTACGACTGCTTCCGTCGTTGGACGAATGAAAGATGAGTAGCAGGAAAGCGATTCATTATTTTTATGGTGCTGGATCGAAGTCATACTGTCTGAAGCTTGCTGATAATGAAGTTGTTAAGAAAGCGAAAGGTGTTAAGAAAGTTGTTATTCAGAAAGTGTTGACGGAAGTAGACTACAAAGCGGTTGGGAGGGTCTGATAAAACAGTAATGTGTAAAATGCTTGTGTTTCGATCAACCTTAATGATATATATACCGAAATGTTAAACAAAATTGCCTTTAGGTCCCAGGATGACAAACGATATCGACTACGTGATACGTGTTCCACATTGGCGTGGGGGCATTGGCGAATACCGGAATTGGAGAATGCTGATCCGTTGAGCGAACTATTCAGGTTGCTAAGCAAATGAATTTATATTAACCGGAAGAAGAATAGTTTGGGTACTGACACTTGCTAGTTTTTTTCCTATATTCTCCCCTAATGAAACTTATATTAATAATAAGTTGTATTATTCCTTTAGTTGTTTAAATATATTAATATTATTATTAATTCGTTAGTAAGAGAATATAACTATACAAATACTGTGGATATAAATAAAAAAAAAAATGACTATTTACTATTTTTTATTAAAAAATTACAAGACTTATTGCATTATATATATATATTATATAAATGATATAAGAAAGGTGGCATAATGATTTACAATGAAAGTAACAAACGGGTTGCATAGCAGGAAGAGGTGGACTTTCCTCAAGTTCAATAACAGGCTGGGTCACAAATTTTCTGATGTAATCTGCTTTTCTCTGCCCTTGACATAGACAGAATCTGTTGGCTGAATCAATCTCTCGAGTATTCTTCGAAAGTGGTGTGGTGGTGTATACCCTTCTTCCCATTTAATACAGTGCTGGTTTTGCATTAACCAAGTAGCTTGGGACTCTCTGCATCCAACGTATGCCAGGGATACGGTGATTTAAAAACAAATGGGCAATTTGTTTCCCATTATAAATGGCGAGTTCTTTTGGTATAAAGCTTTTGAAAAAACCCTTGTACATCGATATGACGGACATTGTATTACAACTGTCGTACTGCTTTGGTTAACGCGTTGTATGTAACTAAACGATCTGGAGTATAACACAGTATGCGTCGTATTGGGTTGCCGATGTTTCAAACTACACGAAGAACTACTGCTTTGAGTGCAATACTTCTTTTGATTTGAGCATCGACCACCATCGGTGCAGCTCGTAAATTGAATAGGTGTGAGTAATGGTTGTCCATCTCTTTGATAATAGACATTTGGAATTTAGCAAACATTTCATACACGTGGCAAAGCAATTGTTATCATAATTAACTTTAAATTTCATACGGTAACGGTCGGTGTTGAGGAAACCGAATATTCTTTAGTGCACATTTATCGAATTTACTCATCTTCATCATTATTTTCTCGTCCAGTTTGAAACCCTATAATAATGTATCTGGTGTTTCAATACTAGTGATGTTTTGATTGCCCATGTATGCTTATCTGTTGTTGGTAAGGCGGGATATATGTGGGTTTCCCAACTTCTAAATGCTATGGAGTATTACATTTTTATCAATGTATTTCGTTAACGCAATTCCTCCGCTAATGCTGGAAGATGTGTGGAACTTTCCAATAAATCTTATCTATGTTAACTTTTAATGCTTCTACAGTTGAAATTACTGCATCGGTATCAAATTTACTACGAATTAATACAGTTCTTGTCTAATGTTCAAAATCACTTTATTATAATCTTCAGCAAAGCCAAGAGCATTCGCAAAGGTATACACTTAAAAAACCTTGCCATTTGTTAGTGTGCTGTTTGATGTAGGAAACCAACCGCATTTTATGGCGGGCAAGATCATTTGTCAAATACAACCTTTCATTGTCGACGTTAACCCCACCTTGTTACGGAATCTACCACTATTCCATTCATTTCATATCTAATTTCACTGAATAAAAATGCGATACCATTATTAACGAACCTTGCGGTTTAGACAGTCCATCCTGCGAATAATCTTCCCTCTACATAAACATAACTTTCGATGGTAGAGTGCACATGTCTTCCTGAATGGGTATCCTGATTTCATCATTGTTTCCAAATCTCGTAGTATATGGTTGATGGGTGTGCAGTTCGGAATTAACGATAGCATTATCAACCAAAACTTTTCATTAACGTTTAATAACTCATTGTAGTACTGTAAACCCGAGACTTTCCAAGAATGCTTTGTTCTGCGTGTCAACGCTTTGGTCGCTGAACGCTTACTGACTTACCTTTCCACACTTCCTTTTATAGTTTGTTTGCACTGGTTACATGCACATGTTTATACCGCGTCACCATATTTTCTTTAAATGTAGTCCTATCGTTATGACTTCTCCGTTAAAATTGACGAGATCTCCGTCTTGGTCTACTATTTTAAGTGTTATTGTTGAAATGGTAGATGTATTTATAGGTAATAGATAACATGTTGAGGTGATTCGATTATTTTATATCCCGCTGGTACACTGGGAAAGAATTGATGAATTATGTGTGATGACTCACCATTTTAAAACTACCACTTGTTATTTGCACTCGATAATTAATGAGTTAATTTTGATATGTTAATAGGGTTCTCAGAGGTGTCACAGCTTGGTAAAACAGTTTTATTAAACCAGCATAGGCCTATCGAATCCACATTGAAACTAATGTTATGGGTTGCTTTCATTTGCTTTCATAGTATTATTATTTCGTAAATCATATACCCTTATCGTCTTTCACTGATCATTAATATATTTATTCAATCTGCGATTTCGTATGTTTGGTTTGTAATTTTATCTTTCCAAATATGAGATGTTTTCTTTGAAGTAACGTTTGTATAGTATTGAAGATTCAAAACTAGTTAAATTACATATTCCGACTCATTATCAAGAAAAATCGGTGGATTAAATGTTTGCAGGATACCTTTTACCGGTAAGGTAAATGTTACGACATACGATCACGTAAAACTACTGACAATCAGAACGAGTAGTCATAAAAATCGTAAGACTAGATGACCACAGTTGTATGTATTTTGAACCTTAGTAAAGTTATAATCAATTGTGTTTCTGCTACCATCACTTTTAAAATAGTGGACTAATTCAAAGGGTGGTTTAAATGTTACTATCAAAATATGTTATATGTCTATTACGCTTAATTAGCTGTCCAGTGTGTTCCTGATTAGTTGATTATCCAGATTCACGATACCACATTCATTCCATGGATTCGTGTAGGTAGTTATCTCGCATATATATCCCTCTAAAAGGGAATCTTTAATTGCTCCACAAATTTTGATAGCTCAACATTACTTAAGGCGTGGCGTGGTAGCTTCAGTGGGAGTTTTTGAATACGGTTGTAAATATACCCAAACCTCGTTTATATGGTTTTAGTATAAACCTTTTCCAACGCTGCTTCCATTGCTTGATTGTGTCGTTTGGTTTCTTCTAACGTTTTTGTCGCAGCTTTTGCGTCGGTAACCGCTTTTGCAACTGCAGCTGCACCCCACCTAACGAACCTAAGCTCCTAATGCTGCAAATAGGGGAATAAGAGGTATGAACCCCTCGTTTTGGTATTGGTAATATTCTGCTCTTGGGTGACATATTTTTTGTGTTTTAGAACGCTTAAGGCTTGTGTATTGTAGATCGTAAAGATGATCGAAGTTTACCACCAACACGACGTCGGCTAGAAGTACCGCTTTGTTAAATGAAATTGGTTTGGGAGTCCTTTGTTCTTCGTGATTTGCTTCCCATTCTATTGCCTTCCGTGATCTTCCACCCATCCCCATTTTCCGTTTTCCTTTCATTATTCCAGTTTATTAATGCAGCTGCCCTTTCTCCAAAGTAGCGTTTGAGGAACGAAATCTATTCCAAGCTTTTTGTTGCAAAGTTTTATCGGCAATGTGTCGTTGACTTAAATCGTTTGACTGGGAGTATGCAATATCGTGTTCTTTACGCTTCGTCCAATTCATTAATACCTTTGTCGCCGCGAGCTAATCGTTTTTGTAAACGGGTACCTGGTCCGCATATCTATACCCAGGTATATGCAACTCCACGGGTAATTTATTTATTAAGGTATTAATTAATCCTGAACCTTTTCTTCTTATGAGAAGTATACTTCATACCAGACTGACTGTCACTACTACTACTTTCATTGTATGACACGTATATATATTAGTACCATACAATTTGTGGTTTAGTACTATGACGGCACCATACGCTTCATTCCGCAAGACACAGAATTACCTATTAAAAATTATGACACAGCTGATAACAAGGAACTTTACTCTAAACATAGCGGTCTACTGAAAGGAGGATGTAAACGAGGTATAATCGTTGGTCCATCTGGGTGGAAAAACAAATGTTATGATTACCTTGTTAGAACATCCAAATGGTTTACGTTTTGAAAATGTATATATTGCAAATCATTATATCAACCTAAATACCAGTACCTACAATTTACTGACACCCATAAAGAAGTCGGGTATTTCGAATACAGTGATAATAGTGATGTTATATCCCTAGTGATTCCCGTAAAAATTCAATAATGATTTTGATGATGTAGCGTGTCATAACAAAATGAAATAGAGATCATTTCTGTTTTGGCAGACATCGAAATAATGATTGTTTCTATCTGTGTCAAACGTATTCTTCAATTCCAAAACAGCTTATACGTGATAATGCTAATTTACTTATTCTTTTCAACAAGATCACACTAATCTTAAGCATGTGTATGATGATCACGTTAATGTCGATATGTCATTTGATAGGTTTAAAGATTTATGTTTTTTGTTGCTGGCAAGACAAATTCGGTTTCTTTATTGATTGATAAAGAAAGCGATGTTAATACAGGTCGTTACCGTAAGAGATTTGACTGTTTCATTGCATTATAAATATCTACTAGGACATATGACAGTCGTAATGAAGGAGCGCTTAGTACAAGACATTTTGCGTGCTCGCAAGAGCGTGCAACAGAAATATGCGAGTTTGAAAGAAGATACCGCTCTTACAGAACGTGCAATGGAGGCACACTTTAAACCTATTACACAACCATTAAAACAATTAATTACTAAAATGATGGTTCTCTCATCAAAGCTGAACCCTTACGCCAGAAGTCGGAAAAAGGAAGTCCATTGCACATGAAAATGAAGTTTTTACATACACCTAAAACAGCTGGATTACGGAAGGCTCCACGCACTCTTGTTCCTGACACCATTCCCACACCTTACAGGAAACTGTAATTGCTGATGTACCACTAACGATGATGATGTGGAAATTCCTACTTTACAACAATTGAAATCAGAACTGTTAGCTGCTGGATCTCAACCCGCCTTTGAAGATTATCTTAATCAATACCAAGGATTAGCTAAGTACTACGTTGAAGGTATATATTTAGAGATACAGAAGACGAGTATGACTTAACATATGGCGTGCATTTATTCCTGAAGAAGAGAAATTTTTTATTGGCGATGCTGAACTAGATTTTGTTGGTGAAAATTTGCGAATCGCTTCTTGATGGATCATCCCTAGATTATGAGGAACACCGGGATTATATGAACTACTTTTAAAAAATCCTACGGGATACAAAAGAGTGATCTACAGCAATACAATGACATATTGCGTCGTACTAATGCTGCCCGACGTAATTATAACCCTGATGATCAAATCCGAGGAACTAATAGTAAGAAAATACCTTGAAATCATTAAACCATTACTTCAACCTAGAAAACGTTCTGCCACATCATCTATTGCACCTCCAGCCACCAGATCTCGAACAACTTCTATCTCCAAAAGAGGTGGTGGACTGCAACTATTGCGATACAATAACAAACCTATTGAATTTGTACCGTGGAATAATCCGAATAAGTTAGTAGATTGGCTGAAATTATTAGGATCAATGTCGACAGGAAATACTAGCAATCACAACGAAATAATATATATAATTGATGAACTACGTAAGCAAAAGTAATACAGTAACAGCTCTTGTTATAAACCTATTACTATATCCTTTTCATTTCATTGTTACTACGACTATCACTAAAGATAGTACTACATGTCCATCAGTGATGCCAATAGATAAATTTGGCAGCCATCTTCATCATCAAATGACAGTGGATAAATTTGGAAACATATTACTCAGCATCGCAGTGATGCTACGAAGCAAAGTGATATATATTACGAAACTTATTTTACCTTGCAAGGTGTCTTGCAACAGACAACAGTAGATATTCCATTGGGTATCAATGGTATATTTCTTTACAGAGGTAAAAATATTGCATTGTAGTGGTTACCTCGAGATATTCATCTTCAGTGGATACTGTAATATATACGACACCGCTGTTTCTAAATAATAAAACTATTCGTAAGGAAGGTGTGATTCAACCTATAATTCCAAAAGATATCACTTTCGACAAAGAACAATTATTCATCCTAGAGATTGTACTACAATCCAAAGTAAAATGAGTAAATCCGATGTTGTTGAAGAACTGCACAAACCAGCAAGAGAAATTTTCCGCGGCGTTGTGTAGTACTAAAAGGTTTAAATGATCTCTTTCAAGCTGATTTAGTGGAAATGATACCATATGCTCATGTGAATAAAGGATTTCGATACATTTTAGTAATAATAAATGCCTTCTCTAAATATGTCTGGGCTTTTCCCATCAAACGCAAGAATGGTAAACTAGTCGCGGATGTAATGGATAAACTGTCTGGTTTGCAAAAGATGCCTACGCATATACAAACTGATATGGGAACGGAGTTTTATAATACAGAATTAAAAAAGTAACTAAAAAATTTAATGTCAATCATTACAATAGTTTTTCCAACTTGACAAGTAACATAGTTGAACGTGTAAATCGCACCCTTAAAGCAATAATGTGGAAAACATTCAGCATGCAAGGATCTATAAGTGGCTATCAATCTTGCCTCAAATTGTTACCGATTATAATTCAAGAAAGCATAGAACAACCGGATACAAACCGGTAGATGTAACGGAAAAAGAATGCTGCAGATATTTTGCAACATTTAAAATGTCAAAAGTTCTTGACCGTAAAACACCTAAATTTAAAGTGGGGAACATGTACGCATTAGCAAACATAGAAGCATATTCTCTAAACACACCTAATTGGAGTTACGAAGTCTTTCGAATATCAAGAGTTAAACGTTCAAGCCCACTCACCTACACATTACGTGATAGTCGAGATGAAGAGATTCAAGGTCGGTTCTATGAGCCCGAACTACAAAGTGTTAAACATCCAGACATTCATCTAGTTGAACGTGTCATCCGACGTCAAGGGAATAAAGCTCTCGTTAAGTGGTTGGGTTTTGATACTTCTCACAACTCATGGATTTCTACCAAAGACATTGTGTAATACGCTAATTAACCTTAATTATATATACTGTAATATTAATATGCAATAAACAGATCTTTTTTTACTTTTTTTATTAATACTATCCTATACAGATACATCACTACATACTACTAAAGCGTCTGTCAAACACACACTCACGATGCTGTTTTTCGAGAATTGGTGAAATTATATTACACAGTCGCCTATTCTTTTTTTAAATCGTGCAGAATCTCTAGCTAATTGTTCCCATTCTCCTTTTCGCGCATGCCTGTAAGCCAACTCCCATACTACTATGTAGTGAACTACGTTTTTGGACTCATTAATGCACACCTTCTTCACTGGGTGAGTCGTCATCTGATGACTCAAAATTCGGTAAATATCTTTCTATTTCATGTATAAATTGCTCCAATGATATTTCTTTAAGGTCTTCTATTAATCGCTTTATACAACAAATACACTCTATATCACCTACATGCGATGTTAAGTATTTTCACAAAGGCGTATTCCTCCCCATACTTATTAACTAGATTATTTAAATAGTCATCATTAAATCTACCCATTCCATACACTTTTTCATGATCAGCATCGAATTCTAATGATTGTAACTGGCATATTAGTCTTTGGACTGCACTAACACAATCTACAGCTTTAGGCCACGACTCCGCACTATAACACATCCACATATTGACTAACATCTAATACTATCCACTATTGACTACAAGCGCGTTACCCCCTTTCAGTTATAGGTTGGAAGATCCATATCCATATATAGTTTCTCCTTGGCAAATTCTTCCATTTCCAGAAGGCAGGCTATGTTAACCTCAAATACATCATGCAATGGACCTATAACTTGGTGAATGTTACATTCAGGAATTGTCGCTGCCGACTTTATTAGGTTTTTATAAAACTCTGGAAAGTTCACAGTATCTGCCAACTCCAATCGGTAATATATTATCTTCAAAAGCTTCCATAACTGTTCTATAGACTCCCATCCTAAATAGACATCAATTTCGTCACTATCACAGAGGCGTATAATTTTTTCTTGTTAATATTTCGTACGAGACAGTCTTCGATCCCAGTTTGGTAGGTAGCCATGTTCCTTCAGGACTGTAGAAATAATTAGTAATCACCCTTGATTATCCATAAGTATACGCCATTCCTGCTTGTCAAACACCACTCCACCACTCTTCGTTCCACCTAGTTTTACGACTGGCTCAAATCCAAATTTGGGTGATAGACCGACACTAACAAACTTTGTTTTACTTTTATTTAAGAAATAATGCACATTATTAAGCAAAATATCGCAATATTTACTTGAACTTATAGCACCGATAATCTTCGCCTTTTCTATGGCTTGACGTACGATGTTATCCATTATATACGATACTGACTTTACATACATTCCTCTCTTTATATATGACACTCTCCCACTATGTACCCTCCTCAAGGCTACTTACGTGACCTTCACGATTATACCACACATTGTTTAGCGGTCTTGTCGGTTACACCTTTTCAAGGTTTTCTTTTCGTTCCACTACTTCAATTCATACTTATTCACCACATTTCATCTCACATTTCAAGGTTGTTCCACTTTGCCATATTTCGTTTTTTTTCCAACCTTATATTCACCAATTTCAAGGTACAGGTTGTTCCACTTCCACAAGTTTACTACACAAGGTTACATACCCCACTCAGTTTTATTCATATCTTAAAGGGAGGGGTTTTACATATACCATAGTTACCGATCTTCACTATGTCAGTTACTCCAGTGCAAGACGATTGGAAGACAATGTACCAACCACAAACCCTATTTCAACTTAGTACGCGACGGACATGTCAATTAATTCCGAACTGGGTAAATTTTGAAAAGGAAGGAATACTACCGGCTTCCATAAACAAAGTGCTACGAAATAATTATGAACTGGTTCAGTGGAATTCAGCGTGGTATACCGAAATGAGCAAGGTAATACGCGAGCACTTTCGGCGGTTCAGCATATGCCCACATTGTATCAATAATGTTCGATACCATCTGGTGGACTTCGAATTTGTGTCATTGCTGTTTCGCCGATTGAAACCAGGAGATTACCGCGTAGGACCATCATATGCATATGGAGCGTGGACTGCGCGATACCACCTGTCGAATATTATTGTGTCGTGGCCCTCACACAGTTATACGAATGTACGATGATGACTCATGTATACTTGTGTGATGGCTACGTAGACGAGTGTCTTTTACTGTATCTATATTGTACATATTGTAAAGGTTGTATATATTGTATTGTATAGAATCATTGTCAGTATCTACTGTTTCGCTGATGTTAACATTGTGACCCAAACTTTTATTATCCTCAGTATTACAACTGTTTCGATAAACGATACTAACGTATCGAACATGGTCTGGAGTTCACTCACCCTCATCGCTTGCTGCAGCAGGATTCATTTCCACATCTTCAGACGATACGGTTGAATGTTTCATGTGTGGGTTAGAATAAACCGATGGCAGCCAGATGTCAATCCGTTACAGGAACATCTACGATGGGCACCACATTGCACTATGCTCAGCTCCTCGCACCACGTCCGCGCAGATGTACTGAAACGGAAGTGGAGAGGACCTTCTGCACTTGTACTAAATCAAAATGTTTTATTCCTAAAGAAAATCATATATCTGAGTAATAATTGTACATGTCTGTCTACATCAATTAAATATATTAACATATTGTTTTCTTTATTTTGGTAAAAGTGAGGTTGAGCAAAAACATACAAGTGGACAAAAACATACAAGTGAGTAAAAACAAAGGGGAGGTGGCTACAAGGATGGCTTGTTATTGAACAGGAAACGTTGGATAGCCTTGTAATAGTGGAACAGAAAGCGAGCGGATGGTTTTGGTAAGAACACAGAATATTGTGGAACAGGAAATCGTGGTGATAGCCTTGTAATAGTGGAACAGAAAAGGGACTGTGACCTGGTTTTGTGGTAATGATATGTCGACAGATAGCCTTGTAGTTGTGGAACAGGAAATTTTCGTGGGTGGTAATGATATGAGGTCACACTTGCGCTTTTTGACCTTGGTAAGGTGGGACCTTGGTTTTGTGGAACCGGAAATGTGGAAACCTTTTGTGGTGTGTCCCAGAAGTCCAATCTTACCTACTGTCTGTCTTGTTCTTGTGTCTGTGGTCTGTGTGTCTGTGTGTTTCTGTGTGCTTTGTGTTGTAAATTCTGTTTCTGTGGTGTCTGTGTCTCGTGTGTCTGTGTTCTGTGTGTCTGTGTGTCTGTGTGTCTGTGTTCTGTGTGTCTGTGTGCTGTGTGTCTGTGTGTCTGTGTGTCTGTGTGTCTGTGTGTCTGTGTGTCTGGTGTCTGTGTCCTTGTGGTTGTGTGTTGTGTGTCTGTGTGTCTTGTGTCTTGTGTCTGTGTGTCTGTTGTCTGTGTGTCTGTGTGTCTGTGTTGTTCTGTGAGTCTGTGTGCCAGTGTGTCTGGTGCCATTTCTGTGCCTGTGTGTCTGTGTGTCTGTGCGTCTGTGGTCTGTGCCATGTTCTGTTCTGTTGTGATCTGTGCGTCTGTGTGTCTATTTGTCTGTGTGTATGTGTGTCTGTGTGTCGTAGTCGGTGTGCATTGTCTGTGTGTCTGTGTGTCTGTGGTCTGTGCTGTGTGTCTGTGCGTGCTCTGTGCTCTGTGCCCTGATTATGTGTGTCTGTATGTGTTCTGTGTATCTGTCTGTCGTTTGTGTTGTGTGTGTGTGTCTGTTAGTACCTGTGTTTGTGTGTCTGTGTTGTGTGTCTGTGTATCTGTGGTCTGTGCCTGTGTATCTGTGTTTGTGTCTGTGTGTCTGTGTCTGTGTGCTGATGTCTGTGTCTGTGTGTCTGTGTGTCTTGTGTGTCTGTGTGTCGTGTCTGTGGTCTGTGTGTTCTGTGTGTCTGTGTCTGTGTGTTGTGTGTCTGTGTGTCTATGTATCTTGTGTGTCTTGTGTGTCTGTGTGTCTGTGTGTCTTGTGTGTCTGTGTGCTTGTGTGTCTGTGTCTTGTGTCTGTGTGTCTGTGTGTTGTGTTGTGTGTCTGTGTGTCTGTGTGTCTGTGTGTCTGTTTCTTGTCTGTGTGTCTTGTGTCTGTGTGTCTGTCTTGAGTCTGTGTCGTGTGTCTGGTGCCTGCGTGTTGTGTGTGTCTGTGTGTCTTGCCTCGTGGTCTGTGTGTCTGTGGCCTGTGTCTGTGGCTGTGTGTCTGTGTGTCTGTGTGTTGTGTGTCTGTGATCTGTTTGTGTGTCTATGTGTTGTGTTTCTGTGTGTCTGTGTGTCTGTGTGTCTGTCTGTCTGTGTGTCTGTGTGTCTGTGTTCTGTGTGTCTGTGTGTTCGTGTTGTGTCTTGTGTCTGTGTGTCTTGTGTCTGTGTGTCTGTGTGTGTGTCTGTGTGTCTTGCGTGTTCTGTGTGTCTGTGTGTCTGTGTGTCTGTGTGCCTGTGTGTCTGTGCTGCTGTGTCTGTGTGTCTGTGTCTGTGTCTGTGTCGTGTTGTGTGTCTTGTGTCTGTGTGTCTTGTGTCTGTGTGTCTGTGTGTCTGTGTTGTCCTTGTGTATGTGTGTTTGTGTCTGTGTGTCTTGTGTTGTGTCTGTTTCATGTTGTGTCTGTGTGTCTGTGTGTCTGTCTCTGTGAGTCTGTGTCCAGTGTGTCTGCGTGCCTGTTGTCTTGTGTCTGTTCTGTGGTGTCGTGCTGTGCTGTGGCTGTGTATCTGTGTGTCTGTGTGTCTGAGTGTATGTGTGTCTGTGTGTATGTAGTCTGTGTGTATGTGTGTCTGTGTGTATCTGTTTGTGTGTCTTGTGTCTGTGTGTCTGTGTGTCTGTGTGTCTGTTGTCTGTTGTCTGTGTGCTGTGTGCCTGTGTGTCTGTGTGTCTTGTGTCTGTGTGTCTGTGTTGTGTTCTGTGTGTCTGTGTGTCTGTTGTCTGTGTGCTGTGTGTCTGTGTGTCTGTGTTGTCAGTGTGTCTGTGTGTCTGTGTGTCTGTTCTGTGCGTCTGTGGTCTGTGGCCTGTGTGTTGTGCATCTGTGATCTGTGTCATGTGTGTCTGTGTGTATGTGTGTCTGTGTGATCTGTCTGTGGTCTATGTGGTTGTGTGTTTGTGTCTGTGTGTCTGTATCTGTACCTGTGTTTGTGTGTCTGTGTGTCTTTGGTGTACTGTGTGTCTGTGTACCTTGTATCTTGTGTCTGTGTGTCTGTGTGTCTGTGTTGTGTGTCAGTGTGTCTGTGTGTCTGTGTGTCTGTGTCGTCTGTGTGTCGTGTCTGTGCTTGTGTCTGTGTGCCTGTGTGTCTGTGTGTTGTGTCTTGTGTCTGTGTGTCTTGTGTTGTGTGTTTGTGTGTCTGTTGTGTTATGTCGTGTTTGTGTATCTGTGTGTCTGTGTGTCTGTTCTGTAGTCTGTGTGTCTGGTGCTGTGTCTGTGTGTCTTGTGCGTCTGTGCGTGGTCTGTGCTGTGCGTTCTGTGGCCTGTGCATCTGTGCGTCTGTGTGCTGGTGTATGTGTGCTGTTGTGTTTGTGTGTTGTGTGTCGTTCTGTTTGTGTGTCTATGTGTTGTGTGTCTGTGTGTCTGTGTGTCTGTGTGTCTGTCCTGTGTGTCTGTGTGCCTGTGTGTCTGTGTGTCTGTGTTCTGTGTGTCTGTGTGTCTGTGTCTTGTGTGTCTGTGGCTGTGTGTCTGTTGTCTGTGGTCTGTGGTCTGTGTGTCTGTGTGGTCTGTGTGTTGTTGTCGTGTGTCTTGTGTCTTGTGTCTGTGTCTTGTGGTCTGTGGTCTGTGTGTCTGTGGTTGTGTTCGTGCGTCTGTGCGTGTGTGTCTGTGGTTGTGCATGTCCTGTTTGTGTTGTGTTGATGTCTGTGTTCTGTCTGTGGTCTGTGTTTGTTGTGTGTCTTGTACTGTGTGTCTGTGTACCTTGTGTCTGTGTGTCTGTGTGTCGTGTCTGTGGTCTGTGTGTGGTGTGTCTGTGTGCTGTGTGTCTGTGTGTCTGTGTGTGTCTGTGTGTCTTGTGTTATGTGTCTGTGGCTTGTGTCTGTGTGCCTGTGTGTCTGTGGTCTGTGGTCTGTGTGTCTGTGTTCTGTGTGTGTTGTGTGTCTGTGGTTGTGAGTGTGTCTGTGTGCTTGTGTCTGTGTTCTGTGTGTCTGTGCGCTGTGCGTCTGTGGGCTTGTGTCTGTGGCCTGGTTTGTGTCTGTGTGTGGTGTCTGTGTGTCTGTGTGGTCTATGTGGTTGTGTTTGTGTGTCTGTGTTTGTGTACTGTCTGTGTTTGTGTGTCTGTGTGTCTGTGTGTCTGTTTGTGTCTTGTGTGACCTGTGTTCTGTGTGTCTGTGTGTCTGTGTGTCTGTGTGTCTGTGTGTCTGGTGTCTGGTGTCTGTGTCTGTGGTGTCTGTGTGTCTGTGTGTCTGTGTGTCTGTGTGTCTTGTGTGTCTGTGTGTCTGTGTGTCTGTGTGTCTGTGTGTCTGTGTGTCTGTGTTGTTTGTGTGTCTGTGTGTCTATGTATTATGTGTCTGTGTGCCTGTGTGCCTGTGTGTCTGTGTTGTTGTGTGTCTTGTGTCTGTGTGTCTGTGTGTCTTGTGTTGTTGTGTGTATGTGTGTCTTTGTGTGTGTTTGTGTGTCTGTTTCTATGTCTGTGTGTCTGTGTGTCGTTCTGTGAGTCTGTGTGCCAGTGTCTGTGTGTTGTGTCTGTGTGTCTTGTCTGTGTCTGGGTGCGTCTGTTGTGTCTGTGTGTGCATCTGTGGTCTTGTGTCTGAGTGTTGTGTGTTTGTGTGTTCTGTGTGTGTCTTGTGTGTTGTGTGTCTGTGTGTCTGTGTGTTTGTGTCTGTGTGTCTGTGTCTGTGGTCTTGTGTCGTGTGTCTGTGTGTCTGTGTCTGTGTGTCTGTGTGTCTGTGTGTCTGTGTGTCCTGTGTGTCTGTGTGTTTGTGTTCTGTGTCTATGTGTCTTGTGTCTGTGTGTTGTGTCTGAGTGTATGTGTGTTTTGTGTATCTGTTGTGTTGTCTGTGTGTCTGTGTGTCTGTGTGTCTGTGTGTCTGTTGGTCTGTGTTCTGTGTGTCTGTGTGTTGTGTGTCTGTGTGTCTGTGAGTTGTGTCTGTGTCTGTGTGTCTGTGTCTGTGCTGTGTGTCTGTGTGCCTGTTGGTCTGTGTGTCTGTGTCTTGTCCTGAGTTTATGTGTCTGTGTGTTGTGTGTCTTGCTTTGTCTGTGGTTTGTTGTGTGTTTGTGTGTCTGTGTGTCTGTGTTCTTGTCTGTGTGTTTGTGTGTCTGTGTGTCTTGTGTGTCTGTGTTCTGTGTGTCTGTGTCCTGTGTATCTGTGTGTCGTGTGTCTGTGTGTCTGTGTGTCTGTGTGTCTGTGTGTCTGTGTGTCTGTCTCTGTGAGTCTGTGTGCCAGTGTGTCTGCGTGCCTGTGTGTCTGTGTGTCTGTGCGTCTGTGCGTCTGTGCCAGTGCGTCTGTGCGGCTGTGCGTCTGTGCGCCTGTGCATCTGTGCGTCTGTGTGTCTGAGTGTATGTGTGTCTGATCTGTTTGTGTGTCTATGTGTCTGTGTGTCTGTGTGTCTGTGTGTCTGTGTGTCTGTGTCTGTGTGTCTGTGTGTCTGTGTGTCTGTCTGCCTGTGTGTCTGTGTGTGTTGTGTGTCTGTGTGTCTGTGTGTCTGTGTGTCTGTGTGTCTGTGTGTCTGTGTGTCTGTGTGTCTGTGTGTCTGTGTGTCTGTGTGCCTGTGTGTCTGTGTGTCTGTGTGTCTGTGTGTCTGTGTGTCTGTGTGTCTGTGTGTCTGTATGTCGGTGTCTGTGTGTCTGTGTGTCTGTGTGTCTGTGTGTCTGTGTGTCTGTGTGTCTGTGTGTCTGTGTGTCTGTGTGTCTGTGTGTCTGTGTGTCTGTGTGTCTGTGTGTCTGTGTGTCTGTGCGTCTGTGTGTCTCTGTGTCTGTGTGTCTGTGTGTCTGTGTGTCTGTGTGTGTCTGTGTGTCTGTGTCTGTCTGTCTGTGTGTCTGTATGCCTGTGTGTCTGTGTGTCTGTGTGTCTGTGTGTGTGTGTGTGTGTGTGTGTGTGTGCTGTGTGCTGTGTGTCTGTGTGTCTGTGTGTCTGTGTGTCTGTGTGTCTGTGTGTCTGTGTGTCTGTGTGTCTGTGTGTCTGTGTGTCTGTGTGTCTGTGTGTCTGTGTGTCTGTGTGTCTGTGTGTCTGTGTGTCTGTGTGTCTGTGTGTCTGTGTGTCTGTGTGTCTGTGTGTCTGTGTGTGTCTGTGTGTCTGTGTGTCTGTGTGTCTGTGTCTGTGTGTCTGTGTGTCTGTGTGTCTGTGTGTCTGTGTGTCTGTGTGTCTGTGTGTCTGTGTCTGTGTGTCTGTGTGTCTGTGTGTCTGTGTGTCTGTGTGTCTGTGTGTCTGTGTGTCTGTGTGTCTGTGTGCTGTGTGTCTGTGTGTCTGTGTCTGTGTGTCTGTGTGTCTGTCTGTGTCTGTGTGTATGTGTGCTGTGTGCCTGTGTGTCTGTGTTGTTGTGCCTTTGTGTCTGTGTGTGTGTGTGTGTGTGTGTGTGTGTGTTGTGTCTGTGTGTCTGTGTGTCTGTGTGTCTGTGTGTCTGTGTGTCTGTGTGTCTGTGTGTCTGTGTGTCTGTGTGTTTGTGTCTGTGTGTCTGTGTGTCTGTGTGTCTGTGTGTCTGTGTGTCTGTGTGTCTGTGTGTCTGTGTGTCTGTGTGGCTGTGTGTCTGTGTGCCTGTGCGTGTGTGTCTGTGTGTCTGTGTGTCTGTGTGTCTGTGTGTCTGTGTGTCTGTGTGTCTGTGTGTCTGTGTGTCTGTGTGTCTGTGTCTGTGTGCCTGTGTCTGTGTGTCTATGTGTCTGTGTGTCTGTGTGTCTGTGTGTCTGTGTGTCTGTTTTTCTGTGTGTCTGTGAGTCTGTGTGTCTGTGTGCCTGTGTGTCTGTGTACCTGTGTGTGTGTGTGTGTGTGTGTGTGTGTGTGTGTGTGTGTGTGTGTGTGTGTGTGTGTGTGTGTGTGTGTGTGTATGTGTCTGTGTGTGCGTGCCTGCGTGAGTGTGTGCGTGTGTGCGGATGTGTGGGTGTGTGGGTACGTGCACGCGACACTAGTTATCACCAAAATAGTACATATTGGATGTTACTGATTATTGTTGTATTATCTTTTTTTCGTATTGCTACTGCAGACTCTGTTAATACTAAGATAAGAGGCGAACACCTTTGTTATTTTTAGTACCTTAGCTTGTTACCGTAAACAATTCCATCGTAGGGACTTTCTAAATCTATGAGTAATAGGGGGACATCCTGTGGGCGTGACGTCTTAATTAATTAAAAGTGGTGGGGGGTGTAGTTGGAACCGAGTCTGGGTCTGAGGGTCTGGGATGTGACTAGGTGTGGCGCCGGCTTCTCTTCGGGGGCGCTTTTCTAGCCTGGGCGGGGTTTAGCCCCTAATTAAGGGCCTTTTGGCAATATTAAGTGCCTTTTGGTTGGGTGTGTTGGATGTCCTCTAGGGTGTTGTCTATGGGCCAATTTGGCTGGGTTGAGAGGGATGTTAAGCCTAGTTAAGCCCCTTATGGCTTCCTAAGGTCACACCCACTCCTTTTTCCTGAAGGCCGGGCTAAGGCTAGACCACGTCTCCATCCTTTTATCTGATTGGTTTCGCCAGCCCCTCTGGTTTCTGATTGGTCCTTAGCCTCACTACTCAGCAGCCATGCTCTGATTGGTGGACTAAATTTGCATTCTGAATGGTTATGGCGGGAAATTTGAATTTTTTTTCTAATAACGTGGCATAGTTATTAATTACGAGTTATAAACCAGCAATTATTTTAATTATGAGACATAATTAAATTGCATCATCATAACCCTTTTAATTAAGCGTCATAATCAAGATCCTCGGCCATTTTGTTATAATTGGATTGTATCATCATAACCCTTTTAATTATGAATCATAATCAGGACCCCCGACCATTTTGTTTTGGCGGAAAATTTGAATTTGTATTCTAATAAGGGGGCCTAATGCTAACGTATAAGACAGGTAGTAGGTTTCGGCTTGCTTTCGGTTATTGTGTCCTGTTAGGAAATTTGAATTGTATTCTAAAAGGGGCCTAATGCTAACTTAAGAAGGCTGTCGGCTTCAACTTGCTCCGCGCTTAGGCTTACTTGCTGATACTTTATTTTCTATGTTTTATTAAATCTTTCAGTCTCTACATTCTGAGTGTTTATTGCGAGAAAGTTGAACTTGTATTCTAATAAGGGGCAACTTTCTTTCGAGGTTCGCCCGCCAGGAGGAAAATTTGAAATTGTATTTAAGTCTTTGTAGGTTATGGGGGGAAATTAAAATGTTTTTTCTAATAAGTGGGGCCCTAATGCTAAGTTATAAGACAGGTGTAGTTCTTCGGAACTTGAGTTGTCGTGGTCATCTTGCCGGTACATTTGAGCTTGCATTTAATTCTTTACACACAACGCTGATCATTATCGTTAGGCCGCCAATAATAATAATAATATCACGCAAATTCGGTTCGCGCGCGAGCATTGACCTAACCTAAAAACTGTGCTTTTACCAATCAAACCTGATATTTCACCTGCAATTGACCTTGCCTAAACGCAAGAAACGCGGGGACGAGGGAGAGGCGAGAGGCGAGAGGGCCGCAGTAGACGAAAGATTGAGATAGGGATAGAGAGAGAGAGAGAGTCGTGGGAGTAGAGAGAGAGAGGGAGCTGAGAAGCGTGAGAGGCGAGAAGGGAGAGAGGGACGGGGGTTACGATAATTACGTAAGAAACAAGTGACTCGAGGGAGAAGAGAGACGAATGATACAGAAGAGGGAAACGAGAGAGGCGAGTGCGACGAGAGAGACGCTGTAGAGACGA
Organism: Vesta saturnalis; assembly: GCA_036346205.1. Classification (NCBI taxonomy): domain Eukaryota; kingdom Metazoa; phylum Arthropoda; class Insecta; order Coleoptera; family Lampyridae; genus Vesta; species Vesta saturnalis. The sequence goes on along the minus strand of JARFJB010002309.1, from coordinate 103,915 downwards.
TGGAGACGAGTAGGATCAACATCTATTACAGAAAACATTCGCGAGTTTAAAATACACACTAGACGGCGTCGCAAATTTGCTTTAAAAACACATTACTAGGTAGAGCCACGATCAACTTCCATTACAGAAAACATGGGCTAGTTTAAAATACACCACTAGATGACATCACAAGCAAGTCTAATTTTAAAAATAAGTGTAATCACACACGCGAAGAACGTGAACATTGTAGTTCCATTTTCATGGGCAGTCCAATTTTCGAGTAATTAGCTAATTAGGGTTTTAGATGTACTTGAATAGTTGTTATAGTAGTAACATAACTGGTGAAATCAAAAATAAGTACTTTATATTAATGATTGCTTGAAGGCTCTAAGTATTTTATATTATTCAGTTATAAGTAACACGTCTATAGTGAAATATAATAATATATAAATAAAATACCCCTTATTTTATTTAGTTTGTTTAATTGCTAAAGGCCTGATTTCAAGTTTGATTATACTTGCTGTATAGGTAGTTTTACCGATTTAACTGTAAAACGTGTTTTTATCACTGTATGCGAAACTCGACAATAGTGTACACTTTCATTTGTGGGATATTATTCTCATTATGGTTGTCTAATGATAATGATGAACGTGTTTAAAATAAAACAGCGTTCTATAGCTGTTTTGCGAAATGAAATCGGTGTTAGCTTAAAAAGCGCTTGAGTATTATCAAACTTGTAAATTGCCTTACGAAATGAAATCGATTTTAGTTTAAAAAAGGTTTGTGTATTATCAAAATTGTAAATGAAAGTCAACTTGTTTATTTGCCACGGGGTGTTTGAATACAAATTCAAATTTCTCGCAATAAACAATCAGAATGTAAAGACTTCAATACAAATTCAAATTTTCCGCCAAGGGACTAGGGGGCAAAGACCCGAAAGCAAGTTGCGAAGCCCTATGTCTGTCTTATAAGTGAGCAATAGACTGCCTTATTAGAATACAAGTTCAAATTTCTCGTAATAAACAACCAGAATGTAGAGACTTAAGTACAAATTCAGATTTTGCGCCAAGGGGGCGAAGCCCCGAAAGAAAGTTACTAAGCCCTATACCTGTATTATAAGTTAGCGTTAGGCCCCTTTATTAGAATATAAGTTCAAATTTCTCGCAATAAACAATCAGAATGTAGACTTAAATACAAATTCAAATTTCCCTTTAAGGGGCAAGTTGTTGGACACGGGAGCCATGACAACGAAGTCCCAAAAGCAAGTTCTGAAGACCTATACCTGTCTTATAAGTTAGCATTAGGGCCCCACTTATTAGAAAAAAATTAAATTTCCCACCATAACCTGCAGATTTAAATACAGTTTCAAATTTTCCTCAAGGGGGCGATGGCTCGAAAGCAAGTTGCGAAGCCTTACACCTGTCTTACAAGTTAACATTAAGGCCACCTTGTTAGAATACAAATTCAAATTTCCCACCAAAACATAATGGCCGAGGGTCTTGATTATGATCCATAATTAAAAGGGTTATGATGATACAATCTAATTATAACAAAATGGCTGAGGATCTTGATTATGAGGCTTAATTAAGAGGGTTATAATGATGCAATTTAATTATGTCACATAATTAAATAATTCCTGGTTAATAACTCGTAATTAAAACCAATGCCCCTGTCATTAGAATACAAATTCAAATTTCCCGCCATAACCAATCAGAATGCAGACTTACTCCTCCAATTAGAGCACAGCTGCTGAGTAGTGGGGCTAAGGACCAATCAGAAACCAGAGGGGTTGGCGCAACCAAACGATGGAAGGGATGGAGGCGTGGTCTAGTCTTAGCCCGCCTCAATACACGTACAACCAATCAGGTAGAAGGAGTGGGTGTGGCCCCATATTAATGAATCCATAAGGGCCTTAACTAGGCTTAACCCAGCCAAAATGGCTGCTAGACCAAACGCTAGGGGACATCCAACACCCTTAATCAGGGGTTAGACAGCCAAAAAGCCATTAACATTGCCAAAAGGACCTTAATTAGGGGTAAACCCCGTCCAGGGTGGAAAAACGCCCCCGAAGAGAAGTCGAATCCACTCCTAGTCACACCCCAGACCCCCACTCAGACTCCCACTTTTAATTAATTCTAACGTCACGTCCCGAGGCTGTCCTTCTGCTCCTATTTAATATGTATGGCATAATTATTACCTATAATTTTATATTAAAATATCCAACTCAATTTCTTCTAGTAGAGGAAATTTTTATCTCTAGGCCATTTAAAAACTGAGTAGTTGTTGTGTAAATGTAAGCGTTTCAACTAATACAGTAAGAAAAGATAATTTAACACTTTATCAGAAGCCTGACAATTGTCTGACATTTTTAACATTTACCTGCATTATTGGCAGTTTTAGCGAAATTAAAGCGTAATGTTCAAAACGCTACCTAATTAGCTACCTATCAAACTGATAAGAAACGAAAGTATTATTATTTCAAAATGTGTCAACTGTACAAGTAGTGTAACATGAATGTGGAACAAAAACGTAACAAACGTTTTCTTTTTTATTGGTACTTTTTATATAATTTACTTGTACATTTGGTAAGTACCTAATATCTTATTTTATTGTAAATTCAACTAGATACATCTGCACATTTTGTGTCAATATCAGAGTTTACATATGATCTGTTTATTGTGAAGTTCTGAATAACAAGTTCTGCAAATTGTAGTGACACGCACCAATTTTCTATAACCTTATCTTATAATTAGTAACTTTATGTTAGTGTTTTGTAATAACTACTGAAACTCCTGCCAAATAAATGATGATTTATGAGAATTTACAAGAAAACTTTTGCTGCTCTATTGAAATCGTCCTGTATTCAAATTCTTCAGAGGTTATAATCTGCTCAGTATAATTTCCTTCATAACTTTTAAAGTAAAATTATAAAAATTTTAATGTACTGTGTTTGTTTTATTAATTAGAAACAAGCTAGCTCTATTATTACATTTTGAAGTTGTGAATTAAAAGTAGCTTTTATAATTATAATGTAAGATAAAGTGGCATTTGTTATTAAAATTGTGACCACCACTATTTTACAATTTACAATATCTGGGGCCTGTAACACAAAATCTACAGTTGTAACAAGTGTAGAACTTGTTCAACATTCACCTGTAGCTACAATTCCTGTTAATTTCTATAACACAATATCCTTAGAATGACTTTTCACAATAACGGAGAATATTTCTACAAGTGTAGTTAAAGTGCACAAGACTTGTAGGATAGGCGCAACGGTAAACGTTCTTGGAACATGCGTATTATTGCATATGTATACAACTTGTTTAGAGAAGTTAGGTTTGAAATTAATTTTAGTAGTTAATAGTTAGAATGTCTTCAAAACAAGTCGGAAAATGCAATGGCCAATGAAAATTAAAGAAAATAAAGAGGTTCTTTTTGGGGTATTCTCCGATACACTTCGCAAAGAGGACAAGGTGAAGCAGTGGAAAGAGTTCGATACTCTTGCTCGAAGTATTGCTTAATGCCGGTTGAGAAAGACCCGACATACGCAAGAAATACCGTTTGGCAAAAGTGCAATGGTGAGTGTTGGATGTTGTAATTTGAATCAAAATAGATTCTTAAAATTACAAAAATAGAAAGCGTTTTATCGGGTAGCAGTTACGTAAATTTGTATTACCATAGTAATGATAGTGTTTTGAAAAATACTACCGACTAATCCAAGGTCACCTAGGATCTTATTTGTCTTTCTTTTTAAGGCTCACCTATTAAAATGAATATCGTTACTTAATCGCCCGGTGACTGTAAAGAATGTTTAAATGCCACCGCTTTTAGAGTTGTTTTATTTTCATTTCCCGCGCAAGAGCGGAGTATTAATTGTAATCTAAAAAATAGATATTGAGTCTTCTTTAAATCTCCTATATTAGTTAAAATTCGGTAGTGCAAAAAGACTGGCACAGGAGGCATGGGTAAATTTTCAGAAATAAACAAGACAGTCTTAGATATTATCGGGAAAGATTCGCCTATAGTTTTTGGATTTGGCGTACGAATGAATGGACCCTCCCAGTCCAATACACAAACAAATTTTACACTTGCGGATAGGAAGGGCAAAATTAATGATACTTTCCATGATGGTAGCTTGACATTAACCCCGAATAAAACAGGTAAGGGCGTGATTTAAACGGTTATATTGATATCTAACAAAAGTGGTTACAAGTAAAAGAAAGCGAATAACACAAGTTGTAGAAAAGGTATGCGAAAACAAAAGAAGGAAAAACTAAAATACAAAATGAATAACTGAAACACAAAACTTACAAAACCAAACAGAAAACTTTTAAATTGGAAAAGGAGTTAGGTTTTCGCAGATTGGAATTTACTCAATCTATTCCCACTTTACCATACGTGGATAATAATGATGACCGTCTTACTTTACTAAATTTGTAAAAATATATGTAGTATTAATATTGTATTATTATTTTATACTTAATGATTTTTCAAATAAAACGAGAAAGCTACTTAAGGAAAATACAAGTTCTTTATTGCAAAGAATGAAAATCCCATAATTGTAATACTGTATTATAAATTTATGCAACCCTAAAGTGGTTTACTAATTATTGTAATCTGGCTTGAGCCCCAGCAGCAGCCGGGAGTTGATTTTCCTGTTCGAGATCTGGTGCGTCATCAGATTCAACTCCATGATCTTCCACTGCTTGATCCGTTTCACCAAACTGATTATTCGCTTTAAATAAATTGAAAACCGTTGCACAGTATTTAAAAATATTACCAGCAAATAACGGACTAACTCGTAAATGGTTTTTACACGGCAATTTCTCTTTTAGTATTCCAAACGCGTTCTCAATAATTCCCTTACTATGCCTGTGGGCTCTATTGAATGCAGTTTGAGTTGGTTCAAGGTCATCTTCATATGTTGGTGGGATTAGCCAATTCCCGGACAATTAGCACGTACGTAGTACAATTTCATGTCGGGTCCACAAACTGCCATAGAGTTAATAGAAAGCTTCCCGTGTCGGTCTACACAAGCTGCTTCATTAATACCTGGAGCATTTATATTTATAAGTACCCGTCAAATTTTATTTCATTAGCAGCATCCACAAAATCATGTACACATCTACAAACTGTCATTTTCGATACACAATGCATATCACACACACCATGGTATTGTCCTCCGTTCCCTAACTGTGTAGTGCAATCAATGTTTTGTGTGAAGGCTGCAGCCCATGTCAACGATTACTGCCGTTCCGTAAAGCCGGAGATAGGTCTCGTCAGAGATCTCGGAATTTCACTCTATTTAGTCCAAATCGCTCCTCAAATTCTTTATCGGAGAGGAACGCAAAGTCAATTCTCTCGCTGAAACGATATGGTACACGAGGTGCGTCTTCGTCATCACTTAAACTTGACCACATATTGCGCGGAATGTGTGAATAAAGCAATGACTTCTTCTAAACTAATACTTGTAGAAATTTGTACTCACCCTTTAGGCATGGTTAAAATTTTTCTACAATTGTAATGGAATGCGTAACATAAACTTACAAGTGTTAACTTTGAGTTACAGAACAGACTTACAATTGTAAAATATTTTCCGTAATTATGTCCTACACAGGTTACTACAAGTTGGCTGGTGTTACAAAACTTTACAAGTCTCTAACCAAAAGCGCACAAGTATTGCACTTGTAGATCTTGTATTACAATCTCCCTGGTGTGCCACACCACACGACCTTCCAACCTACAAAATGGAAATTAAAAGAAATGAAATAATTTTAATATTTGTTTTAGGATAATTATGCAACCTCTTTTATAAGTTAATTAAGAAAATATGCAACAAAAAAACCTTTCAGAATGACGTTTAAAATTCATGTCAGATTAGATATTAATATATCCATGTTAACTGAAAAAAAATTCCAAAGCCGCCATCTTCTATAAGATATCAATAATGCAGCATAACCATTTTCATTCATATTTAATTAATTTTTTGACTTACCTTGCGTTATAATAAAAAAAAGTTATGTAAACTTTAAAAAATATGTCCACACTTTTTCTTATAAAATTAATCGTTATTCAGACAATGAAAAAAATTCACTTAAATTCTACCTTAGGTTTTTTTTGCCGCTGACTAACGCTTCATATCAAAAAAAATGCATAGAACATAATTAATCGATATGTTTAAGGTCTATATCTAGGTATTTTTGAAATATGCAGCTGTTTTAGAAATATTTGATAAAAACCAAAAACTGCCTCTAATAAACCCCACCTCTCTGCCGCTGAATTTCTCTAACACAAGTGAAAACAAGCTTAAATATAAGATTTTAATTACGTAGGACTTTTCGTTCAGGAGTTATCGTGGATACCAACACACACACACACAAGCACATGCACCGCACCCACATACAGCCCCCACCCCCAAACATATCCACGCGCACACAATCACCAACCCACGCACGCACGAACACACGCACGCACCCACCCACCCACACACGCAAACACGCACACACGCACACACGACACACGCACACGCACACCACGCAACACGCACACACACACCACACGCACACACACGACACGCACACGCCACACCAGCAACACGCACACCACGCGCACGCGCACACGCACGCGCACACCACACACACACACACCACACACACACACACACACACACACACACACCACACACACCACACTCACACACTCACACTCACACTCACACTCACCCACTCACCCACTCACCCACTCACCCACTCACCCACTCACCCACTCACCCACTACCACCACCACGCCACGCACGACACGCACGCACCACGACCACGCACGGCCACGCACGCGCGCACGCGCACGCACGCACGCACGCACGACACCACCACCACACACACACACACACACACACACACACACACACATGCAGACATGATAGCCGATCTTAGCGAAGCTTGGCCTAAAGTTTTACAATGAGCGAATAAGTCGATTTAGCGATAGTGAAAAGAAAAGTCGATTGCATAACCTTCTACACCTACATATCTATATGTAGGTTGGAAGGTAAAAAGGGATGTCAATTTTCTTATACATCGCAGACACTGAAACGTATGCTTTACTCCATTATTTTAGTAACTAAAGTGTTATTTTTACATTTTTTTTGTTCAGCTTCTTTTTCTTCTTCAAGTATCGTCTCCGTTTCGAAGCTTGGCAGGCATCATCGCTATTCTTATTTTTGATCTATATAATAAGCTGGTTGTAAAGTTAAACCATTCTCTTAGGTTCTTCATCCATGTATGTCTCTTCTTCCAACGCTTCTCCTCCCTTGAATTTTCCCTTGTATTATCACCTGGAGCAGATGGTATCGCCTCTCATTACGTGTCCGAGATATTGTATTTTTCATTTTTCTCATCACCTCTATGTTATTTTTTTATATTTTGCGATGTATAATCTTCAAAAACATCTTCAAGGTATGCTTATAAAACTGATTGTACACAATTTTGCATTACGTTTTTTGTGGAGGGTTACGAAAGTCGATACCAGCCTGTCATTCGGTATTAATCCTGTTGAATATATGGTGTTGAATAATTCTTGAATGATTTTTAAGTTTATTTACTCGATCAATTTAATTATTTCTGATGTCAATTCGTCTGGACCTCGTGTTCTTCTGGCTTTTACTTCTTCTTTGCTTATTTCTGGTCCGTGTGGTCTTGTTGATTTTATACTATATTTTCATGTCTGTCGTCTGCAAATCTACGACATAATCTTTCCACTCGTTTAATTTTTCTTCGGTATTTATAACTATTCTTCCATTTTTGTTCATTAACACACTACGTTTCTGTATTTCTGTGAGCTATTTTATTTTTTGTCCCAACAATAAAAAGCCAGGCATATGTTTTATTCCCAGTAATCAGCTACATTAACAATCTACAAATTGAGAATAAAAATGGATCGTTTTACAACTATTTATGTAAGGTAGAAATTGTGTAAAACAAGAAGGTTTTATCAGCACAGTATCTTAATTATGTAAAAGGCTTTTTCTTTCTCACTGTCAGTACATTCCAATATACGTTTCGCTAATAATATAATCTTTAACTTCATCAGAGATTAAACTCATTATCGTACGTTTAAACGAAGCAGATAATTATTTATTTTAAACGAAGCAGCTAATTATTTATAACTAGTAAAATGATAATTGCCATATCACTTTAAATTGATTATTGCAATTATCATTTTATTAATACCATTTAAATTTTCCGTTTAAATATATGATAATCAATTTAACCTCTGATAAAGCTAAAAGAAACGGTACCAACCGAAAATAACAACTTTATAAATTTTTTTAATTTTGGTAATTTACATGTTCAAAATGAGCACCATTGTGGCGTAAACAAGTTTCACAGCGATTTTGCAGATTATTGAACATATTCATAAATACTGGTTGACGCATAGTTGTTGGAAATAAGTTATTATTGAATATACGTCAAACCAGGTAAATGCTAGTGCATTACAGGACTTTCTTGCAAAATATCAAAAAATAAATGGGGTATCTTTATATCTTTGAAATATTTAGAAATATTTAATAAAAACCCTAATACCCCCCCCCCCCCTCACCGAGATATCCAGACACCATGGCCGATCTTGACGAAACTTTGGAAAAAGTTGTACAATGAGCTAACAAGTCGATTTAGCGATAGTGAAAAAAAGTTGATTACATAACCTTCTATACCTACATATGTATATGTAGGTTGAAAGTTAAAAATATGTGTGTTATACCAGCAACACGAAAAATGTTCTCAATTTCTGGAAAAACCGGAAGTAGTGTTTTCATCAGGATAATATCATTTCATTAGCGCAAATGAAGAAAGTTTATTTCCAAAATCCCAAGTTTGTAACCAAAATAGTTATAACAATCTCAATATTAAATATTTCAAAAATTCATGTTTCCTATACTAGTAGCTTTACAAGAAGTAGGTTAGTTGCATTTATAAGAGTGATTGGTTGCCTAGAAAATATAAAAAAAAATGCTTGGAGAGAATTTTGAATACCTCAATTTTGAATAATTGCTCAAGTTTGACCCCTTAAATGTAGCCAAATTTATACCATAGTTTATTACCTAAAGAAATCTCTTTAAAGAACCCTTATTTAACTACGTATATCTATTTCCATATCCTTTTTTTACAAAATTGCAAATAATTGCATTTCATGCGAGTTATTGATGACCTGAATTTCAATTTTCTATCTTAAAATTTGAAAATTTGCACCCAAAATAACACCCTTATTTTCACCCCCTGTATACCTATTGCGTTAAAAAGTTTGTTTTGTCGTTGTGTCATAAGCCTTCATTCCAAATTTCATCAAAATCGTCCACACACACACACACGCACGTACGCACGCACGCACTCACGCGCTCCCGCCCGCACGCAGGTACACACGCATATACGCACGCACGCAGACACACACACACACACGCACACACACACACGCACATTCGCACACACCACACACGCACACATGCACACACGCACACACGCACACACGCACACTCACACACAAACACACACACACACACACACACACACACACACACACACACACACAAACAGACACACACACATTTTCAAAAAAATTTTTTCTGGTTCTACTGCATCTAAATGATTTATATTAGAAAGAATATTAAAATTGAGCAATAAAAAATCTTGTATATTTTTCAATGGAACACCCTATGTAATATTCTAATCTTCGTACATTACCTCTACAAAATTTCATTACCTTATACAGTGCACTTTCAAAGATATGACAATTTTTTTGTCTGAATGAACAAGTGTTGGTCACTATGTACCTTTCAAGAACTGACAAAATTAATTATTAACTGTAGCATGATATTTTATGCATATAGTCTATTTTATTTTTATACACCAAATATAGAAAGTCGTATACAGCATGGTCCAAAACGAGAATCGCAGATTTTCTCGAAATTTTTAAATAGAATACCCTATATTTTTCCTCGGCGTGGGATAGCTTATTTGCTACTATGTCCATTTTATTAAACATTCCATATAGCCAAACCTACTCGTTTTTTAGTTAAATTCGTCTATATTCGAAACTACCCGTTATTAATCAAAACTGGGCATTTCAGTTATATCTTTTAAAGGGAACACCTGTATATTTTATTCCTATTGGTTGCGGAATTAAGTACGCAAGATCTTTTATATTTGTAATTATACTGATATGTTTCAGAGTTTGACAAATATTCATCAAAAGCTGTTATTAGACATAGATTGGTGGAGCGGAATACTGACTCTTTTATCATACCTCATCAGGTGAATATGAAGGGTAATCGAAGTCCGTTCCACGAGAAATTATTCTGTGTCCAAAATGCTCCTCGAGAAGTTTTAATGAGCGTCTGGCTTTATAGTTTGTGGCGCCATCCTGTTGAAACAATTGCCTGTTCAACTATAAATTTCATTACATTATAAACAAATAAACCCTTAGTTACCGTAACTGTAAACATGTTCATAACTCCCTAGGAAGTTATAGTAGGGAATTACATATCTATAACTCCCTCTAATGTATTTTGACAAATATTTGCAAGCTTGTCAGTTGATATATCCATGGTAACAACGCCTACTTAGTTTTTAAACGTTCGTTCAATTTTAATAACCACAAAATTTCGTTTTAATATTTCATTTATAATGAAATTATTTATCTATCACGTGAGTTATGTATGTTAATAACCTCGGGAAACTTACAATCCCTCGGGACTAACGTCTCTCTAGATTGCAATCCGTTGCCATCGGTAATTAACATCCTCATAACTCCCTTGATATATAACCATTTTACACAATTTTCACCTTCATTGTCAGTTTTAAAACATTCTATTCTTTTTCTTATTACCATTATTTAAAATAGAGTATTCGCAAAACGTATGATGTATTGTGCTGACATTGAGAAAGAAAACCTACGTAATTAAAACAGCTAGCTGATACACTACGCACTTCGGATCAATAGGTTTTGAAATACTAATGTTTTAAGCTTCGGAAAAAGGTCTAGTAAATTGTTTCTTCACCAAAGAAACAAATTTTTAGAGTACCAACGATACCAAACTAAGTAACGACCATTTTGTTCTCGGCAGAATGTGCTCGAAACTTAGAACGAACATCACGAAAAGTTTTTGGTAGTATTGTCGTCATTTCTTCCCGAATCCTCTGCTTTAACTCTTCGATATTACCAGCTAACTCACGTGTTTTCGTACGCGTAGTTTAAATAATCGCGCACCTCTGAATAATAATGAGGTGGGGCTCCATTCTGTATATATACCACTTCATTAGGAATATAGCATTCTTCCCGTAATAGATGCAAGTATTTTGGACCTGTTAATGATTCATCAATAAACATGGGCCCTATAATTCGGACCTATTATTCCAGCTCAAAAGTTTATTTTCTTTGGAAATTGTGTTGCTATCCATCATCCATTGTGAATTGTGGTCAGGCCAACAGCGACAGTTTTGTCCGTTCTCGTTTAGAGAAATAGCTGCTTCATATTAAATAAAATTTGGTACGCAAGTCCTCATTGACATTGCATAGTGCCGTTAGTTCCTCGCAGAACAGGATTCGACAATCAGCAGCATCTTCATTTAGTTCGAGATGTAACTCTGGATGTTACTTGCGGCAGCAGTACGTGAAATCGAATGAAGGTTTTGCTGAAACGCTAGTAATACGTGTATTTCAAAATCTTTTGTTGTTTTAGGTTGTCCACCTTTTTAGAGACCTTTTACATATCTGCACGCTTCATACTGATGATTTTTCTAACGGTTGACTGAATAATAGGTTCAGCATCAGAATCAAACTTCTTCCTGGGTGCTTCTGTTAAGCGTCGAACCACTGTCACTGGGAATTTAACTTTGTAAAATTCAAAATAAAATGTGATTATACACGTACCACAATTATAAATTAAAATTAAATCTCTAACATCACAATTAAACTTCACACTAACCTACAATTGAAAATTATGTAGCGTTTACAGCTCGATCTTTTTCCTATCTTGAAATGTTAATATCTCAAAAAGTATTGATCCCAAGGGAAATGTGACATTGCTAAAATTAGAATTCTATAATCTATCTAAAGATGTAAAAACAATTGTTGGTAGCCATTAAAAAGATATCGATGACGTTATTGCCCGAAAACGGACAACGTTGGAAAATTAAAATAAGCGCAAATTGTTCCTAATGTAAAAACGTTTAAACAGATTATATAGCTTTCTCTTATATATATATATATATATATATATATATATATATATATATATATATATATATATATGTATAATATATGACATATATAATTTGACGCGTCTAACAGTTTTTTCCCATTAGTCTAATAGCAAAAAAGAAAAATATCTGGTGTGGGACACCATACCACTTTCCAACCTACAAAATGGAAATTAAAAGAAATAAAATAGGTTTAATGTCCTTATAGTGTGATATTTTTCAATAACATGTTAGAAGCAATATAATACCCTAGGGCATTACAAAAAACAGAATGTATAGTTACGAAAGCTGTCAGGTTGCGATGACGCACCCTGTATGTAGGACGTTATAATGACGTGTATTACGTGTTTTGAGCACGAGTGTATTGAGTTTGAACGAAAAAAAAATTTTTTTGTGTGTGTGCATAAAGTATGTGGGTGTATGATACGCCACTGGAAATGTAGGAGAAATATAATTCTGTATGTAGATACGTGTATTTGAATGTTATAAAGACATTAGTGTTGGAATAATTAGATTTTGATGAATGTAAATGTGAAAAGAAATTTGTCGAGGGGACGATAATGCTTACCACTGTATCGCTACTGTTTGGCTACCATAAAGAATGGAATGTTTGAAGATAAGATGAGTAATCTTGGTCAGAAAATGTGAAGAATAAGTGTAGAATGTTTTAGAAAATATGTAGAGAAAGATTGGGTATGTTTAAGTGTTAATTTCCGAAGGGTTTTGTAATGTTGTGCAATTGTTTTGAGAATATGTGTATGTATATGGAATTTGAGACCTTAGACGGTGCTGATTTGTGCAAATGTTGCGGAAGCAGATCGAGCGCAGGTTGAAGATAAAGGTTAAAAGTTGTGTAATGGACCAGAGTGGCTACTGATTGAATGTAATGACGAAAAATGATTTCTTCATGAAGTAATTGAAAAATTTGTAAGTAAAAACAAATATGGCGATGTATTGTAATTACACGCGTGCTTGTATAGAGGGAAGCAGCTATCAGAACTATGAAATTTTGAGTGAATACTATTGGAGAATATAACGCGGAAGGAAGACATGTTTAAAGATGGATGACTGAAGTTATAAATAGGAAAGTCAGAGATTGACAAGTTAGTTAGTTGAAGTTAGAGTTAGGAAGTTAGCTTTTGGCTTGTGATGAGAGCTCGGTGAGACGCGCACGCGAGTTAGTGGGTGATAGAATGGGATGATGTTGGAGTATATTTGTGAATTTTAATGAGGCAGTAATTGTTTAAACAACTGCGTAACCCGAACCGGGGATGAATCGTAAAAGACATTCATAAATAAAACGATAATAAAATTGAAGTTGAAGATAAAAATTAGTTTGTTTATTTTCAAGAAAATAATAAGTGCGTAAGCAGATTTGAATAAAGATAACATATGTTATGTTAAAGTGTTAAGTGCAGCGCGTGTCCTTGGAACGAGATTCAGCTAAAAGTATTTATGAGACCACCTGTTAAGTGAACGAAGTGTTCATTGTATATTAAGCCAATGTTTAAGTAACGTTATATGACATTGAAAGTTTTATTTGTATAAGGGACTAAATTGGTATAAAGGTTGCTAGAAATTTTAGGAGGCAACCAAACGTATACAGTTTATTACGTGTTATTGAACTATTCGCGAGTGCACAGAGGAATAAGTTTTGTTGAGCATTTGTAATGTGCTTCAGGCAATTTTAAGGAGTACATATGGACTACAAATATTTAATTTACGGAAGAAAGAAGGAAGAAAAGCCAAGGATTAATGAACAATTTTAAGTAAGGAATATATCTAAGTATTTTAAAAATTTAGTAAAGTACGATTATCTCTTTGGTTTAGTTCATTTGTGTAATGATGTGATTAAATATTAATTAGTTTAGAAGCGAAGAGATAATCGTTCTTGAGTCGTATTGTATGGTTTGTTTTAGTAGTAAGAAGGCAAAGTGGTACTTGGTGGTTTAACTTTCAACCACGTTGTTGAGGTATATGTAAATATCCTTGTGTATGTAAACATTTGTTTTTATTTAGCATTTGATAGAAAGATCACAATAACGGTTCAAAATGACATTAACACACCACGAAACTAACTTAGTAGTTAATAACTACTTACTCTAAACTAGAATAAAACACAGTAGTTTCATGATGTATGAGGTAGAAAATTTATTATGAAGTGGTGTATCGTAACGTTTCGAAGCTGACATATTTCCAAAACATATGTTTTGTTCCTTCTTCAGACTATCATTTAACATAATTTCAATCCAACACAGTCGTTATTATATATATGGACTTAACATCATAAACTACAATTATAGATCTAAACGTAGAAGTTATATTTAACAAACTATAAGATGGTAACTTACCGGTAAAATAAGGCTATTGATACCTATAGTATCTGAAGTCTTGTACATTTAATAACTAACAATAAAATTGGTAGATGGAGTAAACAAATGTAACATCAAACATCTCCAAAACCCCTGAAAGCAATTTGTATATTATGTCAAAAATCTTTCACATTATTACAATCATAATTATTATATTACTAATTACCGTTATAAACGGGGATTAAAACCCGCATCATACGCAATTATCCAAAATAAATCTTTAAGTTTTATTCAACCAAAATTTGTGAAAATTAACGGTTCTATTAAAACACGTGTGACGGAAACAATGTCAATTGTAAAAGTGAAAATTTTCAGACAGAATATTACCAACTTAACTAATTCTAGAACATGCAACTTCTAAAAGTAACAAACCCCAAACTAAAATTACCTTATTAAACATTTTTAATTAAGTTCGAATAAATGTTACTTAAATTATTGATATCAGTTTTGAAATTAACCGTATTGAATTTTTGGGTGTAAAACATTTCTTTGAATAACCTTTTGTGGAGGTTGTTTTCATAAGCTAGAATTTGTTTACCATCGAAATCAAAATTATGACCAAATTGAACGTGGTGGTTGCATAAAGCAGTATTATCCAATTTATTTTTAATAGAATACATGTGTTGTTTAATACGTTTTTTAACATATTGTGAAGTTTGTCCTATATATGATTTAGGACAATTTTTACAATTAATTTTATATATTAGGTTAGAACGGTCATCAATTGGTACTTTAGTTTTAAGTTTGGTATGAAAGTTATTGATAGTATTAAAATTTTTAAATGAAATTTGTGTTTGTTGAGTTTTCTTCAGAACAAATTGTTTAATTTTATCTGTAACTTTTGGGATGTAAGGTAAAGAAAAAAACTTTTTATTGGTATTATGCAATTTATCAGTGTTTTTGTTATATTTATGTCTATTATATATCCAGTGTAATCTTGTTTTAATATGTTTATTGATAAACAGAATTGGGAAATTATTTTTAATTAGAGCATTTTTTACTTTTTCTAAGTTATCAGGTCGAAATTTTGGGTGTGATAATTTAACAGCTCTATCAACTAGTGAGTGGATTACACTGATTTTAAACTTAATGTGATTAACTCCATTAAAATTAAGGTATCTTTCAGACCAAACCTCTTTGGTAAACCAATTAGTAAACAACGTCATATCTAGGAAATTAATTTTACGTTTATATTCGTTTTCGACAGTAAATTGTATTCTAGGGTGAAAATTATTGAAACGTTCAACAAGTTTACTAATATATTTAGGATTCATTAGTAAAATACAATCATCCACATAACGTTTATAAAAGTTTATTTTACAATTCCAAAAGTCCTCATTAATAATTTGTTCTTCAATATGTTCCAGTACTAAATTGGCAATTACAGAAGATAGAGGGCTACCCATAGCAGTTCCAAAAGTTTGTTTAAAAAAATGATCTTTAAATTGAAAATAGGTAGACTGTAGGATAAGTTCAGCAGCTTTAATAATAATATTCCTATTCCACAAATTCTAGCTGACACTGAATTTATAATTAAAAACTTAGACTATGATTCTAAAAATGAAATTAGAGCTCAAACAGCCCATCTACTTACAAACTATTGTACTAATATAAATAAAAATAAAAATCACTATTATCAATAACAAATCCATAAATGCATTTCCGAAACTAATAAATTTATCAAAAACAACCCAAATCTAATTATTACTGAATGTGATAAAGCTAATAAAACTGTTATAATGCCATCTATAATTTATGAGGAAAAAATGTTATCACTGCTTAATGATCATAACACTTATAAAAAGTTAGATTCTGATCCGACCAGTAAAATTGAAAAAGAAATCAATAATATTATTCTCACTTGGAAAAATGATAACCAGATAGATGTAAATACATATAAACGTTTGAAATGTAATAATTCAGTTTCACCTAAAATTTATGGGTTACCAAAAATACATAAACCAAATATACCACTTAGACCTATTGTTAGCAACATACAAGCACCCACTTATAAACTGTCCAAATTTTTAGCTAAAATTTTAAATAATATTGTTGGCAAATCTATCTTTCATACTAAAGATTCATGGGCGTTCCATAAGTTTGTTAAGAACTATAAGGTACCAAAAAATTTTCAATTAGTTAGCCTGGATGTACAATCTCTGTTCACTAATATACCCATCGATTTAGCTATTACTTGTATTAAAAATAAATGGCAAGATATTGCCAATTTTACTTCAATTACTGAAACTAATTTTATTAAAGCTGCTGAACTTATCCTACAGTCTACCTATTTTCAATTTAAAGATCATTTTTTTAAACAAACTTTTGGAACTGCTATGGGTAGCCCTCTATCTTCTGTAATTGCCAATTTAGTACTGGAACATATTGAAGAACAAATTATTAATGAGGACTTTTGGAATTGTAAAATAAACTTTTATAAACGTTATGTGGATGATTATATTTTACTAATGAATCCTAAATATATAAGTAAACTTGTTGAACGTTTCAATAATTTTCACCCTAGAATACAATTTACTGTCGAAAACGAATGTAAACGTAAAATTAATTTCCTAGATATGACGTTGTTTAATGATGGGCATTTTATCATTACTAATTGGTTTACCAAAGAGGTTTGGTCTGAAAGATACCTTAATTTTAATGGAGTTAATCACATTAAGTTTAAAATCAGTGTAATCCACTCACTAGTTGATAGAGCTGTTAAATTATCACACCCAAAATTTCGACCTGATAACTTAGAAAAGTAAAAATGCTCTAATTAAAATAATTTCCCAATTCTGTTTATCAATAAACATATTAAAACAAGATTACACTGGATATATAATAGACACAAATATAATAAAAACACTGATAAATTGCATAATACCAATAAAAAGTTTTTTTCTTTACCTTACATCCCAAAAGTTACAGATAAAATTAAACAATTTGTTCTGAAGAAAACTCAACAAACACAAATTTCATTTAAAAATTTTAATACTATCAATAACTTTCATACCAAACTTAAAACTAAAGTACCAATTGATGACCGTTCTAACCTAATATATAAAATTAATTGTAAAAATTGTCCTAAATCATATATAGGACAAACTTCACAATATGTTAAAAAACGTATTAAACAACACATGTATTCTATTAAAAATAAATTGGATAATACTGCTTTATGCAACCACCACGTTCAATTTGGTCATAATTTTGATTTCGATGGTAAACAAATTCTAGCTTATGAAAACAACCTCCACAAAAGGTTATTCAAAGAAATGTTTTACACCCAAAAATTCAATACGGTTAATTTCAAAACTGATATCAATAATTTAAGTAACATTTATTCGAACTTAATTAAAAATGTTTAATAAGGTAATTTTAGTTTGGGGTTTGTTACTTTTAGAATTTGCATGTTCTAGAATTAGTTAAGTTGGTCTGTCTGAAAATTTTCACTTTTACAATTGACATTGTTTCCGTCACACGTGTTTTAATAGAACCGTTAATTTTCACAAATTTTGGTTGAATAAAACTTAAAGATTTATTTTGGATAATTGCGTATGATGCGGGTTTTAATCCCCGTTTATAACGGTAATTAGTAATATAATAATTATGATTGTAATAATGTGAAAGATTTTTGACATAATATACAAATTGCTTTCAGGGGTTTTGGAGATGTTTGATGTTACATTTGTTTACTCCATCTACCAATTTTATTGTTAGTTATTAAATGTACAAGACTTCAGATACTATAGGTATCAATAGCCTTATTTTTACCGGTAAGTTACCATCTTATAGTTTGTTAAATATAACTTCTACGTTTAGATCTATAATTGTAGTTTATGATGTTAAGTCCATATATATAATAACGACTGTGTTGGATTGAAATTATGTTAAATGATAGTCTGAAGAAGGGAACAAAACATATGTTTTTGGAAATATGTCAGCTTCCCGAAACGTTACGATACACCACTTCATAATAAATTTTCTACCTCATACATCATGAAACTACTGTGTTTTATTCTAGTTTAGAGTAAGTAGTTATTAACTACTAAGTTAGTTTCGTGGTGTGTTAATGTCATTTTGAACCGTAATTGTGATCTTTCTATCAAATGTTAAATAAGTTAAGATTACGGTTCGTGATATTCTATGTTATAAAATTTGTTTTTATTATTTTATGCAGGACAATATATATATTTATCGTTATTTTTTTTTACTTTGTTGTTTATTTAACCAGGTATGAAACACAGATGTAACATTTACTTAATTGGTGATCTTGTTTTGACAATATTAAAAGTAAGCTTTGCATATTTTAATTTTTTTGGAATTTTCAGATTTAGGAACAACCTGAAAGGACATATTAGCCAGGTTGATTGCAAAATTTTCATGTTTGTGTCATTAGAGCAATGCACAATTAACGGATCAGTTGTTGTCTTAAAAATGTTATTAAGTATAACAAAGAGTTGGAGTTTTGAAACCTTAAATGTTTACGAATGTCAAATACGATTCAAAAGTAAAGTAAATTTAAAAGATATCGTTCATGTTAAGAATTTTAAAAATTAATTACCGTTCAGTGAATGAATTTGAGCGATCAATTTTATTTTGGAAGTTTTGGTATACGAGGTGTATTCAAAAAGTTTTTAATAACCTGGGTAGTACTAAATTTATTTGAGTTTGAGTTGAACTATTTTGGACGAGTGTTTGTTTTAGAACCTTCGTATAGGAGTTTACTGAGTAAGCACAATCCTACTTTCCACAATCAAGTAGGGTTAATTAACATCCAGCTTAAGACAATTATATTAGCAAAGTTTCGATTGTGGTGGCGCCTAGAGACATATTTTCCCGAATTGAGCTATTTGAGTATAAGTGTAAGGTGTTTGAGCATATTAATCATTCATTTTACTTATTATTTCGACCACGCCCATCTCCCTGTTAGCTGGCTTGGCAACCCGCTTACATTAGTAAGCATGCACGACGCCTAGTGCGGTTTGGACGTGTAACATAATTATTTGGCAGCCCAAAGTGTGGGGCCCTGTGAATAAATGTGACTTAATTTTGATGTTTGATGAAATATTGTAGTGGAATTTTGGATTCTGAAGTTTAGATTACCGATTGTTGACGAATTATCGATTGGACTTGTTGAGAATAGTGAATGTTGAGTAGTATGGCAATTTTTTTTGTGAGGAGACAATTAGTGTTTAAGTATTTACATTTGTGACTTTGAGATTATTGTGTGTTAAGTGAATTTTTTTGTTCTGAAAGATATTTTGGTGGTATTAACGAGTTGTTTAGGATATTTTTGAAGTATTTTGGGAAACCTTTATTTGTTAAGATGGGATATAAGATCCATATTGACTGTTTGACGTTGAGTGAGATTAAGTATCAAGTAGTAGTTAGGACTCCCGCTGTGTAGGGACGGCGTAAGAATTTTCCTACAGCAGATGCCACTGCTTGTCGTAAGAGGCGACTAATCAAATAGGCGTAGCGGATTTGGTTGAGGATTTGCGATTTTATGTCTTTAGTATACGGTTGTGGAATAACGGAAAGCGGGGATCCCGTGAACCGCGGCCCGGCCTCTTCCGTATGCTCTTGACATGGAATTTCAGGACCGCAATCAAATGCGTTTACAACATTTCGAATAGTGTGAGGGTTTGAAGTGTGATGTGTTGGAGTTAGGTAGTGTGGGTTTGCGAGTGAGGCAAAATATTATCGGGCTTAGGCCACAGCACCGTAGGGTGGATATATTGAGTAAACTGTTTTGTGTTCTCTTTTGACTTTAGTAGCTAATATTTCGGATATTAGTGTTTGTCCTTGGGACGATTTTGATTTTAAGATTTTGAGATGGGAGTTACCTCTCCTTCACGTTCACGTTCAACTAGAGCAGCATGATTGGAGGTGTGCATAGTTAGTTATAGCGTACATTTCGTGTAGGTAGCGTTAGGTACATTTAGGTTAGGTGCATAGTTAGGCTTACGTTTAGGTAGTATATATTTGGGGGTAGGGTTAGGATAAAGGTTGTGGGAGTCATGAACCCATTCCTTTATCATGTTAATGACGTTATTGCGGTGAATTTGTCGAGTTTGTCGACTTTATGTTATTGCCGTTAGGTTGTTAGTTTGTTGTGTGTTGAGGATTGAGGTTTGAGTTGTGATTATGTTATGGTTATTTTTACCGTCAGATGGATATTGGTAGGTTGGTCGGAAAACTATTTGGCGTGTGGAATTGACTATTTCTAGTTTCGTTTATACCAGAATTTGTCTGTTTTGTTTGTGTCCTTGGGGCACACTTGGCTGTGTAGGGACGGCCTCAGAATTTTCCTACAGCAGAGGCCAACTGCTTGTCGTAAGAGGCGACTAATCAAAGGGGTGTGTCGAGGTAGGGTGAGACCTTGGTCTTGACGGGGCATTGTTGTCCGCTTTAGGGTTGGTTGTGTCGTTCCCGCGGAGTGTCGTTATTTTATTGGTTGCGTGTTTGACGCAGGGTTATTTTTGGGTTTTAGACCACTTTACGGTATAGCCGTCGTATATAGTTACGATTATTTAGATTAGGGTGTTTTGTTTTTAGGAAGTCTGATGGGTCTACTTTATTGATTACCGATTTGTGACTTGTTCTTTTGAACTTTACCGGATTTGACGTTTGTTTTTTTTTGGGTGAGTGTTTTTTTATTGAGTGTATGATGTCGACACCAGGAGGCAGGTGTTGGAGAGGGAAGCAGTCACGTGGGACACGGCTGTGGAACTCCCAGCATTGACGGGTTTAGTCCCATTGCGTTGGAGTGAGAGTGACGTAGGTGGTAGTCGGTGAGGCTGACCCCTCATCGGGTGCGGAGCGGATTGCTCGTATTTTTGATGTTTACCCCGCTTAGGCGGTGGCTTTCGATTTTTCGGCTACGCCGGTCCCCATGGTTCTGGACCGCTTTTCGGCCAGGCCATGTTTAGGGTGTGGTTTCTGCCCACCCTATTTTAGGTTCGGGGCCCTATAGTCTCCGGCTGAGTTGTAGTGGCGGTGCTGCAGCTCAGTGTTGTTTTGTGTGATCTTTGTCTTGGTGACGGGGAGCGGAGCGGATCCACTCTCCACCACACACCGTTAGTTGGGTTGTGGCTTCACGAGCGGACCTCGGTGAAGTGTTTTAGTTTTTGACTTTGTGTAGGTCTCTTAGGACCAGTATTTTTGAGTTTTTCTGGAAGAAAATCTCCTTGTGGAGGAGGTGTCAGGTTGCGATGACGCACCCTGTATGTAGGACGTTATAATGACGTGTATTACGTGTTTTGAGCACGAGTGCATTGAGTTTGAACAAAAAAAAAATTTTTTGTGTGTGTGCATAAAGTATGTGGGTGTATGATACGCCACTGGAAATGTAGGAGAAATATAATTCTGTATGTAGATACGTGTATTTGAATGTTATAAAGACATTAGTGTTGGAATAATTAGATTTTGATGAATGTAAATGTGAAAAGAAATTTGTCGAGAGGACGATAATGCTTACCACTGTATCGCTACTGTTTGGCTACCATAAAGAATGGAATGTTTGAAGATAAGATGAGTATTCTTGGTCAGAAAATGTGAAGAATAAGTGTAGAATGTTTTAGAAAATATGTAGAGAAAGATTGGGTATGTTTAAGTGTTAATTTCCGAAGGGTTTTGTAATGTTGTGCAATTGTTTTGAGAATATGTATGTATATGGAATTTGAGACCTTAGACGGTGCTGATTTTGCAAGTGTTGCGGAAGCAGATCGAGCGCAGGTTGAAGATAAAGGTTAAAAGTTGTGTAATGGACCAGAGTGGCTACTGATTGAATGTAATGACGAAAATGATTTCTTCATGAAGTAATTGAAAAATTTGTAAGTAAAAACAAATATGGCGATGTATTGTAATTACACGCGTGCTTGTATAGAGGGAAGCAGCTATCAGAACTATGAAATTTTGAGTGAATACTATTGGAGAATATAACGCGGAAGGAAGA
Source organism: Vesta saturnalis (assembly GCA_036346205.1). Taxonomy (NCBI): domain Eukaryota; kingdom Metazoa; phylum Arthropoda; class Insecta; order Coleoptera; family Lampyridae; genus Vesta; species Vesta saturnalis. The sequence continues at coordinate 81,353 of JARFJB010002309.1, read as the reverse complement.
CATGTTTAAAGATGGATGACTGAAGTTATAAATAGGAAAGTCAGAGATTGACAAGTTAGTTAGTTGAAGTTAGAGTTAGGAAGTTAGCTTTTGGCTTGTGATGAAGCTCGGTGAGACGCACGCGAGTTAGTGGGTGATAGAATGGGATGATGTTGGAGTATATTTGTGAATTTTAATGAGGCAGTAATTGTTTAAACAACTGCGTAACCCGAACCGGGGATGAATCGTAAAGACATTCATAAATAAAACGATAATAAAATTGAAGTTGAAGATAAAATTAGTTTGTTTATTTTCAAGAAAATAATAAGTGCGTAAGCAGATTTGAATAAAGATAACATATGTTATGTTAAAGTGTTAAGTGCAGCGCGTGTCCTTGGAACGAGATTCAGCTAAAAGTATTTATGAGACCACCTGTTAAGTGAACGAAGTGTTCATTGTATATTAAGCCAATGTTTAAGTAACGTTATATGACATTGAAAGTTTTATTTGTATAAGGGACTAAATTGGTATAAAGGTTGCTAGAAATTTTAGGAGGCAACCAAACGTATACAGTTTATTACGTGTTATTGAACTATTCGCGAGTGCACAGAGGAATAAGTTTTGTTGAGCATTTGTAATGTGCTTCAGGCAATTTTAAGGAGTACATATGGACTACAAATATTTAATTTACGGAAGAAAGAAGGAAGAAAAGCCAAGGATTAATGAACAATTTTAAGTAAGGAATATATCTAAGTATTTTAAAAATTTAGTAAAGTACGATTATCTCTTTGGTTTAGTTCATTTGTGTAATGATGTGATTAAATATTAATTAGTTTAGAAGCGAAGAGATAATCGTTCTTGAGTCGTATTGTATGGTTTGTTTTAGTAGTAAGAAGGCAAAGTGGTACTTGGTGGTTTAACTTTCAACCACGTTGTTGAGGTATATGTAAATATCCTTGTGTATGTAAACATTTGTTTTTATTATTTTATGCAGGACAATATATATATTTATCGTTATTTTTTTTTACTTTGTTGTTTATTTAACCAGGTATGAAACACAGATGTAACATTTACTTAATTGGTGACCTTGTTTTGACAATATTAAAAGTAAGCTTTGCATATTTTAATTTTTTTGGAATTTTCAGATTTAGGAACAACCTGAAAGGACATATTAGCCAGGTTGATTGCAAAATTTTCATGTTTGTGTCATTAGAGCAATGCACAATTAACGGATCAGTTGTTGTCTTAAAAATGTCATTAAGTATAACAAAGAGTTGGAGTTTTGAAACCTTAAATGTTTACGAATGTCAAATACGATTCAAAAGTAAAGTAAATTTAAAAGATATCGTTCATGTTAAGAATTTTAAAAATTAATTACCGTTCAGTGAATGAATTTGAGCGATCAATTTTATTTTGGAAGTTTTGGTATACGAGGTGTATTCAAAAAGTTTTTAATAACCTGGGTAGTACTAAATTTATTTGAGTTTGAGTTGAACTGTTTTGGACGAGTGTTTGTTTTAGAACCTTCGTATAGGAGTTTACTGAGTAAGCACAATCCTACTTTCCACAATCAAGTAGGGTTAATTAACATCCAGCTTAAGATAATTATATTAGCAAAGTTTCGATTGTGGTGGCGCCTAGAGACATATTTTCCCGAATTGAGCTATTTGAGTATAAGTGTAAGGTGTTTGAGCATATTAATCATTCATTTTACTTATTATTTCGACCACGCCCATCTCCCTGTTAGCTGGCTTGGCAACCCGCTTACATTAGTAAGCATGCACGACGCCTAGTGCGGTTTGGACGTGTAACAAAGCAAGGTGACTGAACAAACTCGATTGTATGTTTTGTTAAACTAAAAGTCAAACCACTTTGTTTATTACTAAAAATACGTATGACAATAAATGCCAAAAATAAAATTCAATGTCTTTTTTTAATTGAATAACACACTAAAAGGACATTAAAAATAGAAGTAACCACGGGTGACTCGGCCAACGCATATCCCTAGGGCTACAGGCCCTCGGGAAGTAAACAGTTGACTACGGGGCATTATTATACTCGTAACACTCTTGATACCTTAATTACTATAATAACACTTTTTTTTAAACATTATTATGCAACCTCTTTTATAATAAGTTAATTTCGAAAATATGCAACATTGTAAAAACCATAGAATAAGAACTACGTTATAGAATGGAATCTGTATAGTCAAACGTTGGAAGTTGTTATGTGGCGCTTAGTTAAGACCAGAATTATGAACCTTTTATACGGATTTGCTTAAGCAGTTTTTTTTGTAAATGTATACAAAATTATAGTAAAATTTTTTTACTTGTAGTTGTAAATGCATGTTATCAATTATTTTACAAGGTCTACCATTGTTTCACGATAGTACTCTAAAAAATATCCTTGGCTGATAGGATGTGGTACACAACACTAAGAAAAGAAATTCTTATTATTTACTTATAACTAATACCAAATATACCTATCATTTTCTACGTTTCAAGTATACAGTTCTACAATTTTTGAAAATCACCGGTGAACTTACATTGATATATCGTAAATCCTTTCCGTGTAAATGTTGTTTAACTGATTTACATGATTATAAATAATAATAATAGTAAAGTACCCAACTATACGTAAAATTATTTTATTTTTACCACTTAAATGTAGCACAGTACAGTTAACTTACGGTAGTAGGGTACACTAATTCCTCGGTTCGGCATACAAAGGTAACCTTAATAAACTGTTTTATATTAAATCAAATGTTAAACTTGTATTTCAAAAAAATTTTATACTATATATACAACACTAAAATAACACACTAAACTAAAACAGACACCGCTTAAGTAACAGACTTTGACTTCGACTTTCACATCAATACGACAGGAAGCTTTCGGTAAAAAAGAGGCCGCTTGTATGATCAACAATAGCGCATCCTCTGGTTAGGAGAAACACTACAAGTAGCATTTGACAGGTCCGATATGAGATTACTGACCGTGATAAAAACAGAAACAATAATCTATGTCAAACAGACGTTTAAAATTTCAAGTCTGACAGAGGTTAATAGACACCTAGATGCTAACTTAAAAAATTAAAAGAAATGAAATAATTTGAATTATAATTTTTTTAGGGTAACTATGCAACTCTTTTTTATACGTTCATAACGAAAACAGGCAACATTGTAAAAAAAATAATCTGTCAGAATGACGTTTAAAACTTAATGTCAGATAGACATTAATATAGGTGTACATGTTAACTTAAACTTGTCTTGTGCTATATTAAAAAACTGTATAAAGAAAAGTTATGTAAAATTAAATTTTCTTTAAAAAACACATCTACACGTTTTCTTATAAAATTAATCGTTATTGAGATAATGAAAAATTACTAACACTTAAATTCTACCTTAGGAATAAACCCAAATGTCAAGAATTTTGAGTTAAACAAATTGAATAAATGATTAACATGTTACCTGCGCTTCCCTAGAAATGAGAAATCCAAAACTGTCATAATGGTAGTGATCCAGTTCTAAACCGGCCACAGAAAATATAAGATGGATGTTTTTATTTAATTTATATCTACCTCGATAAAGATATAATATTTCATTTATACAATAACCGTTTATAAAGTGTCAGTGATATAGATTATTAGTTCATAGCCATGTTACATTCAAGTTTGACAATGAACAATCCAATTGTTTAATTTAATTAAGTCCATTAATACGTTTCGTCTTAAATAGCCAGGCTTGGTACCAAATCTCTTAATTAAATAAAGAATATTTTATGGAGTTGCGTGTATAAAAGCATTTCTAATATCTTTCAAAATTTTTGTCATTTGGGCATCCTCGAATTGAAGAAAAACCTCTGTCAAATAATCTGCCATAATGCTTTCTTATATAGAGAGTGAGGCATTAGTGCGTCGAAGTACTATATATCGGTTATTAAAGGAGATATGAAAAAAAGTTATTTACAAAAATTATAGGCAACTTCAAACTTCACAGTATAAAATTATTTTCGTGTTTACCGGGTGTTACATATTACCAGGGTGAACCAAGCATACATTTTTTAAATGGGACACCCTATATATTATTTCAAATTTAGATTAAGTTCATCTCCCCCATACTTCCAATATATGGTTTCATTACGTTATACAGGGTATTTCAAAAGTTATGGTCAATTGTACACGAAAATCATTCTCATTTCAACATCCTGTATACCCTAGACAGAACAATCTAACAATAATTTTTTCCAAGCATAACTTTTTGACATTGGTACAGTGGTACGAGAAAGTGCTATTTCTTTATTATTGCACCAATTGAATATAGAGCGAGCCAAAACTCGAACACATGATTTTGTCAATTTTTTCAAATGAATCACCCTGTATTTTATGTTAAAAAGTAAAAATACACTTTATGTTCTTTCATTTTTATTAAGCGCTCCCTATAGCTAAAATCGTTAATTTTTGAGATATTTTCAATTTAATAACAGAAAGAGATTTTTTAAATTTCTATTATAACAAGTTAGCCCTGAACAAATTAAAGTGTGACAAAATTATTATAAAAAATTCAAAAAACATCGGTTATTATAATTTTTATAAAATTAGTTAATTTCATAATAAATGTTCAAAATGTCTACCGAAAACATCAATTCAGCATTGCAGTCTATCTTCAAATTCCCCACTGACATTTCTTAACATTTCTACATTAATGCTCTGGAATGCTTCTCGGATTCTATTCTTCATATCATCATGTGTGGTTGGAGGTATTTGATACACCCGGATTTTCACATAACCCCACTTGAAGGACTCAATTTTACTTAACTCTGATGAACGAGCTGGCCATGCAATGGGTCCTCCTCTTCCCACCTATCTTCCAAGCAAATGGGTAAGAAGTGTTAAAATGCTAGAATTGTGCTGTCCAGTTGTGTTACCTGTTATTACTTATATAATTAACTTCTGTCTCTCTAATAATGTATGTCCTGATTTATGGAAATGTGCTCATGTAATCCCTATACCTAAAAACAATCGTCCTGAGACTTTTAAAGATTTACGTCCTATCAGTGTTTTACCCGTTTTATCGAAAGTATTCGAAAAAGTGATGGCTCAACAAATTTACAATCACCTTTTTGAATACAAAATCCTTCCTAGTGTTCAGTCCGGATTCAGATCAGGGTACAGTTGTGGGACTGCGCTCTTAAATGTCACGGACGACATCTTTACCGCAACTGATAATAATGTGTTAACTGTACTAATAATGTTAGATTACTCGAAAGCATTTGGCACAATATGTCATGAAACTCTCCTAGCTGTTTTACACTTCGTTGGATTCGATAATACTGTTATCGCTCTGCTATAGAATTATCTTTCGAATCGCAAACAAAGAGTTATGTCAAACAATCAAGCATCGTCAATACTTGACATTAATGGAGGTGTTCCCCAGGGATCAACACTGGGTCCCCTACTGTATACTATTTATACATGTAATCTCGGCAGTTGTTTAAAATTTTGCCGTTGTAGCTTATACGCTGATGATACCCAAATACAGTATAGTTTTTTTGAAAATGACGTTGTCTCGGCCATCTGTTTGATAAATCAAGAAGTAAATTGCCTCGTTAAATACTCGGAGTGTCGCAATTTAAAAATTAATGCAAATAAAACGGTACTTTTACTCTTTGGCAAAGAAGTCTCCAAGGAACGTATAAAAAATAATGTCGTTATTCTAATCAAAGACGTGGATATTACAATCTCTGACACGGGAAGAAATCTTGGATTAGTAATTGATTCTAAGCTTAGATTTAAGAAACATTTATCCAACTGCATTAAAAAAGCTGTTATAAACTTAAAAGTACCCTATAATAAACGTAAACTTTTGAATCGTGGCACAAGAGCACTACTGTGTGACACACTAGTTCTGTCCCAATTTAATTTTTGTGATGCTGTGTATGGACCTTGTATTGATAGTTTGGACTCTAAAAGAATACAACGCATACAAAACTGTTGCCTCAGGTTTATGTTTGGCATAAAAAAACATGAGTCAATCCACTACAAGCTCCATGAAATAGACTGGCTTAACATGGGCAACAGAAGAGTTTTGCATTCAACTTGCTTATACTACAAAATAATTAATACCAGAACTCCCTCGTATCTGTACAATAAAATCGAATTTTCATCAGAAATTCACAACTTCAATTTAAGAAACAAAAATCTACTTCTAATTCCTACTCATAAATCACAAATGTTTAAAAGGTCTTTCTCCTATAATATAGCGATAAATTATAATTCTATACCTGAAAGAATAAATTTATTACCATTTAATAAATTTAACAATCGTTTCCGCCAACTCCTAATGAGCAGACAGTAATGACAATTTTATTGTTAGGTTTAAGTGGCAGAACAGTCGCCAAATGTCTTCGCATTTGGCAAGACTGAACTTCGACCTTTTGTGCACTAACTTTAAGTTTAACTCTGTTTTGCAAATAACTTTATTTAGTGTTCAATAAATGGCAATAATAATAATTAATAATAACAATAATAAGATGATTATGAATTAATCTAGTGTGATGTACCGGAGCTCCATCGTGTAACAACCACATCCTTTGACAAATGTTAAGAGGAACGTTCGCCAACAGTAATGGTAAATGATTTTCCAAAAGTCCGAATAAACCTGACCATTCACTGTTCCATCAAAAAATGTGGTCCAATTACGTGATCTCCAAGTGTACCACCACAAACATTCGGTTCATAAACTAGAAATTGCCGAATTTTGCACCCTAAAACGGTGAGCCACTGGGTATTATATAAAAAAGTATTAGTTTGTTTTTTAATTTTTTAAAATTTGAAGCAATGAGTTTTTCTTTATTTTCTAAACCCCTAAAAATACCCCGTCACTGGCTGGATTTTGCTCATTAGCGACCTATATTTTAAAGGAAAGAATTTTTTTACCAAATTTTATATCGATAGCTTTAGTGATTCTAAAGATATAGCATACGCACACGCACACTCACATGCACACGCATGCGCACATGCACACGAACTCGCATCACCACACGCACACGCACATGCACACGCACAGCAGCACAAGCACGCACAGCACACGCACCACGCCACGCAGCACACGCACAGCACACGCACACGCACACGCACACGCACACGCACACGCACAGCACACGCACCGCACACGCACACGCACAGCACAGCAACGCACACGCACACGCACACGCACACGCACACGCACACGCACACGCACACGCACACGCACACGCACACGCATACGCACACGCGCACGCACACGCATGCAGCATGCACGCACACGCACAGCAACGAGCGCAACACACACGCACACGCAAACGCACGCAACGCATACGCACACGTCGCAAGCACACGCACACCACGCACACGCACGCAACGCCAACAGCAACGCACACGCAGCAGTACGCAAGCACGACACGCACATAACGCGGACGCAACGAGACGCAGACGCAGACGCAGAGCAGACGCAGACGCAGACGCAGACGCAGACGCAACGCAACGCAGACGCAGACGCAGACGCAGAACGCAGACGCAGACGCAGACGCAGACGCAGACGCAGACCCAGACGCAGACGCAGACGCAGACGCAGACGCAGACGCAGACGCAGACGCAGACGCAGACGCAGACGCAGACGCAGACGCAGACGCAGACGCAGACGCAGACGCAGACGCAGACGCAGGCGCAGACGCAGACACAGACGTAGACGCACACGCACACGCACACGCACACGCACACGCACACGCATACGCACACGCACACGCACACGCACACGCACACGAACACGCACACGCACACGAGCATACGCACACGCACACGCACACTAACGCGGGCGCAGACGCAGACGCAGACCCAGACGCAGACGCAGACGCAGACGCAGACGCAGACGCAGACGCAGACGCAGACGCAGACGCAGACGCAAACGCAGACGCAGACCCAGACGCAGACGCGCAGACGCAGACGCAGACGCAGACGCAGACGCAGACGCAGACGCAGACGCAGACGCAGACGCACAAGCACACGCACACGCACACGCACACGGACACACACGTATATGCACACGCGCACGCACACGCTTGCGCACACGCCCACGCATACGCACATGAACACGCGCAAACACACACGCACACGCAAACGCGCACGCACACGCACAAGCACACACACACGCACACACACGCACACGCTTACGCACACGCACACGCACACGCACACGCACACGAGCGCACGCACACGCACACTAACGCGGACGCAGACGGAGACGCAGACGCAGATGCAGACGCAGACGCAGACGCAGACGCAGACGCAGACGCAGACGCAGACGCAGACGCAGACGCAGACGCAGACGCAGACGCAGACGCAGACGCAGACGCAAACGCAGACGCAGACGCTGCTTAAAAAATAACATAAAACCCTATAAACCTAAGTTTCTTCATACTCTGGAACCAGGCGATAATGAGAAACGAATGGAGTTTTGTCTGTGGGCACAAGCACAATATCTCAATTACCGAAATTTAAAAAAAAATACTTTATTCAGCGATGAATCTATATTCACGACGAATAGAATTGCATCATCACAGAACTCGGGGTTTTGGGCTTCAGAAAATATAGTCATAAAGTTAACGGCCGGTGTGGGATACTTAATGAGAGGCTCATTGGTCCGTTCTTCAGAACGAATTTTTTAAAGCAGTCGATAATCTTCCATCACAAGAAAGAGTCTCTCTACATTTTCAGTTGGATGGATGTCCAATACACAATGCGAGATAAGTCAGGGTGTGGCTTAACGAGAATTTCTCCAATAATTGGATAGGTCCAAACAGTCCATTAATTCATTAGCCACCCCGATCTTCGGACCTTCACTTGATTTTTTCTGTGGGGCTTTATTAAGTCCAAAGTTTATAAGACACGTTCAAATAACCAGGAGGTATTGTGCACTAGGATAAGGGAAGCATGTGAGGAGATTAACGCTCATCAATTACGAAATGTAAAAAAAATATAAGAAAACGTTAAGAAAAATGTATCAACTTAAACGGAGGATTAGTGGAAGCTATACAAATTAAAATTTAACAACGTGATTATTGTGAATCAATTTGATGAACTCCTTTTTCATTTTAAAATATGTAATTTTCTAATCATATATTTTTCGTCAACTGTTGTTTATTATTAGAGTAATTGTTGGTTCTTTTGTGTATAAAGGTTTTTATGGTTCTTATTAATAATTACACCAGTGTTTAAGTTGTTTAATTTTGTTTCTCTTTGGGTTCTATTTAATTTTGATAAAAGAATAGGTTCATCAACAAAGGCAAACACTGGTGATGCCGATATTGTCATACCTTTTTTAGTAACAATGTTTTTTTCGCAAAAATTGGTACATTGCTATTTTCACTTAAAAAAAAATTCGTTGTAGGTCTTTAAAATCAAAATCAAAGTTTTTGGAGATCCATCTTCTAAAAAAATCCGGTTCAAATCCGTCCGTAAACAACTTTTGTACGCGAGTGTTTGCATTCTTAATGGGTCACTTTGCATATATCTGTCGATTCATAAAAATGCTTTTGCATAAAAAATATATTATACTTACGTTCAGCTTCTACTCTGTAACTGATTTAGCATTGAACGCTTACGTTCACTTTAGCCATTGCACGGTGTTTAGAATTGGAACCCTGTTTTTATGACAGTTGTGGCTATTAGAAAGTGCAGCTAACTATACTATTGTGGCTTAGTCAAATTGTTTAATTGACACTTTATTGGTCCATTTTTGGAAATTAATAACTACTGATTGGTTTTAATAGACGGCGTGTATTAATCTTTAGAAGTTTTGTTTCCAGTCATCTCTTAATGTAAAAATAGAAACAGTCGCAGATTTATCATGTTGATTTATATAATTTTTTACAAAAGTTTTGCCCCATGCAGTGTAAAGAAGTAGTTACAAACCATAGTATTAAAATACCCTTTAATCCTTTAAGTGTTACCGACGCTGACGCTCAGGCATTAACATTCACTTACAAGATTAAACCCCTCTTGATACACAATATACTGTTCCGCACGGACTAACTCGCACGCCTTATTCCCTTATGTTCGGAATTAAAACGCCACTTCACTGGCATAGGATTAATAGTTACTTGTTTCACAATCCTGGGAAGTGTTTTAGAAATGCGAGTAAAACAGAAAAACACAAAAAGCGCAATTTATATTTATTTATTACGACAGCTGGCTTGAATTACAAACATTATTCACCGTTAGCGGAAATCCATTTATTTGTGAAATGAGATTGGTAGCACAGTCGTTCAAATCGAACCATTGCAAATTAATTTAAATTAAAATATCAGAATTTTAGGTTACTGTAAATTCGTGATTCATGTAGTGATGCCAAAACAAGCCGTCTACCTTATTTGAAATTAACTATATACAATAATCGTAATGAATAGTGAATAATTTTTATTATCGTGTAAATCTCCATAACAATTTCGAGGCTGGCATTCATCAAATCTGGCACGAAAATTTTCGAACACCTTCCGATACAAAGAGCGCGGTATAGCCAACATTTTTTCCTGAATATTCTCCTTTAGTTGAACTATTGTTCTTGGTATATTCACGTAAACCCGACTTTCCAGATATCCCCATAAAAAAAAGTCAGGTGGACTTAGGTCTGGCCTGCAGGGAGGCCATGAACTGTCTCCTCTACGCGAGATCAATTTGTTAGGGACCGTTTCTTTAACCACGGGTATACTCTCATTGGATATATGGCAGGTTGCCCCGTCTTGCTGCATCCAGTGCTATTGTTATAACCATCAAACCGCTGCAGCTTTGGTTGAAAAAAATCTCGTAGCATTTTCACATATTCTGCAGAATTAACTGTTACTGAATGACCGCGTGCATCTTCAAAGAAGTATGGGCCAACAATGCCCTTTGAAGACATTGCCACCTACACCGTTACCTTCGGAGAGTGCAAATGCCTTTGGTGTTTTAATCGAGGATTTTCTATGCTCCAGAATCTGCAATTTTGTTTATTTACATGTCCATTGAGGTGGAAATAGGCTTCGTTTAAGAAGAGAAAGTTATTGAAGTTTTTATTTAATATGCTCATGCCTATGGTTAGTTTTACTTATTTTAGTTTATGTAGATCTGTGCGTAGACTGTTCAGGAGTCCTTCTCCTCTTCAGCCCTGGTCATTCTTTATTTGTTGGTGTTGCGCTGTTTTGTGTAATTGTATGGTTTACAATCATGAGACGGTTACCTTTGGTGTTCAAAAAAAGAAAAAAAGGATTTAGATTTGTTTGAATATTTGTGCTAATTAGTTTAAGGGTGAGTGTTGTTTAGTTGAGTGTAGCGCGCTGTGTGCGGGTAATCCGATTCGTTTACCGGTATCATGCTAGGTCGTCATCGAATAGATTTGGGGATGCGTAGGGCATATGGAGTATTGTCTAGGGATTTTCTTCTATCTCCTCGGGAGGTCGTCAAGGAGTTGTGTTAGGATCGGGGAGGGTGGGGGGTTGAATTTTAATTTGAGTTTTGAGAATTGAGGAAATCAGTAGTTGTAGGGAGTGGGTAACGGTCTCTCTGGTTGAGATTGTGTCGCCGAAAATTCTTTTGTGTGCAGAGATTCTTTGTAATGTCTGCATTCTAAGTGTGATGGGTTGTATGTTTGCGTGTTGTATTGTGAGGTCGTTAGGGTAACTCCAAGGTAACCAGTGTATGCGTCTGAGTATTCGGAATTCACAGGAAGCCATAGAGCAGAGGTGATTAGGGTTTATGTCAGTGCATATGGGTGCTCGGAAATCCATAACAAGGCGTATGTATGTTTTGTTGGTGTGTTGTAGTGTTTTGTGGTGGCAACCTCTGAGTCTCCCCCGGATGGCACCCAGTAGGTTTTCTCGGTTTCTTATCTTGTTTCTTTGTACAGCGGGGAGCCAATCGAGGGTTCTGGTGAAGAGGATTCTTAATTAGGCGAGTTATTGTGAAAGTGGGTGTCTTTCTTGATTCAGAGCGAGGAAAATATTGCTGTTCGCTAGCTTTGGGAATTTGTCTTCGGTGTAGTTAGGATATCGAAAGAGGATTGTTTGGGTTTTGGTGGGATTGAAGTTGATGAACTGTTCGAACATTGTTTCAACGAATGTTCTTCTTAAAATTAAATCGTCCTTTAATTCCTGCATTAACTGTAATTATATGGATGCAGTCTTAAATCTAATTTTATAATCCGGCGCTAAGACGTTCGGGTAACCCCAAAGCATCTGAACGTTTGCGCGTTGACAAGCTCGGATCGTCTCGTACAGACACGTTCACTTGCGCGGTGTTCTTTCAACTCCATCTGCACCGTGGTCGTCCGGTTTGTTTCTAATATGATATGGTCATACCGGTTGATTCGAATTTTTTAACCCATGACTTAATTAAACTAACACTTGGGCACTGATTGATATAGTGTAATTGGTAATGCGATCGAAATGGACGCCGAGCAACCACGTAAGAATCATTGTTTTTTTAAATGTTTTACACAGAATGTGCGTTTCTTCTCCCGTGAAGCGATCCATTACGACTAAATTTCCGAGAGGCGAGAAGCCGCGCTTGCGTGGCTATGCACGCCTCCCCCGTTCGGTTACTCCGCTAGGGTTATTACGATAACGCAAAAATTTATAGCCCACCCGATATAATTTGTCATTTACAGTGTAATTAGCAGAAACAAAAATATTAAAATATGTAGTTTTTATGTAATATTTGTTTATTATGCACAAACAAAATTGTCTTTAAAAATTCCGTTCCCTGTCACATACTACTATTAGTTATAAGTTTTTAAAATTAGGCCACAATTTTGACAAATGTTTTATAATAAACGATATTTTACAGAAGACAACAAACACTCAAGTGAAAAAAGGACTAACATTTATGGGATTGAAACACAAGACTGAAGATCAGCTAAAGCCTTTCTATTCATTTCGAAGCATTCCCTATGCTTTACCTCCAGTTGGTGATCTTAGATTTAAAGTAACTACTTAATTGAATAAAACCAAATAGGCATAAATTACTGTACTTCGTTTTAGCCTCCTGTTGCTATTTTGGATTACGGTACTTCAACTATAAGGGCGTATGATGAGAGTCCTTCATGTGCACAATCAATAACGCCATCTATACTGATTGGTAACGAGGATTGTTTATACCTTAGCGTGTATACACCTACAATAAAATGTAATCCATCTCAGTTGCATTCTGTTATGGTTTGGATTCATGGAGGCTTTTTTGAAATTGGTGGACATACCTACTCTACGTATCATCCAGACTACTTTCTGAATGAAGGTGTTATAGTAGTTACAGTAAATTATCGTCTGGGTATATTGGGTATAAAAAATAATGATCGGTAATAACATTGTATAAAATACAGGTTCCTAGGTTTTCTTAATACGGAAGATATGGAATCTCCAGGTAATTATGGCTTAAAAGATCAAATTGTTGCTCTGAAATGGGTTAAAAGGCATATTAAATTTTTTTGTGGAGACGAAAATAATGTTACGATATTTGGTGAGAGCGCTGGAAGTATATCTATTTCGTATCTTACACAATCTCATTTGACTAAAGGTACGTTTTCGGAATACTAATTTAAATCATCCATACTAACAATCATCAAATTTGTCAAAATACCCATTGTTTTAAACCTAGGCCGACAAAACGTTAACTCTTTTATTTTGAAACTATTGTTTTCTCATAAATGAACACTTATTAACAGCTGTTTTACATAATAGAGCCGTTTATCATGTTGATGTTCAGTGCTGCAAACATAACTTAAAATATTTTTAATGAATAAAATCGGCACAAAAATGTTGTGTATTACGCATCCGGCAACTATTTCTGCGAGTAGTCACAGTTGCAGCCCTGCATACGTCGGTTAAAGTTAAATTTATTGATGTATATTGGGGAATATTTTTTAGGTCTTTTTCATCGAGCAATACTGCAAAGCGGGACTTCGTTATGTTTATGGGGTTTAACTAGAAAGCCGAAACAAGTAGCTATGGACATTGGAAAAACATTAAATTTAAATACATCTTCAACTAAAGCCCTGGTAGATGCTTTAAGAACAATTAAGTTTGAAGAATTAGTTACGATAGCCACGCTACATCAATATAAGGTAATAAAGAACACGTTTTTGAAAAAGTGTGCTCAACCAATACATATCCTTGTAATTTTAGAAATCTAAATGCAGGTGTCTCGTTGCAATGACGTTGCAGTTAATTCGTTTGAGTTAGAATAATCGAACATAGGGGTTGATAAAATGGAGTTGTCGGTGCAATTACCTTCTGACGTGGATTTCCCCAAAAATAGCCGTTTAAGCTTTTAAACCTCCCTAATCTTATACTATTAATATTTGGCATATCTATGGTACGATTGAAATTAATTCAACCTGTTCCTTTAAATACAATATTGATAAACTTCTGTTCTAGTTTAAGATCAGATTAAATTTTATTCGTTACCAATTTTTTCGTCTGTAGTGTTAAATCCATTACAATTACTGCTACTTAAAGGTTAATGTGCAAGCATACCATTTTAAATGGGATGTCTGATGCTCAACATGTGACCAATTCTACTTTTAAACCACACGAACTCATTTGTAGGAGACCATAGAAAGCCGAAGCATTTGTTTGGTATCAGCTGCCACTGATTTGATGGATGAAAGTCGCAAATTGACTCTGCTTGTGCTACTAACGTGGCTACACCACCAGGAATGTGTTGGGCGCCCTTTGATGATGATTATGTCAGTTTTGGAATGATGTGAGTATGTGGCGGGCGTTTTGTTGATGTTGTAAATTGTGGTTGATTAAGAACATTCGTAGCTAAATTGTCATAGTGTTAGGTTCTTTTTGTTTTGGTTTGCCTCACACCATATTTCCGTATGTTTAAGCTTATGTGTTCTGTTGAAGGGTTTTGCTATTTTATGCATTATCGCGAAGTGGTATTGTAAAATATCCGCACCTGGATATTTGGATTTAGGTTAAAATTAGAGTTGTTCTTTCAGTTAGATTTGAATTACGGTATATTAAGTTAGTTTAAGAATTCTGATTACGATCCTGATTTGAGGATGATAATATTTGACCGGTCCTTGATTTCTCGATTATGACATGCTACGGAATTTCAAGTTTTTACCTTTACTTTTTTTTGGCGAATGCGTTCATTTTTATATTTTTACTTTTGTTGAAACGAATGAGGTTGAAACCAGTAGGCAGGCGCTGGGTTGGAAGGAGTCACGTGGAGCACGGCCACCAGCCTCCCAGCGTCAACGGTACTGTCCGCGTGTTGGAGGTAATGTTTCGTAGATTGAAATTTACAAACAGCACATCGCTTTTGCGATATTTTTGATTGTGTGAGCGACTGCCCCTATATTACTGGATCGCTTCACAGACAGGTTATGTCAGGGTGTGGCCACTGCCCACACTGTTTTGTGTTAATCATTGTTCTTGTGAGGGCGAGCGAAGGTTATCCAATCTGCAATACACACCGTTAAACGTGGCTCCTGAAGTATGTGCTTGTGTGAGCGTATTTGTGTGTGTGTGTGTGTGTGTGGATGTTTGGGACGAACATTATGCAATATTGGTTGTAACGTTTCAAATAAATTAAATTATTCAATACTTGCATTTCTGACTCAGCTGTCGGATATACAATAAATTAGTAAATATTATGTATGTTTAGATATAAATCTCATAAAAAAAGTTATAAATTTAAGAGTGAAGGTACCCCATTGGAAAGGGTTGAAAATAAATTACAAATGAATTGGTAAAATTTACTTAAATGTAACATGAATCATATTTGAAAAATCTGGAGCACTGGAACTGTGCCAGGATCTGTAACAAACAAAATACACCCATGTACCACACAAAATTAAAAAACACCTAACTCGTTTCGATAGCTACGCTATCATCATCAGCGGTTGGCTAGGGTCAACTAAAGAAAATTTCTAACATATATACCATCAGCGAGTAACGCTTCGTTGCTAATCTGGTGAAAGTGTAAGTGAAAGTTATGAAAGTTTAATGAGTTCAGAGTAGACTAAAGGTCCTTGATCATCATTATTCATTAGAATTTGTTTGTTTTTGAAGATCTCTAAACTTTCATAACAATCAAGTTCGTGCCTATTACTAACATGTTTAATTAATGATACCTCATCTACTACATGATTTTGATCAAACATATGTAGGGCTACGGCAGACTTGTCCCAACGTTTGTATTTTATATGAGCTAAATGTTCTTTAAAGCGAATTTTCATAGGTCGTTTAGTTTGCCCCACAGTTTTTACAATTAATCTTATAAATTCCCGACCTATACTGGTAGTCCACTTTATCTTTTGGATTGCCTAAAAGAGTTTGCAAACTATTATCTGAAGTAGTGACTGTTTACAAATTAATTTTGGAAAAGATTTTAGGTAGACCTTTTGTATATGTAGGATAGTTTGGTAACTTTACATACTGTGTTTCTATTTGTTCTCTAGCGTTACCTAATGTAGTTACATTCTTAACCCTCATCCTATGTGTTAGTTTCCTTACTATATTCATAACCACTTCATCTGAAAACCCATTGTATGCAACAATTCCTTTAATAGTGCGCAATTCTTTATTATAATTTTGAACTGAAAGAGGAAAATTAAGCAATCTATGAACCAAAAAGTTAAAAGCCGCGAGTTTATGTTGTCTACAGTGATTTGAGTCATTGGTTATGAATCTTTTAGTGCTAGTTTCCTTAATATAAATATCAATATTTAGTTTACTACCATTTCTTGTTACCAGAGTATCAAGAAACGGAAGACTGTCATTTGCCTCTATCTCATAGGTAAATTTGATTGTCGGAAATTTAGAATTTAAAGTTTCTACAAAGTTCTCAACGCTACAAATTTTAGTATTAAGGATGGCAAAAACATCATCCACGTATGATGATCAAGGACCTTTAGGCTACTCTAAACTCATTAAACTTTCATAACTTTCACTTTCACTTTCACCAGATTAGCAACGAAGCGTTACTCGCTGATGGTATATATGTTAGAAATTTTCTTTAGTCCGCCCTAGTCGACCGCTGATGATGATAGCATAGCTATCGAAACGCGTTCGGTGTTTTTTAATTTTGTGTGGTACGTGGGTGTATTTTGTTTGTTATGAATCATATATTTAAATTCAAAATAAAGTTATGAATTAACGTCTTACACTGTTAAATAATTTTAAAGGAAGTAAAAATTAGTATTTACACCAATAACAAATTTGAAATACAATTCAAAAATTGTAAAAGATAACGAATCGACGCTGTTAAAACCATTATCTAAAATAGGTCAAAAATTAGAGGGAGGACTTGTCAATAAAATTAATATTGAAGTTAATAAAATGTATTATAAACTAAAATAAATTAAATCGCGTCTGATAGACCGAATTTTGTTTAATAAAAATTACATATCAATTTCAGAGATAACTTTTGCGTACCGTTTTATTTTTGCAAAAATATGGTCAAGGGAGACTAGTTCTTGGGGCGGATTTAAAAAAGATAGTTTATGAGTATTTATATTAATCAACGTAAAATAGAAATAAGGGAAGTAAAATTGTATCAAGATCACCTCAATATTCGTATGTACAAACTACCCAAAAGGAGGCGATATGTTTAAAATGAATTTTGGGGTAAGAAAAAGACATCTTCATTTAACTTCAACGAGAAATTGTCGCTAATCGTTCGCGTGGCCATTTTAAAATATTTTTTTTGCCCTCAATCATTACATATAAGGCTGTTTAATCTATTAATGATTGTATACGAAATTTAAAAAGGTCTAAAGGTCATATAAGAAATCTGACGAAAATAATAAACATTGTGTTAATGCACTCAATTTAAATAACTGAACGTTTAAGAGTGTGTGCTCAACTCAATGCTAATAAAAGAGATTGTTAATGTATACAGTCTATAAAATAGTTATAAATTAGTGGTCAAATAACATATTTCACAATTAACAGGATATACCTAACTGGAAATTCACAACAATTGTTAAAATTTGATTTAGGTATAAAACTATAATAAATAATAAGGTAAATATTAAACCATTTAATTCTCAAATTCATTATAAAAATGTTAGATAAAACTTAACCAACATAAAAACTGACTTGGTTAATGCAAATCAGATATATACAGAGTGTTACTTAATGATAGGCCGTAATTCCAAAGGCGAATTCCTGAACCAAACTCAAGTAGAAAAGTTCATATAAACATGTGTCCTAAAAAGTCTGGTTTTTAAGATACAGGGTGTCAACGTTTTAGAAAATCGGTTTTTTATTATCTCGAAGATCCTTTTGCCGATTTTGTTGAAATTTGGCAGTTACTTATTGTGATCAGACACTAACTTGTCACTAATGAGATGATAATTATAAGTTCCAGTGGCGCCTGGGGACGGGGAGGGGCGGGCTCACAAAAAACATTGAAAAAAAGTGTGAAACTGACTTTTATATTTTTAACGGATTAAGCGGCTAAAAATACAACTATTTGATCTCTTGACATTTGTCCGTATCTTACTTCGTCTACGAGAAAAAAATAAAGTCGGTTCATTGCATATCTAAAAATTGTTGAAATAGAAACAAGTTAACTTCGCTCGTTGCTAGGAAATGTTGCTATTAAAAAAATGGTAAATAATTATTCTAATTTGGAGACGACACAAATCCATTTCATTTACGGTCTTGCCATTGGTAATGGCGCGGAGGCCCGGCAGCTCTATCAAGAAAGGTACCCTAACCGTGTCCTTCCAGGCAGAAAAATATTCATAAACATTCATCGTCGTCTGACTGAATCTGGCAGTTTCAAACGTAACATCTCCGGGGGAATACCTCGTACAACTCGAACTCCGGCAGTTGAGGAGGCTATC
>JARFJB010002309.1:55000-57500 GCA_036346205.1 Vesta saturnalis | reverse complement strand
TACCTTAATAACCGAATGCGAGCCTATACCATCCGAAGATGCTAATACATCAGAACCCCAAAGTAACGCAATTACCTTATTAGCTGCTTCGTCTAGTAAGTCAAGTGATAACACAATACAATCCACCAACTTAGATAGTCCGAAAAAGAGACCAGCACCATCAACGACCTGTTCTAGTACCAATGGAAGTTTACAGGAAGTAATTGAACTCAAACGCGATTCTTTCTGCGATGGCAAGGAAGGAAAAAGTCCTACAAAAAAATCAAAAAGATGTCTAACACCAAATGATGATAAAGAGATAGATAAAATTGCACATTTATGGCCACATAGAGATTTTATATTGGAACATGTCGACTTAAAGCATTTTTTGATAAGCGTAAAGAACAGTGAAGCTCCAATTCAGGTAGCAAGAGAATATACGATGGATATTAATGGGCTAGTTCATATGATTACATTAATACAACCGTATTTTACAACCAGAGCTCTTAAAGAACGATGCAAGAGATTAATTAAATGTTTGACCAAAACCTTCCAGAAAGAAAAACTTACATCGGACTCAGAGTCTGAGATATTGCAATCTTCACAGTATTCACTTATCTCATCTCAGGAATCAAATAAAACTCACCTATAAATTTAATAATAACAACAATGGCTCAATTACTTAAAATAGTCACATTAAATGTTAAGAGTATCCAAAGCGATTTTAAATTTCAGTGTTTACAACATTTTATTGAAAAGCACATACCCGATATTTTGTTGTTACAAGAAACCAATGTTATAGATGCACAATATAAAATATTAGATAGTCAATATAACTATATCTTTAATCCGAAAATCGCAGATTATTCAGGAACAGCAATAGTTGTCAAAAAGAAATACAATGTTAGAATAACTTCGCAACATGTTATTGAAGAAGGATATTTACAAAAAGTAATGTTACAATTAAATAACGATGTATATGGCATTTACTCCATTTATATACCACATAATTTAAAAACAGCTCTACAAATAATGCATAAGCTAAACTCCGAAATGGAACTAATGAGGAAACAAAACATCAAAGTAGTAATTGGAGGAGATTTTAACTGTACGATGGATCCATCTATAGATAGAATGCAGTCATCTGAAAGAAATGCAAGAATTAGGATCACTTTAAAGGAATTGGTAAACCACAACAAACTCCATGAGGCATATCGATTCTGGAACCCAACCTCAACGGGATACACCTACTTTACGAACAATTCAGCATCAAGAATTGACTATTTTTTGTGTGACGCATGTACAATTAACAAAGTTAAATCAGTATCCAACTTTTTGTCCTTTTCGGATCATCTAGCTGTTGAACTAATCATAAATGAAACAGTTCTATCAGGAAGCCCATACTGGCGATTTAACAATGCACTATTAAATGATATGCAATACACTAACTGTATAAATCACGTTATCGAATATGTGGCACACAACGAAACATCACAACAAGATTTATGGATGAAGTGGATTACCATGAAAGCAGAAATAAAAACCGCGACCATCATATATAATAAACATAAGAATCAAATGAAATTTATGGAATTGAATAGACTACAAATGTTACACAATTCACTATCAAAACTGCTACACTTCAACCTGCAACTATAGGAAGAATCTTAAAGCAACGATTTTTATAAAAATCTCTAAATCATCGGAAATTAACACCAAATATTTAGAAATAATTAACGATGATGTACCGGATAAGCCAAGCTTTAATGCTGACTGTACTGAACCATTAAAACAATTAAATATAGACAACCAAACTGTGTCTGATCCCATAAAATATTATGTCAAGAAGTGCATGTATTTTTCAAAACAAACAAGAAACTAATACAGCTCTAAAAGAGGATTCAGATTTATACGCCGGTTTAAAGCAATTATGTGAAGAAGACAGATGTCAACTAGAAGCTCCAATTACATTTGAAGAATTAACCAACGCACTAAATAACCTGAACAAAAAGAAATCTCCTGGTTTAGACGGTTACGGTGGAATTTTACACTACACTTTTGGAACAAAATTGGAATATATTATTTTCAAGCAATCAATAATAGTTTCATGAAAATAAAAGTATCGCTAAAGCGATTAAAACGTCAGTCATCACGTTAATAAAAAACAAGGAAGAAACCCTTATGACATTAAAATTGGAGACCAATTTCACTAATGACGTCGGACTACAAAATTGTAGCTAAAGCTTTATCTAATAGACTAATGAACATAATCGAGAAAATTGTGCATCCTGACCAAATGTATAGCGTTCCGGGGAGATCGATTTATGACAGTCTCCATTTACACAGAGACATAATAAACTACGCGAATACTGAGAAAGTGGCACTAGCATTGATTTCGTTAGATTTGGAAAGCGCATATGATAATGTATTGCATAATCACTTATTTAATGTCCTAAAGTCAATGAACTTTCCAGCATCGTTTATTGATGCAATTAAGGCACTTTATACAGACTCAACGTTT
>JARFJB010002309.1:47500-50000 GCA_036346205.1 Vesta saturnalis | reverse complement strand
TCGGTTGCGGCTGCGGCGGCGGAGGTGGACGGCGTGTCTTCTAGGGGGATGATGCCTTCTGACGGTGGAAGTCGCGTCTTATTTTGCCGCCTCCCCTTCTGTGCAGTGGCGGCAGGTGGCGCGTCGCTGCTCGCTCTCTCGAACGGTAGATCGAGCAGTGACGGTATCGCTGGCGGTATCCGGAGCTCCCGGAACTCCTGGGCCGTCGTCGGTGACAGCGGCTCTCCCCGAGCTACCATCACCTCCAGGAACTGCTGGTAGCGGCGCTTGTTGTAGCCCGACTCCATCATCGTGAAAACGACGATATCTTTTTTTCCAAATAGACTGTCTAGTGTTATCTAAAGTTGATCTTTTCGGACCGAGATCTCAACCTCGAATGATAAACTGTACAATTATTACAAATTACCTTAATTGCCGTGCTTAATTACTGTCATAACTGACATCTTACGGTTAGATTGATATATTTCATTAAAGGGAGCAATGAAAATACGAAATCGAAAACACCAAATCAAATATACTCCGTCGTTAAGGTAACAAGCCGTGTATTCATGAAATACGTCTGTGATTGGCTCAAATTTTGAGAATAAGTAATGCTGATTGGTTAATATTACAGAAATGATATAATCGATTGAATTATATAATTAAATAGTTCATTTTTCATTAATGATAAAAAAAGATTAGCGCAGCTAAAACAAGCCAACGTTCACTACAAAAAAAAGTCGTCGTAATAATACACTTATTTAGAGCACACCTTACTATGCGCCCGCATGCTGCACATACTAGGGCAATTAAATTGTATAATTATAGTGGTTTGAAAGCTGTGTAAATGTAGAATGATTTGCTTTAACACAAATAAATAACTTTTTCTGTGGGATCTGTTATAATTTGTATTTTCTAACCATATCAAGACATGGTATGCTTTAACTTATTTAAGTTCGCAAATGGTAATAGTAAAATACCTATATATTTTTTTAGTAGAACATGAAACTTGCCCACTTGATTTCTTGCTCGAATTTCCCTATATTTTAGAGGAAATAATCAATTTATACTAAGTAGCAATTTATTAACTTTTCGCTTAATAACATCTATAGCTATACTTAATAATAAATTTTTTTAGAATGTAGCGTTGCAAAGGAAAGTTGAAGCATTCATGTTTGGTCCCTCTATAGAACCTAATCATTCTGGTGCTGTTATAAGCAACCCATCTCATCAAAATCTTGTAAATGGTGACTATCACAAAATTCCTTACATAATCGGATTGAATTCGGGTGAAGCCTTTCCATTTATAAAAGGTAAACTGTCTATGGTAATACGTATCATAATATTCATTAATTATTTTTATTCATGCATTCGCATTTTTTATATCATTAGCAACAATCAACGCATTAATTTATTTATTTCATAAATATAGATACATTGTTAATCAACACATTAGGATTTTAAGCGACACAAAGCTTTGTTCCAAATATCAGAATTTTCTAGCATTTAAAAGGTATTCTTGAATGACTATGACATGGTTAAAGAGCAATTAAGTATAATGGTTTTGACACAACAAACTTTAACAACTTGTTCTTTTTATTTAGACGAATTTAGTACTAATTTTTGAAACTGAGTTTCAGATGTAACATTTTGAATATAGCCACTCATGTTTTTAGTTATGCATCAATATATGCACTGGTATCTGGTCAAATTTAAAACAATTCCTACAGCTTTAGTTTCGGATAGTATGAATATCGAAAATATTGCTAAAAAGCTAGCAGTTAATCAACACATAAAAACCAAATTTTTCAAAAATTCTAACAGTGAATTTGATAACTTTTATAATGTAAGTAACGTGCTTTTTTATATTTTCTGCTGTCAATACATTTTTAGTTTTTTAATGACGACCTTTTTGTCAGGCCAATTCTCGAAACAGTCAGATTATATTCACAAAGGAGCACAGTTTTTATGTATGTGTTTTCGTACAGAGGAACGTTCAGCACTCCAATAGCAGATGACGGTAATTAATATGTATAAGGAATTCCGGGAAAATACACAATCACATAAATTTTTATTATTTTCTACATTCTTTTTAACGTTTGTCTTTATCTTATTTCGACTATAACCTCATTCCCTTCTTTATGTAATAAGCAACAATGTTCATTCAATGTTCACTTTCATTGAAGAATAATAAAGTTAATTACCTTAAAAATGTCTGAATATTTCTTGTACTTTGATTTTAGAAAATGGCCTTGTCGGACATGGGGAAGAACTTTCGTATTTATTCCGAAATGCATATGTTCCACTAACGTTGAACAATCAAGATTTACGAATTCGTAGAAAATTGATAACGTTATGGACCAATTTTGCTAAAAACGGGTAAGATTTAAATTATTGGTTCTTAAGTAACAATCAGCATTCTGAGTAATTTTAGTTTACACATAATACTGGTTTTGTTTAAAAAAGTAATTGATAATAGCACAGTTTTTAATCATGTACTACTTTCCTGTTTTATAAAACC
>JARFJB010002309.1:35000-45000 GCA_036346205.1 Vesta saturnalis | reverse complement strand
GCCCAGGGTAATACTAACCAAAACCAAACCATACAATGAAGATCAGAATTTCAAGAATTGTGTATATAACCTACCATGCGAATGCGGCAGAGCATACATAGGAGAAAGCAGTAGACTGCTCAAAGTGAGAACGCAGGAACATAAGAACAACGTCCGCAAGGGAGAAACAGAAAGATCAAGAATCGCCGAACAAGTTCTAAAATATATATTGGATTACTCAGTGGCTCCGTGGCAAAGGTGTCAGACTAGTAAGTGAAAGCTACCAAGTTCGAATCTGAGAGTAGTCAAGTGCTTGGGAAAAAATTATATATAACATATGCATTCGACTCAAGTGTGAAAACAGTCCTTCCCAGGACTAAGCCTGATGATGGAAGCAGAGTCCGCTTCCGAAACGTCGCGCTAAAAGAGCATAAACTGTGGAAATAGGCCGATCAACTCCACTAAGAAGCAATTATGTATCATTAAAGTTATCACTTTTTGTAGCAATCCTACACCGAATAAAGAAGATGTCTTAGAAAACATTGTATGGCAGAATATAAATGATGACAATAACCTGGTTTATTTGAATATTTCAGAAAAATTACAAATGAGCAGCCATTTTCATGACGATTACTTTACCTTTTGGAAAACTTTGATTGAATTATTTGGAAATCCACCATTTAGCACCTATTAATAAACTTTATAACTTATATAATTTTTTTGAATTTGACGATATCCTTTATATAACTTTTATAATAAATAAATCATTTCAACAATATGAGGATCACTAGTAAAGTGCACGGACTGAAGTACCCATTGCAATGCTAAGGTTCTGTGATTTTCATAATCGTAAAATTTGACATTTTATACCATTAGTACAACTGTCAGTTTGGTTGTAAACGGAGCAGTTTCATTTCAATAGAACTTTAACAGTAGTAAGTACATGAAAAATGGATATTTCGAATCGTGACTTTTGAATGATAATTTTTTATGAGTATGACTTTCTATACGGTTTAACGCCACAGTAATGTGTGGAAAAACTAAAGTTGTAGTTTGGTAATGAAGCGCGTTCCAAAACCATGGTGCACAAATAATTTGCAGAATTCAAACGTGGAAGATATATTTATGATGACGATTTTCACAAGGATCGGCAATGCAATTTTGTCGCAAATAATATTGATGCTGAGCATAAACTGATTTTATCAGATATCGACATGCAACGTACAGTGAGGTACAGGCATCCTGAAGAATTTCGACGAAACAAATACATACCATTTTGAAACAACATTTAAATGTCAGGAAGCGTTGTAGTCGTTGGATTCCTGGCAATCTGACACTCAAAAAAGCACCTGTCAAGTGGTGCAAAGAAATGCATAAAAAAATTGACCATGGTCGTTCAAACTCTATATATTACAGTGTAACAGATGACGAAATATGGATGTATATATATATATATATATATATATATATATATATATATATATATATATATATATATATATATATATATATATATAATACAAGTGGCAATCGTCTGTGTAGGTGTTCCAAAATGAACCCAAACTAACAAAAGTGGTGCGCTAGCGAAGCATTAAAAAATGATTGTTTTTTTAGAAAAATCGGTCATGTTGTAACTGTTGTATTGAAGGATCGAAGAACAGTTACTGCTGATTGGTATGCAAGTGCGCCCACAGCACGACAAACCACAGAATTTTTGACTAGTCAAAATATGGAATTAATGACTCATTGCCCATATTCACCTGATTTGTCTCCCAATGAAGTATCAAATATAAAATGCGTGGTAAGCGTTTTTCATCATATGAAGATGATGTTGAAAGTACTTGTTTTGGAGGTACCTCGCTCAGAGTGGCAAAAATGTTTTGAAAATTGGTTTTACCGAATGCAAAAGTGTATAGATCTTAAGGGTGAATATCTTGAACAATACTTATTTTTTCGTAACATAATGTGTGTATTTTTCACATTTTCTTCGAATTTTAGCAGTGACCCTCGTATAATTTTAGCTCAGTAGGAGTCATTTGATCAGAGATTAGATGTGCACTCCTTAAGTACTATATGGTCAATAGCCAGAAAAGACACGAACACGGGCATTAACCTATGACTTCCATTTATATTGAGAAAAACGAAATACATTCATATTTAAACCTCCACGAGAAATACCTTCTAATGTGGTTGAGCTTGATGTTTGACCGGCAGTGGTCATCCCACCAATACCAATATAGAAGGTATACATGTTTAATTTCTCTGCTGTTGTATGTCAGAAACGGATCCAATAATCTTAATGAGTTGTTCGGTGATGGAATGGAGTGCTTACATTTTACCCGAGCGACGCGGTGTCAGAACAGTAGGTTTCGTAGAAATACGATTTTTAACACGTTAAAAATTCAATATTGAAGATGGAATTCCTTTAATAGGGCAAAATTCTATTGACAGGTACTAATAGCCATTAGTAGTTGATGTGCATAGAGCTACTTGACATTTCCGTTAGTGTCTAGATCTCGACCCACAAATACAGCTAACTTCGATTTGTGAAAAATAGGTCATGTGTTGAGGCCTATTATAGGGGGTCCTGAAGTTACGCGTAAAACGTAAATCAGAGATTACTCAGCTTAAAATAACCTGATGTAACATAATGTACTTCACTCCAAATTTGAACAGTAACAAGGATACACGATGTTAAGGTAAAAAATTAAAAAGGGTTTTTATTTAATAATATCTAAAGTTTTGATCGTATTACTAAGAAAATTTATATATCGAGGTTTTGGAAGTTGCAATTTTGTATTACTTTTCATGCACCGCACATTTGGAACGCCATCTTCCTGAAGTTTCGTGTTATTAAAATGCCGAAACCTTTTGATAATCAGATTTTTCTAAAAAAATATTAAATAAAAGACATTACCGAACAAAACATGTATTGTTGAAAATTGTTAAAGTTACCAGTTTAAGAAATATTCGCGAATTTATTAACTAGTATTAGAGTAATTTTGATAGAATTAATTGAATAATTTTCACTTCCCTGTGCGCATTCTGAATAGTTACTGTAAATTATTGTCTACTTGTATGGTAATTGTGAGGAAGTAGAAGTATGCAGTACAATTTTATACTTGCCTCTATTAAAATCACACTAACATTAGTTAGTAAATAAGCGATTATCTCTTTAACGGTTAACTGTAGCAACTTTGAACAAGTATACCCTTTTTGAGCGTCAGCTCTGTTACTTAATACGAGGGTAATTTGATAAGTCAGTGACTCTTTGAATTTCCCTCACAGTAATTTTAAATGCAACACTTCTCCCGTCAGCTGCCATCTATTAATAGACTGCTGCCACTTTTAAACAAGCTGCCTCATATAGTTTGTGTTTGACAGCCATTGAAAGCAGACAACCTCGTGAATTTTAACGAAAATGGAAAAAAAGGGAATTTCGTGTGCTAATTAAGTATTATTTTTTGCGTAGAAAACCATCACCGAAATCAAGGAAAGGCTTGATAAATACTATGGGGACCCTGTACCATCAATTTCAATAGTAAAGAAGTGGTTTACTGAGTTCCGTTGTGGTCGTACTAACACAAGTGACGCCGAACATTCAGGTCGCCCCAAAGAGGTTACGCCATAAATGGCCGATAAACTCCATGGAGTGATATAAGACGATCGGAGAATGAACGTGCGTGAGGTGGCTGAGCGGCTACATCACATTGTACAAGAATATTTGGCATGAAAAAGCTATCCGCGCGATGGGTGCCACGATGCTAACACTCGACCATAAGCACAACCGTGTGACAACTTCAAAGGAGTGTTTGGCGATGTTCAGACGCAATTCTAATGAGTTTTTACGCCGTTTTGTTACCGTGGACCAAACATGGATCCATCACAACACACCAGAGGCCATGGAACAATCAAGACAATGGGTTTCTCCGAGTGAAGTGCACCAAAGAAGGCCAAGGTGGGTCTGTCGGTCAACAAGGTCATGGCCATAGTTTTTTTCGATGCACATGGTGTCATTCACATCGATTACCTTGAAAGGGTAAAACGATCACCGGCGAACACTATTCTAAGCTTTTGGACAGATTCGATATTGATTTGAAGCAGAAAAGACCGCATTTAGCAAAGATAATGTTGCTGTTCCATTAAGATAACCTGTACGTATGCAGTCATTACAAAATCCATCGTTGTACAACAATTAGCATATTCTCCAGATTTAGCGCCCCTGCGACTATTTCCTGATTCCAAACCAGACGAAATGGCTGAGATTTGGGTCGGCCGAAGAGGTCATCACTGAAACAAACATATATTTACAGGGTCTCGAGAAAATCTATTATTTGGAAGGAATAAAAAATTGAAAAAACGCTGGACTAAATGTATAGAGCTCAAAGGAGGCCGAAATTTTATTCAAAAAGTCACTGACATCAAACTGTCCTCGTATTATCTCACAAAAATTTGTATACGAGCTATGGTTAAAAGGTTTCGGCGTTTTAATGACATGAAATTTCCCTAAGCCGCGTCCCCTAGCGATACGTGAAAAATTTCAATTTTTCCGCTTCCTAAACCCCTTACTGTTTTCGTTAAAGACAAGCTGATCTCAATGTTTCACTTTAGCACCGACTAAAGTAATTTGGGGTATATGGAATTATTTTAAGCTGAAGAATCTCTGGTATTACGTTGTACACGAAATTTCCAGACGCCCTGTACATTTAAAATTTTCACGGTGTTTTTCAACAATCCAATAAGACTGCCAAAGGTAATCCTATGAAATTTAAATGTTGCCGAACTATATCTTCGGAACCATTCAACTTTTTGACGTGCAATGTTACCAAAATGATATTAATTTAAGTGCCAACTTAAACATGTTAATAAGTAACATTCTTAACCTCAGTGTCTGCCTTTAAAAAATTAAAATGTTGCCAAACTATATTTTTGGAAGCATTCAACTTTTTGACGTGCAATGATACCAAAATGATATTAATGTAAGTGTTAACTTAAACATGTTAATAAGTAACATTCCCAACCTCAGTGTCTGACGTTACCAATTGTCAATAAAAAATTTAAATGTTGCTAAACTATATTTTTGGAAGCATTCACGTGCAATGTTACCAAAATAATATTAATGCAAATACCAACTTATACATTTAAGTAGGTAACATTGGGCACGTTCAGCGCACTAACCGGTTCAGTTACACTAAAAGGTACGTTGACTAAACAATTCTGCATATTTCCTGAACGATGTGTTGTCGTTTGGTGACGTGATTCACGTTGAGGATATGAGTTTTGTCTTTGTGTTTTGTGATTTTAACGCTATTGGAGTGGTAATACATAATTTAGCAGAACTTCATAACATCGACCACACAAGAAACGTTCCTACCTATAATGTGGGGTACCATGAAAATATTATTCCTCAGTATACCGTGTCAGAATTTAAAAACCATTTTAGATTGTGTCGAGTGAAAGTACGTTCAGCGCACTAACCGGTTCAGTTACACTAAAAGGTACGTTGACTAAACAATTCTGCATATTTCCTGAACGATGTGTTGTCGTTTGGTGACGTGATTCACGTTGAGGTTATGAGTTTTGTCTTTGTGTTTTGTGATTTTAACGCTATTGGAGTGGTAATACATAATTTAGCAGAACTTCATAACATCGACCACACAAGAAATGTTCCTACCTATAATGTGGGGTACCATGAAAATATTATTCCTCAGTATACCGTGTCAGAATTTAAAAACCATTTTAGATTATGTCGAGTGAAAGTAGTGTGTGAAATGCTTCCAAATCAAAATTTACAAACATCAATAGAATCTAAAGTTTTTCATTCTGTGGTTGTTAGCAAAACAAGAAAGCTTTTTATCCACAAGCGATCGCTTTGGTTTTTCAAAAGGTACAGGACACTATATATTTTACACAGTTCTAGATGTACCAATTCAACTAAAGAATCAATATACCGAGTGTCCCAATAAAATGTATACACTCTTTAACAGTTCATAACAACCACGCTTTTTTTTCAGTTGTGACTGCTTAAAATAATGGCTGGAGTCAGACTAAACTTTGAGGAAAGAAAATTCATTCTAACGTGCTACTG
Source organism: Vesta saturnalis (assembly GCA_036346205.1). NCBI lineage: Eukaryota > Metazoa > Arthropoda > Insecta > Coleoptera > Lampyridae > Vesta > Vesta saturnalis. The sequence goes on along the minus strand of JARFJB010002309.1, from coordinate 38,933 downwards.
GAAGACTGAGAACGTAAGTGAAGTGCAAAGACGGTTTAGGATGGAGTTTCAACGAGATGCACCAACGAGACTCACAATTACTCGTTTGCGAGATAAGTTTGAGGAAGAAGGAACTGTTAAGGATGTCCATAAGAACCATTCCGGAAGACCACGATCATCCACCAGCCCCACAAGAGAAGGAGAAGTCATTCAGAGATTTCAGCAATCACCTAGAAAATCTGTCCGGTAAGCGGCTCGTGAGACATGAGTTTCAAAATCGAGCGTCCATCGCATTTTGAAGCGTGCCAAATGGAGAAGTTTTATTCCTAGATTAGTACACGCTCTCAATGAAGATGATTATGACCGCAGAATCCAATTTTGTGAGTGGTACCAAGGAAAATGTGCAGAGGACAATCAATTCCCATACAAGTTTGTTTGGAGTGATGAGGCTATGTTCATGTTAAATGGTTCAATAAATCGTCACAATTGCACCTACTGGGCAGCTGACATCCTCATGTGACAGTGGAACACCATGTGAACTTACCAGGGGTAACAGTGTGGTGTGGCCAATTGAAATGATTAGGAACGTTTTGGATTCAATCAATCAGCTGTGCATGGATCATAATGGCCAACAATTTGAACATTTTTGATAATTGATTAGTTTCCACATTTGTTAACATTATTTTCATTTTTGAAAGTTTTCTGTATTAGAATAATTGTTAGTGTTATAGCCATTTAAAGAGTGTATACATTTTATTGGGACGCTCGGTATAAAGTGGACGACTCCATTGGAAAGTTTGCAAATGCAAGAAAGAGTGTAGCATCGTTCTGGTTAGCATTTATTTACACATGTTTATGGTCATACACTGTTAAGTCCTCCTGCTTAGTAGGTTTTCCAGGGATAGTTGGCTTTATTGATGGCTGCCACATCCACATCAAACAACCGAGTCATAATGCAATCGACTTTTGTAATGATGTGTATATTGGTTTGTCTGGTAGACTTCATGATGTTCGTGTGTTTAGAATTAGCTCATTATATGCCAAACTAACTGGTGATATACCATTATTAACAGAAGAACAACACATTTTGGGAGATGCTGCTTATTCTTTAATACAAAATGTGTTGAAACCATATCGACACAATGGTCATCTATCCCAACAACTAAGATTTAATCAAAAATTAGCTGAACATCGACAGACGATCGAACGAGCATTTGGGTTGTTGAAAGGTAGGTAAGAAAAACATACTGCAAAATTATCCCCGTTTGTATTATTCCTGGTGTAGGAAAATGGAGAAGACTTAAATACTTTGATATGTCAAAAGCCAACGAAATACCACATGTTATTTTGGCAGCCTGTATATTACATCACTTTTCCATAACACAGAATGACGATTATGCGTTTGTGGACCCTGACAACATAGTTAATGAGGATGGTGTAGCTGATCAACCAAATAATGGAACTATACTAAAACGAGATTATATTTCTAGCATACTATAATACGAGAATGTAAAAATGCAATTTAAATGAGTACTACATGCTTTAAAATACATAATACAGAAATACCATTAATTTATATTTAAATACAGTGTTAATACAGTTAGCTCTTCTTTACTTAGACGATTATTTTCTTCGATTGCAAGTCTAATTTTTTTTAGTTTATCTACACGTTCTTGCTCTATTTCTAATTGCCGCTTTCAAAAAGTATCTAGGTTTTTCTTTTTATTATTGGATGCAGTAGAAGTATCACAGTCATCAATAGTAGAATTTCGGGACGCATTATTGGATCGTTCTGCTGGGGATCTTTGTAATGTTTCAACAACATTTGGTAAATGGATAGTTGTGTCATTTATGAAAATTTCCTCCATTCTGTCGAAATACTGCCAATTTGTACGACCACGACCTGTTCTGATGCTTTTTGTTGTATGTACTTTTCATATTACGTAATTTTTGATCCAGCATGTTAGCATCTACTTTATATCCATACATTACTATTCTCCTACTAATATGTTCCCAAATGTTCCTTTTTTTAACTTTAGGATTACGAAAGTTGCTGTGTTCTTTTGAAAATTCATCTAAAAAAAAGACAGATAGACAGATAGACAGATAGACAGATAGACAGATAGACAGATAGACAGATAGACAGATAGACAGATAGACAGATAGACAGATAGACAGATAGACAGATAGACAGATAGACAGATAGACAGATAGACAGATAGACAGATAGACAGATAGACAGATAGACAGATAGACAGATAGACAGATAGACAGATAGACAGATAGACAGATAGACAGATAGACAGATAGACAGATAGACAGATAGACAGATAGACAGATAGACAGATAGACAGATAGACAGATAGACAGATAGACAGATAGACAGATAGACAGATAGACAGATAGACAGATAGACAGATAGACAGATAGACAGATAGACAGATAGACAGATAGACAGATAGACAGATAGACAGATAGACAGATAGACAGATAGACAGATAGACAGATAGACAGATAGACAGATAGACAGATAGACAGATAGACAGATAGACAGATAGACAGATAGACAGATAGACAGATAGACAGATAGACAGATAGACAGATAGACAGATAGACAGATAGAGATAGACAGATAGACAGATAGACAGATAGACAGATAGACAGATAGACAGATAGACAGATAGACAGATAGACAGATAGACAGATAGACAGATAGACAGATAGACAGATAGACAGATAGACAGATAGACAGATAGACAGATAGACAGATAGACAGATAGACAGATAGACAGATAGACAGATAGACAGATAGACAGATAGACAGATAGACAGATAGACAGATAGACAGATAGACAGATAGACAGATAGACAGATAGACAGATAGACAGATAGACAGATAGACAGATAGACAGATAGACAGATAGACAGATAGACAGATAGACAGATAGACAGATAGACAGATAGACAGATAGACAGATAGACAGATAGACAGATGAAGATGACAGATAGACAGATAGACAGATAGACAGATAGACAGATAGACAGATAGACAGATAGACAGATAGACAGATAGACAGATAGACAGATAGACAGATAGAAGATAGACAGATAGACAGATAGACAGATAGTATTTATAATTTGGTAACATTAGTTTGGTGAAATCTAAACGTTAATAGTTTCATCTTTATTTCTTCAGAATAGATGATAATTTAATATTTATTTTAAAAAATTTTTGTTGGATCTTTCGTATTTCATAGAAATACATAAGATCCAACAATAAAAGTTTCTTTTAAAAACTAAGAGCTGATTAAATTATCATCTATTCCTGAAGAAATAAAGAAGAAACTATCTATACTCTGAAGTATTTCACCAAAACTATATGGTTTACCAATTAATTTCTTATAAACCTAATATTCCTTATAAAGGCCTATTGTTAGTGCAATTGGTTCTCTACATATGACCTTGCAAAACTATCTTACATTAAGTTATTACAACCATCATTATTAGTGAAAAACACCCATTACATGTTAAAAATTCTGCCGACTTTGTATGAAAAAATGCATAGTTTCAAAATTGAAGAGGGTGATATAATGGTTAGTTTTGATGTTATTTCACTTTTACAAAAGTACTCTAAAAGAAACTATTGAATACATTGATCATCTTTTCCAAAGGACATAACCATTCTTTTTAGCACTGTCTTACTACAACTTATTTTCAGTGGAATAAATAAATTTTATGAACAGATTGAAGGTGTAGCAATGGGTAGTCCCCTTAGTCCTGTTATAGCTAATTTTTATATGGAAAAATTTGAAACATTAACGTTACAAAATACACCTAAAAACCTTCAGTTTGGTATAGATATGTAGATGACACATTTGTTATTTGGAGACATGGAGAAGAAGCACTGCATGAGTTTTGGTTTTTAAATGGTATACCCCCCCCCCCCCCCCCCCC
>JARFJB010002309.1:0-32500 GCA_036346205.1 Vesta saturnalis | reverse complement strand
AATTATTTTTCAATGTGGAAAATTATACATCCCAAAAACTAGGTTTATACAAGACGCAAAAACATATGAGTTTTGTAATTGGGTTCAACAGAAGTTCTTCTACCAGCCTGAATAATTTAAATCATGACTTAATTTGACAATATGAAAATATTGTTCAAGACAAACCCATTATTATTTCGTTTCAATTTAATATTGAAATATATAAACACCGAATAATTTTAATTAGAAAGAAAAAATCTGTTTAAATAGGTTTTTTGGCATCTTTTTAATTAAAAAGAATAATTGATACCCTTGATTTTAATTTTTTTCAACTTTGGTATGTCTATTTTTTGTGTTTTTCCTAGATTGAACAAATTTTGCTTTATCAATTATATGTTAAATTAAACACTATAATTTAAACATAAGTATTGAAATTAAATTAATTAAAAATTACAAGAACGTTCTGATTGTGCTTTTTTCATTGTTTAATTAACACTTCCAATTAAATTGATAAAGATATCTTCTTTGTTAATTTAACTTTTATTTTTTGAAGTAATGTTTTGGTTTGTGAATGCTTCATCATTTTAAAATTGAAGTTTTTCACAATTACACTTCATCTTTAACTGATTATTTTGTTTTTTTTTTTGGCAAATTTCATTGTTAGTTTCTCGTAGAGATGTTTGGTTTTCATCTTTGGCATTTAAAAATTATTTAATTTTAATGACTAGTTATTTTTATACAATTTAAGTTTTATACGTTTCTCAAATGTTATATTAAAGCAGGTTAAGTTTATGTTTGAATTTTTCAATTTTTGAAAAATTGTTTCTATTTTAACAAATTTTTAAAACATTACTACTGACGAAGATAACTGTAAGTTTATGAACGTTTAGATTGTATAATTTAAAGTAACCATTAAAAATCCAAAAGATAAGTATTTTATTATGAGTGAATGGTGAAATTTACATTTTCAATCTAAAACAGATTATATTTATAATACTATAATACGAGAATGTAAAATGCAATTTAATGAGTACTACATGCTTTAAAATACATAATACAGAAATACCATTAATTTATATTTAAATACAGTGTTAATAAGTTAGCTCTTCTTTACTTGACGATTATTTTCTTCGATTCAAGTCTAATTTTTAGTTTATCTACACGTTCTTGCTCTATTTCTAATTGCCGCTTTCAAAAAGTATCTAGGTTTTCTTTTTATTATTGGATGCAAAGTATCACAGCATCAATAGTAGAATTTCACGCATTATTGGATCGTTCTGCTATCTTTGTAATGTTTCAACAACATTTGAAATGGATAGTTGTGTCATTTATAAAATTTCCTCCATTCTGTCGAAATACTGCCAATTTGTACGACCACGACCTGTTCTGATGCTTTTTGTTGTATGTACTTTTCATATTACGTAATTTTTGATAGCATGTTAGCATCTACTTTATATCCATACATTACTATTCTCCTACTAATATGTTCCCAAATGTTCTTTTTAACTTTGGATTACGAAAGTTGCTGTTTTTTGAAAATTCATCTAAAAGACAGATAGACAGATAGACAGATAGACAGATAAGATAGACAGATAGACAGATAGACAGATGACAGATAGACAGATAGACAGATAGACAGATAGACAGATAGACAGATAGACAGATAGACAGATAGACAGATAGACAGATAGACAGATAGACAGATAGACAGATAGACAGATAGACAGATAGACAGATAGACAGATAGATGACAGATAGACAGATAGACAGATAGACAGATAGACAGATAGACAGATAGAATAGACAGATAGACAGATAGACAGATAGACAGATAGACAGATAGACAGATAGACAGATAGACAGATAGACAGATAGACAGATAGACAGATAGACAGATAGACAGATAGACAGATAGACAGATAGACAGATAGACAGAAAGACAGATGACAGATAGACGATAGACAGATAGACAGATAGACAGATAGACAGATAGACAGATAGACAGATAGACAGATAGACAGATAGACAGATAGACAGATAGACAGATAGACAGATAGACAGATAGACAGATAGACAGATAGACAGATAGACAGATAGAGAGACAGATAGACAGATAGACAGATAGACAGATAGACAGATAGATAGACAGATAGACAGATAGACAGATAGACAGATAGAGTAGACAGATAGACAGATAGACAGATAGACAGATAGACAGATAGACAGATAGACAGCTAGATAGACAGATAGACATGATAGACAGATAGACAGATAGACAGATAGACAGATAGACAGATAGACAGATAGACAGATAGACAGATAGACAGATAGACAGATAGACAGATAGACAGATAGACAGATAGACAGATAGACAGATAGACAGATAGACAGACAGATAGACAGATAGACAGATAGACAGATAGACAGATAGACAGATAGACAGATAGACAGATAGACAGATAGACAGATAGACAGATAGACAGATGGACAGATAGAGAGAGAGACAGATAGAAGATGAGAAGAGATAGACAGATAAGACGAGATAGACGGACAGGCGGACAGGCGGACAGACAGGACAGACTGACAGACGGACACAGGCAGACATACAGATAGACAGATAGACAGATAGGCAGATAGACAGATAGACAGATAGACAGATAGACAGATGCAGATAGACAGATAGACAGATAGACAGATAGACAGATAGACAGATAGACAGATAGACAGATAGACAGATAGACAGATATGCAGATAGACAGATAGACAGATAGACAGATAGACAGATAGACAGATAGACAGATAGACAGATAGACAGATAGACAAATAGATAGACAGACAGACAGACAGATAGACAGATAGACAGACAGACAGACATACATCACACATTGTATATGCTCCAATAGATATATCACTATGGTGATGGCAAACATCTGATAACCCGCTACAGGAGCATCTACGATGGGCGCCACACTGCACGTATGCTCATTTACTTGCACCACGCCCACGCAGATGTAATGAAACGCAAGTGGAAGGAACCTTTTGCACTTGTACTAAATCAAAATGTTTTATTCCTAGAGAAAATCATGTTTCTCTATAATACTATTGTACATGTCCATGTTTATACAGGAAATAAAGACATTAACATATAGTTTTCTTTTTGTTGGTTTCTAGAGTGTGTATCAGCTAAGCGTAAAGTAAGGTGAATAGATAGGATACACAGGCAGTGTTCAGTGCGTGGTCATCACAAATGACCTTGCTAATGTATGAGATGACTGACCTTGGTATTGTGTAAGCTTTTGAGACCTCGAGGAAGTAGGGTATACGAGTGGCCTTCATGGTTTGTGAACTTGGTAAAGTAGGTCATTGTTGTATAACTTTGGGCGTGTGGGGCTTTGTGAAAGTAGGCCAGACACTGCAATTGTGCAACCTTGGTCAGGTGGTAGCCTTGATAATGTGGTAACCTTGGAAGTGTGGGACCTTGGAAATGTGGTGTGAGTCTCCCAACTTACCTACTATAGCTCATTTCCGTCTACGTCATTTGAATATATTGATGCAAAATTTAATGCATGCTTTTTAAGGACACCTTCATTAGAATTTATAAAAAACTTCCTGAGAGAAATTGAAAATCGTCTGCAATCTTTAATTTTTTTAAATCTCCAGTCTAAATGATTATTTATATTCTCTAAAACAGCATAAATGTTCATTTTAAAATGATCTTTTTATGATAACATACCGCTTTCATCTTCAGCTTCATATGACAAGTTTTTCTTAATTTTACTTTTTCGCTTAACTTCAAACTCTGGACATAAACCTAATTGTTGACAAATTGAAGTAAAATATTAAGCTTTAGTGCTTCCAATAGTTTTGCAGCTGAAGCTAAGTCAATAGCTTTATTTTATAGAGCTATATTTACTTTATCAATTTTATCAAGAACAAACCTCCATACAGTTAGATGGGAAAAGAACTTGAAGTTAATTTGCTTTAAAAATGATTTAGCAGGTGACACAGTTTCTGAATTTGATTTCTTCTGTATAAGTTCATTTAATGCTTGTGTTACACCCGGTAGTTCGCAAAGAGCTTTTATAGCTATAGTTTTTAGATGACCATCTAGTATCATTGCTTGGTTTTAAAGCTATTTTTACATTTTCTTTAATACGTCCCACCTTGATGTGGAACCCGAAAAAATGCAAATATGATCTGCACAGTACCAAAAAAGGTAATCATTTTGGAGTATAAACTAGCAGCATGAACTCCTACTAAATTTAGTGTATGTGCCGCACAGGGAACAAACTTAGTAAGTTTATTTTTGTCACTAATGATTGGTTGTACCTCGTTATGTTTTACCGCCATATTAGCTCCATTATTATAACATTGTGACCGACAATCCAATATGTCTATATTGTCTGCTTCCAGTTTGTTTAAAATTTCAGATCCCAATCCAAGACCAGTCTTCCCTGCCGTAGTAATAAAATCTATGAACCTTTCATGTATAGTGATCTTCGATTGTTCTCCAATTTTTACATATCTTATTACTTGAGCCATTTGTTCTTGGTGTGATAAGTCTGGAGTACAGTCAAAAGAAATTGCGTAATATTTTGACATTTTGATTTCTTTAATGATTATTTTCTAATTTCTCCTGCAACTAAATCTATAACTTCATTTTGAATTTTTCACGAAAAATATGATATATTATTTTTATTTGCCGATTGAATTGATTCAAGATGCAGTTTTATATGGGGATCGTATTTTGAAGGAAGTTTAACAGCATTCAAAAAAACGCGACAATCGTTTTTGCCAATCGTATTTGAGGAACCCCGAAGTGCTAAATTATTACATCAATTATTACTTTAATTACATGTCTCCATCGCTATCGTTCTGAATCTATAACTTTTTTATTGCCTTTGTCAATACCAGTTCCCGTTTTTAAACGTTTTTCTCCACGCTATCTTTGATAGTCTATGCTCATTACTATTTTCATGGTCGTTGATGTGTGGACTTAGTTTTTGCCAATTAGAGAATCCTTTTGATGGAGTTGCTATATTTGGTCTAATATTATTGAATTTTCCGAAAATTAGACAAGAAAAACAATAAAAAGAACCGTTAACTCTACTATACATAAGCCCATCTCTGTCTATCTTTTCACTGTTTGGCAAAAAAATTTTATTAAACCAGTTCTTGCTAAAATGTCTACCATCAATACTTGCAGATGCAGAGTAGTCTGCATTTACATCTTGTTTCGGAACATGATGAACTATAAAACTTATAAAATTGGAAGTATATGGCACTTGCCAAGTTCCCGGATCATAGAGATTAACGGGTTTCGAAGGTTCACTTTTAAAAATGCACGAGTGTCGGGTTTATTGATTTCATCAAGCTCATTGATTTTATCCTCTATTAACGTGGTTATTAATTCTTCTGCTGCTTTCAAAGTACTTGGAATTGATTTCGCTGTTATTTCTGACGAATTAGAATTAAGTTCAGATGTTTGTTGTGAAGAGGAATTTGGTAAATTAACACATTTTTGCCAATACTTTGCTAGTTTTTTTCTTTCGGCTTCCTTTTTTTCTTTTACTTTGCGATACTGGGCACCAGATATTTTGCTGCTTATTTTTAGATAAATATATCTGAAATTCATATATATTTAAGCATTATGTAAAGTTTCAAATTATTTCCTGCTAATACCTTTTAACTCTGGCTTCTGTGAATGGACTACAAGTATTTAGACGACCTTTGGGCGATTAAAATAAAATACAATTTCTAAAGCGAACTGAAATTCAATCTATATGTAATTAAAGAGTACGTAAAATACGGCGCCCCCATACTTAGCGCACTTGCTGAGACTTTAAGTTTAAATTTTATTATTTCAAATTCTATTAAACAATTAAACATTCTCAAATGTCAAATCAATACAAAATAGTCGGAAATGGAAATCTCTTTTCTATTCAAATAAGACAGTAAAAATAATAGATTTAGGCTGAGAAATTTGAGAAACGATATCTTATTTCTACTTAATTGTGCAATTGTTGAACGCCTGTGTGAATATGTATTGCCAGACTATTTTAGTTGACAATTTGCATTTGCATTACATAGTATTTTTTGTATTTATAAGCTCGAAAATCTTAATACTTATTAAAAAAATTTAAGAATGTCTTAATGTCAAAAAGTTGGCTATAAACGTCCATAGACATATACATAAGTGTATATTGCATATACATAAAATATAATAATAATACATAAAATCGCAACAAACGTACTGTTAAATGTAAATAAGTTTGAGCAGTACGCCACTGTAGTATTCAAATGCTACACAAAAGGTTTAGCAGGTAGCGGAATAAAAGGGAAGGCTGGTCGACACAACGACCAGTATTGCAACAACACTTGTATTGTAATATTCCAAAGAATGTATACAATAAATTATTATAATCCTTAAGTTGTTATTAATCATTAATATATTATACAGTCCACAAATAATTCAAACCAAAAACACGTACTATGTCGCCGCCTTAAATAAATGTTTTCAAATACCTTTTCTGATCCTTTCTAACACTTACTGAATTCGAAATATTGTTTGAAATAATATAAAACTCAAATATTATTACACCTTGTTCTGTTCTAACTCGTCAACTCTCTTAAAACAGTTTATTACAATTTTTCTCGACACAGATCGGCGCCAACACCACATTCAAATAACGCTTATGAAAATCTGCTGAATGTTCAGGGTTAGGGCTAGGCTAATCTGTTTATTGTAACGCACGTGCATCGGTGAAACGACTTCGCTTCGCAGAATTGCTAGAATGCTAGCCACTTCATTTTCAGAACTGCTGCGTCTGCTGCCGAAAAATAAATATTCTTGCGTAAACATTTTTGCTGTTTCCTCATTCAAAACTGAGACTAGCAGTTTTTATAGGGACGCATTTAATAGTTGCCCGTTCATATCTTTTACGTTTAGTTAAAACGGTTTAAAAATAGATATATGTAGTTATTTTTGCCAAATACATTTATTGTCATATTTACTTTTGATGGGTAAAATTTACCTTTGTGTAAATTGCGCTTAGGTGCGAGTGAATTGCGAGCGCGCCCGGTGCAGTCGTACCTTCCGCACCCCCTTAGTTGCGGCTCTGTGTTCCATTTAAATTGACAAAGTTGATATTTATTTCCGGTGTAACCAGAAATTATCCAGGAAATCTGATTGCAATTTTGGATTCCTTGGATCTTTTTAGAAAAGGATTCCCAATTTTATTTAAAAATAATAAACCGTTGAGGAGATACTCAGGGGTTCATATATATATATATATATATATATATATATATATATATATATATATATATATATATATATATATATATATATTTACGTAATCGTTTCATTTTTACAATAAACTTAACGTGGCTGTTAAGTATTTGACTCATGCGTCTGTTCATGACATGTATAGCTCTGTTACAATGGTAGTTGAGCAAGACGTCATTTCAGTCGAATGACCGCTGTAATTTATAACATACAATGAGATTATCGCTATAATCCTAACGAAGTTTCATTGCTGTATAGGAGAGTAAATTATACATGACGGAAATACTCACTAGTAATATCACAAGTGTAAGGGTTTTCGGCGGGACCAGGTGAAGCCTGTTCCCAACTAATACAATAATAAAATAATAACTAATTATAAATCACCCTATTTTACCTCATAATCGAGGTAAGGTTGCTGCGTGCTTTTCGTTCTAGTAACTGAGTCCTTCCTATTCTATCGTTTGCGTACCAGCCAGTGTCTGGTACAAGGACAATAGCAATTTGTATTTTTGATTTTGGAACATAATTTTTTTGGATTTAATGATGGTTTTAACTATAATGTGATAATATTATTAATTTACAATGCTAACTTTATTTTGAGCGATGCTGACAAATTACAATCCCTATTAATAAAATTAAAAGAGCGTTTAGTGTGTACCAAATAACGGTTTGGTCTTTCAATTTAATTACAAAATCAGAATTACTACATGGTGTTTATATAAAAATTATTTTCCAAGTTAGTATTGCTGTAGCTAAAATTACATTCGTGTTAATCATGCGTGCAAGGTTAAATACGATTTGTTTTCAAGCAACAACTTACTACTTTTATAAAAATAGTTTTAACGGAACATTTTCTATGTATTAATTATTTTCCAGATGATTAAATTCTGTTTCTGAACACGGTGTTCTTAATGCTAAATGATATTATAAAAGAAATTATTATTCAAACAGTTAGTTTGTACATATATAAAAGAAATGCTTATACATGTACCGCTGGTGGTTTGATTTCTTAGATATTTACGTTTTCGCATACTCTAAAAGACATTATTACAAAAGTTTTTGAGTATAATTTTCCATGAAGTTGTGTATTTTAATATACAATAAATTTAATATTTTGATAATCTATCTAATTGCGGGAAGTAAAAACAAATGGATTTACAATTCACGGTGTAACCTTTTAATCTCTCAGTTAGGTACATCCTGCTAATTTTGAATTTATAATATTTAATTTTAACATATTATCACTACCTGATGGTGACTAATTAAATAATATTACGGAATCGCATTCGGTTACGGTTATTAAACGCGTAACGTACTGATTTGTGCTAATTACTTCAACATTGTCTCATGAATATTTTGAACATTATCCAGACGACCAAGACGAGGGATAATTTTCGTGTATGTGTATGGGAGCGTGCGTGCGTGTCTGTGCCTGTGTATGTGTCCGTGTCCGTGTCTGTGTCTGTGTGCCTGTGTGTGCGTCAGTGTGAGCGTCTGTGCGTGCGTGCATGCGCGCGAGCGAACGTCGTGTGTGCATGTGAGTTATTATTGTTATTATTTGTGTCCGTGTCCGTGTACGTGTGCGTGCTGTGTCGGTGCCCGTATCCGTGTCCGTGGCCGTGACCTTGCCCGCGTCTGTGTCTGTGTCTGTGTCTGTGTCTGCGTCTGCGTCTGCGTCTGCGTCTGCGTCTGCGTCTGCGTCTGCGTGTGCGTGTGCGTGTGCGTCTGCGTCTGCGTCTGCGTCTGCGTCTGCGCCTGCGCCTGCGCCTGCGTCTGCGTCTGCGTCTGCGTCTGCGTCTGCGTCTGCGTCTGCGTCTGCGTCTGCGTCTGCGTCTGCGTCTGCGTCTGCGTCTGCGTCTGCGTCTGCGCCTGCGCCTGCGCCTGCGCCTGCGTCTGCGTCTGCATATGCGTCTGCGTCTGCGTCTGCGTCTGCGTCTGCGTCTGCGTCTGCGTCTGCGTCTGCGTGTGCGTGTGCGTGTGCGTGTGCGTGTGCGTGTGCCTGTACGTGTGCGTGTGTGTGTCTGCGTCTGTGTTCGTGTGCATTTGCCACATCTTATATTAGGAGCAATTTTAGGTTTTAAGTTAGCATCTAGACGTCTAGTAACCTCTATCTGACAAGAAGTTTTAAACGTATGTTTAACACAGATTATTGTTTTTGTTTTTACAATGTTGTTTATTTTCATAATTAACTTATTATAAAAGAGGTTGCATAATTATTCAAAAAAAAAAATGTTACAAAAATTATTTCATTTCTTTTAATTTCCATTTTGTAGGTTGGAAGGTCGTATTTAAAATATTTTGCTCGTATTAGTGAATACTTTTTTATTAATGTATGATTTTGCTGAGTATAAAATAAAGACAGATTAAAGCGAGTTTTCAGTATCTGCTTAAAATATTGAAACCTCGAATGCTGTAGTTAAAATAGTAAATCAACATGAAGGAATATTTAAAGTTGACCTCTGTTGACGGAACTAACTTATAACTAAAGTGGGCATCAAATAGTGATTAGTATTCTCAAACATTAACTACAGTAGGTAATTATCTTTAATTTAGCAAGTTTTGCACCAAACGTCGTTACACTTATTGTCCATATGTAGCTTAATTAACTTCTGGTTAGTTACGCCCTTTGGTTAATTAGAAGGACGCTAAACTGAACAGGCGGACGCCTTTCATGCAAAATAAGGTACTTTTCAGGCGACAACCTAAAAGCAAAGAGTAAGATATCGTGTGTTAGGATCTGTTTGTTTTACGCTGGGCATATACCCGAGTAGTATTTAGTGTATTGTGGTCTTTTATTTTGCATACGTAATCGATTAATAATCTGCCCAAGCAGAAAAGAAGTCGTTATAACAGAACAGTGGTAAATATGATAGAAAATGTATCACTTCTGAATGGATCGGCAGGTAGAAGTAACGGTTTCTGATTCCAACTAGGTCGGAATAGAAATCAGGAACGAAGGTAGCAAACATTATTCGGCGGTTAAGTAGGTCGGTGAAGACCTCAGGACGGAAGTAATGAGATGTTTACTTCAGGACAAAAGCAAAAAGATAATTAACATCGTGTCGCGGTTCCGTTTATATAGTCCGTGGTCTAACGTGTTTGGACGAGAGAATTGATTTGGCGCTTTGGTGTTCTTGCGTCAAAATCTAAAACGATTAACTGCGGAAGAAAGGGAAATAACTAATTATTGACATGAACATTTTTAATGCAAATAAACGGATAAATTAATAATTAATTTGCGGATTTTTGTGAGGATTTCTGGATCTTTACATACCACCCTCGTGCGGTTCTTTCTCTGGTTCGGGCTCATAGGGACGTGTATTTTGGGCGTCATTCAGGTTTTTGACGTAAGCTTGCCCTACGGATTTCTTTATGGTCAGGCGAAGTTCTACGATGACGTGTGACAGAATGCGGACTGTCTGAGACGGTCCGTTGTACTTGGTACCAATTTCGCCGAAAAATTTTTGGATTTATTGGATAACATATGACACTTACAGTATACTAAATTTCCGGCTCGCGGACGGCAGGGGCATCGGAGGAGGTTATAATGGTGCCGCTGGTACCATGCACGTTCTGCCGCGTATAAGACGGGTTCGGGTGTAAGGGGTTCTGGCCGGAGAAAGTTCTTGACTTTGTCTAACCATGCTTTCCAATCATCTCCTTGTTTAACCCGTCCTTTTAGGTACCTAATTTCACGCGGGTTTTTCTTTCGGACGATCCTCTTAGGGCGCGTTTGTGGAATGTGTGGATAGAGTCCTATCACGCTCGTGAGATTTTTGTGGCGCGCTTGCCCTTTTAATTTTCTTTTGCTTCCGTGTCTTCGTGGAAATGGTTTTTTCGTCTTTTTTCAGGAAAACATTTAACATGGGAAGTTGTTCTGCCTTGGGGTCATGTATTCATCCTAGACCGGTGTTGGCGTGTGATTGCAATGAAAAATTCTAGTTGCTTTGTGTGCATATGGATCGTAGCTTGTACATGATCATGTCGGTGGATAGCAGTGGAATGTAGTATTTCGGTAGCTTGTAGCTTTTGTTACCTAAGGTTATTGGAAAAATACACAAACCTCACGTTTCCGCGATAGAACTATCTGCTACACGAATGATAATCGCATTAAGCGACTCTGGATATATCTGATTTTAATTAATAAATCCTTTACCTTTTGTCCTACATAGGTGTGGCGCGCTGCGGTGTTGACTAACGCTTATACGAGGTTTAGAAAAATTGACAGAGAAAGGAAAAATCTGTCGTTAACGGAATTTGTAGCTGGTAGTGGTTTGGTATCTAGCGGGGGAAAGTGTTTGACTTCCTGTCGGTCTCTACTAGTCTCCCTAGATCTGGTGCGGACGCTGGTGCGGTAGAGAGGCTACTAAAATGAACATTCGGGCGGCTGGTATTAATGCAGGGGACGGGAAGTCACGCTGTCTTATAATGTTTATATTCACTGCGTAAATTATCGCAGATCCGGTGCAATTGGCTATTTGCGGACATCTCGCCCTGTCGTCGCATGAGCCTGAGGATAGCAGTCGCATATTAGGCTGCTTTCTCCCTTGACCATTGTAGACGGTTACGTATTTCTTCCTCTAATTTAACTTGATATCTGGGAGGTAAGAAATGTAATTGGAGGCTTCGTAAACTATTGTGCCATATATTCCACGAACATTTGTTTCGGTACCATAATACGTATTTTTCTTCAGGAGTTTTGGTAGTGCAAGCAATAATTCGTCGTCTGCGATATCGTAACACCTTTGGAATTCTTGGACATGCTCGAGTAAGTATATCTGGTCGCTTACGTCGTCGTATTTTATTCTCCATTTCCGAATTTGGCCGCATATGTCTGCCCTCTTCATATTTGTAACTGAAGGATCGTTGACTGGTAAATCGGCAGATGTGAATGGACCTGCAAGTGTCATTATTTCACTGGGACCTGGAATTTGTCCTTCTTCTGTTTGTAGGTAATTAACTACTCGTTTTCTGAGGGTGTCGGCGCTTCTTTCTATATCTAATCGATACTTATGAGCTTCTTGTTTCAACGTTTCTTTCTTTAATTTATAGATTCATCCGACTCGGGTATCATTTTCTGCTGCGGAGTCGTCATTTCTCGTTGTGTTTATTTTCGGGGGCTAGAGATATTAAACACTAAAGGAAATCAGTTATTATGCTGGACTGGATGCTGAATCTATAACAAAGTTATTAACTTAGTTGTTTGTCAAGATCTTATTCGGTAGTTGCCAATTAAAATAAATATAAAACTGAATTTGTTGAGCCCTCACATTTACTTGTCAAAGTTTAGCTATTTGCTTTCTCAGGCATAGCTTCAGTCAGAGAATGGGAGAGGCTCGCAAAAATCATGACAACTTTCAGATCGTAACAAATACACTTTTTATTCCTATAAGATGCAATTCTAAATATTACTTAAACCTATTTATATTTCACTTAAATCTGTTTTAAAATGACACCAATAAACAGAACTCACTGGCCATTCTCTAGTCTTCTTTTCGTAGGTCGTGTTACTCGAACTGAACTGTTGTTCTCCGTCAGGTGCAAAGGTTTTAATACTGATTCACTGTCTCTTGCTTTCCCTCGGTTTCGTGTGGCTGGTCCTTGTTGGATTTCTATTTCTGGTTTGCTATTTGCTTTATTACTACAAGAAATGAAAAAGAAAATAGAAAACCAGAAATACAAATCCAACAAGGACCAGTCACATGAAACCGAGGGAAAGCAAGAGAAAGTGACGCAGTATTAAAACCTTTACACCAGACGGAGAATAACAGTTTTATTCGAGTAACATGAGCAACGAAAAGAAGAGAATGGCCAGTGAGATTTGATCGAAACGTCGTCCGGAGAAGGATGAAGAAAAACGTGGAGGGACGGGAAACAGTTCCAAACGGCGGAGTATCTCTTGGTAGAGGGTATATATCTGAGGATCGGATTAATTAATAGTACGGCTGGTTAGGAGAATACTCCACGTTAATAATTTTCCTGGTTTACTGTGTATAATTTTGAGTAACTAAAAGATATAGGCAAATCTATTAAAAATTGTACTCGGAAGACATCTATACATTATGATTGCGTTAAATTCTGCGAATTTAATTTTAAACGATCCAAGCGGTGGACGCTTGTATATGTGGAGTATTTATATAAATCTATTCTTTGAAACGAACAATGGACTGATTTATGAGGGCAATGGCTTTGCTGGGTTAACAGGTGTTAGTGATGATTTAAAATAAATTAAAAATGTCGCTTTTATTTTAGCAATCTGTAACTTCGGGGTTTTGCAATAACTACTTTGAATTATACAAAAGATGTAACATGAAATACGGATCGTAAACCATAGCAAGGATGAACATTAAAAGCGGCTGGTGTTTTTGTTTTCATCACCTTTATTAAATGTGGTTATTTCGTATTTATTAAGATATGTAATTAATACAAGGGTTTATATTTTATTTTAGATGAGATTTATTCTTATCGCTTCAAGGAAAAATTATACAAAACGGAATTCTCTTTTGAGGACTGAATAGGAAATTCTACGTTATAGTAATACGTATAAATTAAAAGAATTTATTTATTCTGTAAGGAGGCGCATTGTAATACTCTATTAGGTATTCTGGATACGAACACAGAGTATTAGGAATTAGGCAGGATTGATAACGGTTTTAACAGAATAATCTTGCTGAACCGGAAATTTGTGATTAATTCTGCAGATTTACTGGGTTCACAGTTCGGTTGTGTAAGTGCTAGGTAGTTTTGTATTAGTTAATTAATCAAACGGGTGCACACCCTTTGGTTAATTAGAAGGACGCGGGACTGAACAGGCAGACACCTTTCAGACAAGCAAAGGTAGGGAAATATACACGCAGGAACACACCTTGCGGAATATTCCCCAGGAAGTCTCAATACTTTTCAGGCGACAACCTAAAACCAAAAAGTAGTATATCGTGTGTTAGGATCTGCTTATTTTACGCTGGGCGTACACCCGAGTAAGTGTTTAGTGTACATGTATAGTGGTGTTTTATTTTGCAGACGTAATTAATAATCTGTTCAAGCGGAAAAGAAATCTTTATAGAAAATTTATGACTTACCCCTAAATGGGTGGGCAGGTAGAAGTGACGGTTTCTTATTCCAACTAGGTCCGAATAGGGATCAGGAACGAAGGCAGGAAAGATAACTCGGCGGCTAAGTAGGTCGGTGAAGACCTCAGGACGGAAGTAATAAGACGTTTTCTTCAGGGTAGAAGTAGAAAGATAATAATTAATATCGCGGCGCGGTTCCGCAGAAATCATTGCACCGGAGCATTTTTAATGCAAATAAACGGATAAATTAATAATTACATAACTTTGTTGTAATGTGTTGGTAATTTCCATAACGTTTTAGCCCAAATATTTTCTGAAAAATACGAACAAAGTTTATTTTTAGGTATCAAAAGTAGCACCAAATTAGCACTAAACTATAATACATTAAAAATTCTGATACCATACTTTGTTATAATTACGAGCAACAATTTTACTTTTGAAACGATGGTTGGCTAACCTTATGCCAAGCAGACACAGCTCGCAATTTTTTATGAATGATAGGCGCACCTATTTTTTTTGTAGTAACAAATTAGCTCCATATTATGGTATAGGTTGCAAACATTTATGTTACAATGGCTGTGCGAACCTTAGTGCGTGCCACAACAGCAATCTATTTCTGAATGCCTCTTATTTCTTTCAAGAATTTTTTAATTCAGACAAAGTTTCTTTGTTTATCACTGTATACTGACGTGTGTAAATAGCTTATTATGTATACACTAATTATAAATATCAATTATCATAGCGTAGTGTACTCGTAATTAAAAAACCGTCATTTTGAGATGTATTTAATTGAAAACACATACAAACAGAATTTTTTCAATTATTTTTTTTTATTAGTCATTCTGCTATATACACCAAATATACGAAAGAATGAATTACGCGCCATTTGACTTGGAAGAAACGCTAAATAATACGGTGATAATATGTTGCATAGCACAAAGCAATTGGACAGCACACGAGTTACGAATAACATTTGTTTACATGAAACTGAACAATTCAACAAATCTGTAAATTTTTAGATAAATTTAGAGACAGGCGTTAACTCTTTATAAATCAAATATAATCAGTTCCAATTACAGAGCAGTAAATTATTTTAATGCTTTTATCACTCATGTATGTAGTTTGTTACTTTCTATAAAGTTGAATTTCACTGCCAAGGATTATAAAAACTATTGTTTAATTAACTAGAGTGTTTTATTAATCTTTCGTTCAACTCAATTTACAACGTTACTCGCAAAATCTTAACAAACTCGTGATCTACTGGTGCTTCATATTTTCCAATTTTTAGTTCGCCCGTAGGTGAAGAATATCTTCCAACAAAGGTTACTCCAGCTGCTTTATGCTTAATGTAATATATAAATGGATGATCAGCATAGAAATAAATATCAGGGAATACTTTTCCGCTTCTCCAAGTTTGCATGTGTACTAAAAATTGTTTGTTCATTATTGATGTAAATAATAACATTACTTACCTGCAGAAGATGCAGCAGCTACTGTACCCTTCTCATCAACTTGAATTACAGTTTTGTGTATGACATCTGCAATTTTAAGAGGATCGTTTTCTTCTACTGCAATCATTTGTGAAAAATCCGCCCCATCTTGGAATGGAAGAACAGCTCCGAGCTAAAACAAAATAGTTATAATGATTCAAATAAATTGTTGCTTATAACTTACAGATTGTAACACTTCTTTTAACCTAATCGAGTGCTCTACTTTGAATTTAGGTATCCTAATATTGACAGTAACTTGACGGTCAAACTTTGCTTGTAATACAGATTCTATGTTATTTTCTAATGCTTTTATATCTTCTGGGTTATTAGGTAACGCAATAACCAAAGAAACGTCATCGCCTTTATAGGGAAGCTCCAAAAATTTTCCTTTTAGGTCTGCATCTTCGTAGTACTTATAAGTTCCCTTGTTAGACATCATATCTGTGTCAATATAATGAGTATTATCTAAATAGAAAGGTTTTGGTGCGGTGTTATCATCTCTGAATCCTTTTACCCATTCACCTTTAAAATACATTGCGTTAATTATCATGAGACGTGAATCATCATCTAAATCGTCTTGTTTTATTAAATCCGTAATTTTATTATGTGTTTTCTCTTCTACCCATTTATTCATAGTTGCAGCAGCGTTTGCTTCTGTAAAATCAATGTTTTCTATTTCAGATTTAAACTTATTAATCACAGTGTCCTTGTATTGCTCGTGAATTTTAAAATTATTTTTCACATAAATTTTGTTTGCGCTTTCAAATGTGTATTTGTCGCTGCTTTCCAATTGTGGTATAAGTTCAGAAAATGTATCGACCACTTTACTAGATTGATTTGGTAAACTTGTTGCGATAGAAAGTTGCTTGGCTGTTTCACTATTAGCCCCGATAAAAACCATTGCTAATACAATCTCAAGCGATAGAGGACATATTAAAATATTTTCTGAGTTTTCCGCACTCACTTTCTGTAAGCAGCCTTGTAAAAAAGTTAAACTACACTTGCACAGTTTACATACCTTGTAAAGATCAGAAGAAAATTTTAAATTCCTATCTCCAGGCTGCGATAACAGTGGATTGCCACATACTAGAGTAAGTCCAAGTAATAGCACAAACACCCTCATTTTCGATCTAAAAATATGAATAATTTCAGCGAAACATATTTTATTACCGACCGACGCACAATAAAATTTAAACTAACCTTTAAATGCAAGATAACGATGTTATTAAATCACTATAGTGTTTATAAGTTGTTTCAATAGTGGTATTTATATGATTTCTTTTAGAGGTGGGAGAAAGATTTTCTTTAACTTTGACCTTATACTAATAAACTGTCGTAATTAGCTGATTAATTCTGCTCCAAATAAAAACTATGAAATATTGATTCTAATTATTGTATAATTATCGTAAGTACTCAAACTATTAAAAATCTAAAAATAAGTTTATTTTGAGATCGATAATACGGTTAAGCAAGAAATTATAAAGTGCGGACGTGTTGGGGAATGAACGTCTTCTTCTGATTTCCTTTTCTTACTAATCATTATTTATTTGTTGTAATTTTTGGTAATTCAAACGACGTCGTTTAAACGTATTAGTGATTAATATACCTATCTATTGCAATGTTTAAACATAGTTACGTGTTAATTTTTTTTCCTAGAGCGACGAAATGTCAATTTGCACTTATATAAAAATTGCTACTTCACAAAAAAAAAAGTATTTTAGCTTCACTATGCCTATATTGGTGTGATACGTCAATGTTGTCAGATTTGACTATACATACAACTCAGCATTCACATTTGCAGTTGAACAAGATGTGGTTATTAAATTAGTGTAAAGTGACTTTTTGAATGTCCCTCACAGTAATTTTAAATGCAACATTGCTCCCGTCAGCTGTCATCTTCACTACGTTTCAAATGAAATGCACTACTTAATGTTATGATTTTGAAATTTTGGGAAAATAATGTTTCAGTATCATATAGAAAACGATGGAAGCTTCGATGAAAAAGAACAAGTCACTATGTACTTTGCACCACAATTAACATCAATTATCAACAATTTTTGTTTACACACTTTAAGAAATCTAGTCGCTTAGTGTTAATTTTTTGTTGTTTAACTGACACATTTATTCTGAAAAAAAGCCCCCAGTAAGATAACGACAAAACTTTGCCCAAGTTTCAGTTTTTGACAGGGGTAGAATTATCGGCATGAAAGAAGCAGGTTTGTCATTTCGAGAAATCGGCAGAAGAAGAAGGCATTCAACGACCTCTCCCGAGTGGAAGACCACCATGCAGCACCAATGATCGTGAAGAACGACTTCTAAGACAGATAGCCACAAGAGATCGGTTTCAGTCAACAAGGTCTGTTGCGGTGAACTGGACAGGAGCTATTGGTCGTCACCCATCAATGTCAACAATCTACAGGAGAATTAAGCCTTTTGGCATACATTCGTATCGTCCGTACCGACGACCCCAGTTAACTCAAAAGCATAAGACTGCTAGATTGGCCTAGTGTCAAAAGAGCGGCGGGACTGGGGCCTTCAGTGGAATAACATCGTCTTCAGCGACGAATTGCGTTTTTGTTTGTGGCGAAACGATGGTCGTCAGAAGGTGCGGCGGTTTTGAGGAGAACGTCGAAATTTAGAGTTTGTTAAAAGACGACCCACATGTTTAACACCTGGAGTCATGGTTTGCGGAGCCATACGTGTTGGTGGAAGGTCTCTTTTGTTCATTCTAGGCACATTAAGTACTCAGTGTTACATTGATAATGTTTTGGAGCCAGTGGTAGTACCGTTAATGCAGACGTTGCCAAATGGTACTTTTCAACAAGAAGGTTTCTGGATTCAGTGCAGCTACCAGTATTGCCGTGGCCTGCGCGATCGCCAGATCTTTCGCCCATTGAACATGTATGAGACATGATGGGTAGAAGACCAAGGAAACTACCAAAGCCTCCAAACAACTTGGATGAATTACGACACCATCTCCAGGTATCCTGGGATGAAATGCCTCAAGAGGATATAGACCATCTCATAGAAAGCACCCAAATCAAGGAAATGCTTGATAAATACTATGGGGACCCTGCACCATCAATTTCGATGGTAAAGAAGTGGTTTACTGAGTTCCGTTGTGGTCGTATCAGCACAAGTGACGCCAAACGTTCAGGTCGCCCCAAAGAGGTCACGCCAGAAATCGTCGATAAAATCCATGGTATGATATTGGACGATCGGAGAATGAACGTGCTGAGGTTGTATGAATCTCAACTGAGCGAGTACATCATATTTCTTATAGATCTATCTATTATAGGTATAATAGGAATTTCAACTACTGTCGGAAGTAGCTCACGTGAATTGGTGGTGGTACCAATAAATCCTGAAGGGTTTGTGTTTTTTTATTTAATAATGGCTTTGAGCGTTTGCTGGATTATAATGATGGCATCGTTAGTATGTCTAATGACTGAATGTTGAAACAAAATTTTAAGATTGTTTACATGCAAATCTGTTAACTTTAACAGAATTGCTAACAAGTGGAAGTGGTATAATCAACTGAAGTTCTTGTGAATACCATTGCAACGTAATCTAAAGGTAATGAGGTCAAACTTTTAGTGGGAAATTGAAATGTTACGCTCTTCAAGGTCAAAATGTTATAAATCAAAATTTAAAAATAGAATTTTCAAGGTCACAAACCAAAAATATGGCTTTTGAGGTCATTTAAAAACATCAAAATTAAAAACTAGCTCTAAACGTTTACGATAGATATGTCTTGTGCAAAACCTACTTAATAACCATGACAATTTATGTATTACTTTATAGCTTTGCATCTATTTATATCTGCAATGTCAAATACAAGTTATAATCAGTTTGTAATATTTGATCTTGAACCAGACTTATATGACTATATAAGCAGATAAAGAACCGTTTTATACCAGTCAGTATATTGTAATCGTGACGATTTTAACGTAAACTACTTCTATAGTTACTTAAATTATGATTTTTTACATATCAGTTATAATAAATAGTTTTGAACCTAGTTATGGATAAAGGTATACCAAGTAGCAGTGATATTGTTAATTTTAGAAGACGTACTATTCCATTGTTGAAAGCAAAAAATTAATTTATAAGGCACATCCCTATAATTAACACTAATATTAAGCTATTGCAAGATATATTTCAAAATAAAATTTATTTAGAGGCAAGTGAAAATTTGCTTAAGCTCGAAAGCAATTTATCATTATTAAAGTGTTAGTTTGCAAGACTTAAACAGTTAAAGAACTGTTCGGACAAAACAGGTAGTGGAATTTGTAAATGTCGCTAAAAAGCGTACACCCAAGTTATATTGGTAGTTTCTAGAGATTCATGTTTTAATGGTAGGTTACTTACAGGAATTATAGGCAATATATCAAACGACAAGGACCCTCTTATTTTTTTGACAAAATGCATACAATAGTTTTGCACGAAAGGTTACATTAATGATAAGGCAATCATTGCTAAAGGTTAATATTGTTTTAGCCTGCAATTTCATTCAACCTCAAAACCATGTTATCGAGTTGAAGACATTGATATTGCGACCAGTTTACCTGAGTGGTATAATGAAAATGTTTATTATAAACTACAAACAAAACTAGAGGAGTTTTCTGAAAAGCATTCCGGTTGGGCATTACACGAAGTTTTACATTTAAAAGTGGATGTTACTGGCTTTGCTTCATTTAGAGGTGGCCTTTCGGCTTACCTAAAGTTCCGTACTTCATTGCAGTAAAGCATGTGGTAGTGAATGTTGAAGATGATGAGTATTGCTTTCTGTGGGCCGTTGTTTCGGCGTTATATCCAATTCAACATCATTCAGATAGAGTTTACAGTTATCCTCATTTTATAGATGTTTTGAATTATGATTCAATTCCCTTTCCCATTAAACTATAACCTATAAATATTTTAGTACTTTCGGCTAATTATTATTCCACAGGTTCTATAGCTAATGCTATTAATACAAAAATAATACTGTTTATTATTTCACGTAGATTAAAAATATGACAGCTCTTTTTTCTAAGCAACTATCGAATAAGGAGCACAAGAAATTTATTTATGATCGAAGTTTGAACCATTTTTCTTTAGATCACTTTCTACAATAACACATCACTTACTGTCATCAGCTTAATAGATACTTTACCAGGCTACCCATCGAAGCAGAAATGTTTCTGCAGTTCAAAAATTTCGCATTCTAGGGAAAGGTACCGGTTGTAATTTATACCGATTTAGAAGGTATTTTAGAAAAATACACAAATTTAACATACCTTGGGAATCATACTGTATTTCATTCCGAAAATATACCCTTCAGCATTGCTTACTACTTGAAGTGTTGATACAATGATTCTTTATCTCAATTTAGGCTTTATAGAGAAAATAGTCAGATTGAACACTTTGAAAGCACCACGATTTGTTACATTTGCGGAAAATCATTTACTGATTACGATATAAAATTTAGAGGAGCATCACATCAGAATGTAACCTAAACTAGAAAGACTCCCTCATTCTAATGGTTGTATTTCTTAATTTATCAGGTACCGATTCACATATTATAATCAGGGAACTGGCAACTGTTTACGGTTCCATTTCACTGCTGCCCGTAAACAAAGAAATATATCTCTTTCAAGAAAGTAATAGAAGTTTAGATTTATTGACTCTTTCAGATTTATGAGTAGTAGTATTGAAAAGTTGTCAAGCTATTTGGAGAATAGTAAAAAAATAATACAAAATCAGAGCAAATTGTAACATTGAATTGAATTTTCTCCACTAGTTCGCAATAGCGTGTTTTCTTATGAGTATATTGATACTTGGGATAAATTAAGCGAGACTAGGCTCCCTCCCAAGGAAGCGTTTTCAGTCATCTTAATAATGAAGGAATTAATGACGCGAGTTTTGTGCATGCTGTTAATATTTGGAAAAAATTTAATATTAAATCGTTAGGGAATACTCTGATTTGTATTTAAAAACGAACGTTTTACTTTTAGTTTATTTTTCAAAAATTTTCGGCAAACTTTTTTAAGTACTTACAAGCTTGATACTCTGCACTATTGTACAGCCCCGGTTTAGCATTCGATGCTATGCTCAAAATTACGCAAGTAAAGTAATAACTATTTACAGACACTGATATGCTAATGTTTGTTGAAAGAGGTGGTGTGGCTCAATGTTCCAATCTCTAGGCTAAAGCTAACAATAAGTACATGGTAGAAAAATTTGATCCCGCTTCCGAAAGTGCGTTTAATGTACTACAAACTAAATAACTTATATGGAGCCGCCATGTCAGAATTTTTGCCATTTGGCGATTTTCCTTTTGTGGATCAAGATAATTTTGCAACTTTGGATTTAATAAACCATCCTGATGATTCATTGAGTGTGATTTAGACTATCCCATAGTAAGAGTCACTGTGATCTACCATTGGCACCCGAACATATCATTCCACCCGTACCTGATTCAAATTCTAAAATTAAAAAAAATTTCCTTACAGCGTACCCAAAACGTAATTACGTAATTAATAACAGAAATTTGAAAATATATTCCCCGTGACTAAATAAATATATCGATTTAAATACCATAATGTGTCAGCAATCTCGAAATGAATTTTTATAAATTAATGATTAATAGTGATCTTGGGAGACTAATGGAAAATGTACGTAAATATAAGGATATACGTTTAGTAACGAAATGGGATGGTCGCTATAATGCTCGTACTTACATATCAAAACCAAATTTTCATAGTTATACAATATTTAGCAATGATATACTTATCATTCAAAGATTCAAGCTAGAAGTATACTTAAATAAACCTACGTGAATGCAGACTACAGTGGTTTAGACGTTTGAAAAGCTTTCTTATACAATTTTCGTTATGGTTACATGCTATCTAATTTTCTTAATAATACTAAGCTCTTGTATACTGATACAGATAGTCTCATATATGAGTTTCCAGTTCCTGACATCTATAAATGCATTAAAAAAGACATTGACAATTGACAAATTTGGTACATCTGATTATAGTCCGGAAAATATTTTTGGAATTCCAATAGCAAATAAAAAAGTTCCCGGCTTAATGAAAGACAAAAATCATGGTAAAATTATGTTAGAATTCGTAGGAATTTTTTTGTGCAAAAATGTATGCTTACACTGTTGATGAAAAAGTTGTAAAAAAATCAAAGGAAGTTAAAGCAAGTGTCAAACAGACCACGATAAATGATTATAAGCGTGTTTTGTTTAATGGTAACGTAATAAGGTGATATCAACATTTGATAAGGTCGAAGAAACATGATGTGTTTACAATCAAACAGAATAAAGTAATACTTAATCCTTACGATGATAAACGATTACTAATCTTAATTTCACTGATACTAGACCTTGGGCATATAACGTTATGTAGCATTTTATTAATTCCTTTTCTGTTTCAGAAAAAAACAATTTTATCATTATGAGCAGTTTTGAAAACAAATTGCAGGAAGAACTATCATATCTAGAGGAAGCGTTCTTTGATGGGAAAGTTCTCCCCTGAAAGATATTTATTTGTGCTGAATATATTACAACATATTGTTATTCCTAATGAGTGCTTTAACTGGTGTGCAAATGAAGTTATTATTAAGACATTATTTGATAAAAAAATTAACTTAGATAACACCCTTAAAAGTTTCATGAAATTGTGTGCCGATAAAGGTTACAATTCATTAACTTTTAAGTAAATAGGACGATATCAATTTACTTGGTGACATTCCTCTTATAGTGCACGTGTACTATTTATTATGGGGTGATAATTCATTGTGTATTTCAACAAATATTAAATCTAGCTTAGAAAATATTAATTATGCTTATAAAGACAATTTATCTATTATAACTGAATGTATTGAGAAAACAGCATATTATGTCAATTACAGATACCGCAATATTTTGATTGAAATATTATTAGAAGAAAACATCACATATAAGTTTCAACCGTGGGAAAACGAGGCGCGCCACAAAATTTATTACTGGATATTAGAAAACATCGATAAATGTGAAACAAACACAAATTCCTGCTTGGGATGGACATGTGGTCCAGATTCAGGAATATGGCCATCCAGTAATTTAAATGATAATAGAAGTACTTTAGGTTTATTATATAAGAGAATGAAATGTTATACCCCCCCCCCCGTTTTCGTTTTTAATCCTTTGGTCCACAGCTAAAAAATTTATTTGTGAAGCCAGAGACCTGTGCGGGATTGTTATAATTAGGTTGTTGAGAGTAGTGATTATGTAATTTGACCAGGAGCTATTTCACCATACTTAAATTATACCTTCCAGCGTAATCTAATCATACACTGAGTGGTTTATCTTACGTACCGTTAATTTGTTATGTTAGCTTTTTTTAATACAGGTAGTCATAATTTTCATTCACGCGCTATAACACTGAAGAACACAGCCTGAGTAGAAGAGAGGCACCATGCGCCATCTTGGATTTTTTGGGGAAAACCCACCATTTTTTATACGCCCACGTGCGGGACGCGTTTTTCCACCCTTATTTCTATGGTTTCTTTTCGGAGGCCTTTTTCAACCCTTGATAGAACTTTCATCCCTAATTACGGCCTCTTTGTTTTTACTCACCCACGTGGGAGACCGTATTTTTCACCCTTATTTATGGATTCTTTTCGGAGGCCTTTTTCAACCCTTGATGGGAATTTAGATGTTGTACTAAGAACCTTTTTGACAGCAATTTTTTTGTACGTGCTCACGTGAGGGGTGTATTTAGGTCTTGAGCTTGAGCTTGGGAGGCTGGGGCAGGGGATGTTGTCTTCTTTTAGGGGACCTTTTTCAACCCTTGATGAATTTTCAATCCTGATTAGGACACTTTGGGTTATATTAAGAGCTGTTCAGCTCCTGGAGGTTAGGAAATTGTGCGTGTTCTTTTAATTCCTATCTACAGATTGTAACCTTATGAAATTTTATTTATACATTGGGGTTGTATTCTAATAAGGGACCCTAAAGCTAACTTGTAAGACAGGTGTAGGCCTTCGCCCCATTGCCGTGGCTCTTTGGTGTATGTCAGCTAATTTTATAAGACAAGTGTAGGCCTTCGCCCTCTGTCGTGGCCCCTTGGTGTAATTGTATGTGGGTCCTAACCTAATTTTATAAGACAAGCGTAGGACTTCGCCCCCTGTCGCGGCCCCTTGGTGTGATTGTATGTGAGACCTAACCTAATTTTATAAGACAAGTGTAGGCCTTCGCTTCTGTCGTTACCTCTGATTGGAAATGGTATGGGGATCTAACCTTATAAAACAAGCGTAAGCTTTCGCCCCTGTCGTTACCCCTGGTTGGAAATGGTATTTGTTTTTATAAGCCAGCACTTGTGTTAGGGTCTGACTAAGTTGACCATGAACACCTCTCTCTCTCTCTCTCTCTCACTCTCTTCCTCTCTCCCTCTCTCTCTCTTTTGGTTCTTTCTCACACACACAGACACACACACACACACACACACACACACACACACACACACACACACACACACACACACACACACACACAAACAAATTAATTAATTAATTAAGCAGATCAATCTCAAACAAATCAAGAAACCTTGGTCACCCTGTTTAGAACGTATAATCCTGTTAGGGTTACTTAAGGGTATATTTTCAATATGCTCATAATTATGCAATCGAAAATCAAACACGAAAATTCATAACACGAAAACGAAAATCAAACACGAAACAAACGATATTCATGAACATCAAACTGACGAAAAAGACATACGAAATGAAACACGAAAAGACGAATCGAGATTCATACACGAAAACGAAAATCATAACACGAAAGACGAAACGAAGTTGCACACGAAACGAAAAGTTGCAACACGAATCGAATTCATGCACGAAAACGAAGTTCTGAAACAGCTCTAACACGAACCGAAATCAAATCTCACTAACACAAATCATGACTACAAATTCACGAAAACAATCGCTGCCAAATCATACACGAACATTCGTACAAAACATCGAACCCAGATTCGATCACGAAACGGAGTTCATCGAAAATCGAATACACGAAGAATGACACGAAAATTCAAACACGAAACGAAAAATTCTACACGAAAACAAATACGAAATCATACACGAAAAAACGACATTTGCAACAGAAAGATTCGCATCGACACGAAAACAGAAATTCATGCAGAACACTCATACACGAAAGAGAGTTCATCACGAAACAAATCAGCATACAAAGAACGATCATAACACTCGTACACGAAACAGAACAATTCTACAAAATCATGACGACAGAATTCATAGCAATCTCAACGAGATACACGAAAATCGATTCATCACGAAAGAATCATACGAACGAGAATTCATGCACGAAACGAGCGAATTCAACACGAATGATTCATGCACGAACACGAATTCATGACATAACAAGTCATACGAACGAAATCAGTCAACACAAAACGAAATCGAAACCATGCTCGTAACACAAAACAGACATGGTTCGCTAAACACGAAAATTCATACAGAAAAAACGCAAAATCGTACACGAAACATCGAACAACGATTCATCACGAACGAGAGTTCATGACACAATCAACGAATCGGACACGAAATCATGACAAGTTCACAACATGAAACAAGACAACATCAATTCACGAAAAACATTCGAAACTCACAGAACGATCATACACGAAAACGAATTCGAACACGAAATCAATTCGCAGATCATGATCAACGAAACGAATTCAAAGAACAATCGACACAAAACAACGATTCGACACGAAAAACAAATTCAGATCATACACAAAAATGACACAAATCAAAATGAACATAACTCGTACACGAAAACGAACCAAATTCGACCAAAAATCAAACACGAAAAACGAAACGAAATTCGTAAACACGAAAAACAAATCAAAACCCAGAACGAAATTCGCAATCACGAAAACAGGAAATTCGAAAAACGAAAAAACGCAAAACGAAAAACTCGAACACGAAAAATCGCAAACACGAAACGAAACGAAAATTCACAAAACAAAACAAAAAAATAACGAAAAAACGAAACACGAAACAAACAAAACAAGATAAAAAAAAAAATTCGCAAACACGAAAAACGAAAACGAAAATGGCAAACACGCAAATACGAAAACACGCAGACACGCAAAGGTGCAGAATCTAGTCTATAAATACAATTATTCTTTCTTTATGTGCTTTTATTGATTCCTTATACCCAAATGGAAGAGTATCAAAGTTATCAATTCTCCATCGCTTAGAATAACTTATTCTATATTGTTTAGATGCAGGTCTACTTAATACATTGTAGCACCTATTTCTAACTATTTTTCTATCATTATATACAAAAAGAGAGTCTTGACTATTACTAAGCACCATATCCTTCATCACTTCAGAGTTTATAACACGAGAGTTTTTATAGTTTAAGGTAATACCCTTCACTTTACACACGGATTTAATGGTTTGATCATCGGTTGAAAACACATTATAACTGTAGTTTTTCGGTCCTGCACTAACAAACTCAGCTACACCGTACGCTTCCAGCTCGTCGGTCATCAGACCAAGGAAATCTACGCAGGTTTGATTCCAGTGGTCGGGTTTTGCGACAAATATGACACTGTCTGTATCATAATACAGAACGCTGCGGTCCAGATTCTCCAGGTAACTATATAATTCTAAGCGCGCATGAGCTGTCGTGTAAGCGGCTATGGACACATTAATAGTTTTTTATGATTCACCTTCACCTTCCGGTCTATCCCAATTTACCATTAGTACATTATCATTAATAGGGATAATGGATTGTACCTGAACCAGAGGATCCGTAAACAGTTTGAAGAAATCCTTTGGCTCAGATACAATACTGCACTGAGTTAAATTTTCGCGTTGACCAAACTTACCCCAAAAAGAGTTCAGCATCAGTTTGGTCTAGTACCTTCAAGCGGGGTTTTTCTTAATATTATTAGCGTCTAGGCGAATTCCCTCCTTCTCATAATATTCTGTTACGTACTGAGCCTTCTCGACTTCTGTCGTGCAATGGCTAGGCCGCCCTGAGCATTCCTGCTTGAGTTTCAGGAAATTATCGATGTAACCACTAAACAATCCTTTCTGTTTCGTCGCTTTATTATAAGTGCTTACTTCATACTTCCAAATCTCGAAAACGTCCAAAACTTAATAGTTTTTAGTGATAGCCTTACGCAGCTCGTCAGCTACAAACGTCCCAACGAAACTGCGTTCGGTTTCATTATGCCCACACTCCCCTTGATTTAACTCAGAACCACAAGTTCTACGTAACAAAAACATCAACTTGCCATGCATTTTTAGGAGTAAAACAGGGTGGTAGAGATTAGAGGGCGGTAGTACTCGACATTTAACTAAACCCACCACCGTGTCCAATGAAATGTTCTTACAATCGAAACCTACCTGAATTCTCGGATAACCTACAGGATACTTACAATATTTATTTACATAGGGGTATAATCAGCACACGTCATAATACATGATTTTCTCGTTAATACCGTCACATTGATGATACAGTTTAATGGCATAAGTGCGACGCCGTAAAACGCGTTTCGTGGATTTAAAGGTTCGTCATATTGGTCACCTAGATTCTGTATAAACGCTCTTAACTCATCGTTTGCAAGTATTTGTTTTTTAAATTCGCATTTACGCATTTCCACTAGGTTATACCCGCGCTCGCGTGGAAACCGGGACCTAGCCGCCGTGTTCTCGTTTCGGGCGAGCATGGAAGTATTTGCACCAAACTTAGGATCAATATTAGCCTGGTTGGGAAAACATTCCTAGCAACCGTGCCAATAACACCCCTGAAATTCGTAAACGGTATTTGATCCTGCGCAATAACCGTCGACCTTAACGCCTTCAGGTGTTCTAAATTCACGAGCTTTCCCTGGGTGCTGTATGCTCACTTGCTGTAAATGTTCAACCCAGCGTAACCACTGTATTGCGACCTTTGATTGGTTGTCGGCGCGTCTATACCCGCCTTTTGGAATGAGCCCGATTGTGTTTTCTTTGAGGAAAAGCCTACGAAACACTTTATTGCAAGCGCTAGCAATTGTAGTAGCCTCCTTGAGCGGATCGATTTTATTTTGGGTCGTGAAAGTGGACCAGAAATTAATACAACCTTTAACGAGAATCTTAAC
Source organism: Vesta saturnalis (assembly GCA_036346205.1). Lineage (NCBI taxonomy): Eukaryota > Metazoa > Arthropoda > Insecta > Coleoptera > Lampyridae > Vesta > Vesta saturnalis. The sequence continues at coordinate 3,519 of JARFJB010002309.1, read as the reverse complement.
ATCCATTAGGCAATATTTCACAATCTCTTCACTCATCTTAAATTCATGATTACTTTGAGTCGCGTGCCAACATAAAGGTTTTTGCCGATCATTAGCCGACATCTGATCTGCACAATAATATTCAAGCGGTGGTAAAGGTTCTTCGTAATTCTGATTCTCGGATGTGTTGAAGAGAAATGGGAAATACCCCTTGGACTCGGAGAAATTGAAAGTTTTCGGAAATACCGAGAGCGGTGATGGGATGACATTAAGGGAGTCAATAAACCTAATATGTCGCACTGAATGGAAATTAGTTTTAAACCGTTGGTGATGACTTTAGGTCTCCACCGGTTATTACTAGCCAGCATATATCTAACTGTTAAATAGTTGTCAAAAAGCTATTTTTCACAATCTGACAGCAATGGCGTCCTCTGACAGTATTAATATCGCGCGGTCAATAATACCCTACACAGCCGCTCTTATGAAAAATGACGTTAGTAACCATTTGCCGCAAGATATATGATAGTGCGCCCACACTAAATACAAACTCAAAGTTGACATTTGACGTTTAATGTTTATGAGTGGAAAGTAATGTGGTGCCGCTCCTATGAAACATGCCATTAGTAACCATTTGCCACAACACATATGATAGTACACCAATATTAAACATAACATGTTTCATTATTATAAGTAATTTTATTAAATACATAAATACGAGTAGGGTTTCAACATACGACCTGTACTTCGCTAGAGTACCGCGCTAACCAACTGCGCCATCAAGGTTCAAGCCCCAATCGATGTAAATTTTGTCTTTATGTATGTAGAACTGATGTAAATTCTAAATATAATGAGATTAAAATCAAATTACTTATATTAATGGAATGTGAGCCCGCACTATCGCAAGGATTATAATCATAACATGTTTCAATTTGCTTTTGTTAATTTTTATAATTTAGAGTAATTTGGGCTCTCGTAAACAATAAACGTCAAATGTCAATTTTGAGGTTAGTATTGGGGCACTATCACATACGTAGCAGCAAATGATGACTAACGTCACGTTTCATAAGAGCGACTGTGTCAATGATTATTGATATCATTGTATTAGTGATGAAACTGCTCTGATTCCGACTCTTTCAACCAATATATATGCGTGCGCGTGTGCGTGTGTGCGTGTGTGCGTGTGTGCGTATGTGCGTGGGTGCGTGTGTGCATGTGTACGTGTGTGCGTGTGTACGTGTGAGCGTGTGTGCGCGTGATCGTGTGAGAGTGTGCGCGTGTGCGTCTGTGCGTGTGTACATGAGTGCGTGTGTGCGTGTGTGCGTGTGTACGTGTGTGCGTGTGTGCGTGTCTGCGTGTGTGCGTGTGTGCGGGTGTGCGTGTCGTGTCGTGTGCGTGTGCGTGTACGTATGTCGTTGTGCGTGTCGTGTGTGCGTTGTCGTTGTGCGTGTGTCGTGTGTCGTGTGTCGTGTACGTGTGTGCGTATGTGCGTGTGTCGTGATGTGGTCGTGTGCGTGTGTACGTGTGTGCGTGTGCTGTGTGTGCGTGTGTGCGTGTGTGCGTGTGTGCGTGTGTGCGTGTGTGCGTGTGCGTGTGTGCGTGCGTGTGTGCGTGTGCGTGTGTGCGTGTCGTGCGTGTGTACATGTGTGGTTGCGTGTGTGCGTGTGCGTTGCGTGTGCGTGTCGTGTGCGTGTGTGCGTGTGTGCGTGTGCGTGTTGCGTGTGTGCGTGTGTGCGTGTGCGTGTGGCAGTACGTGTGCGTGTGTGCGTGACGTGTGTCGTTGTGCGTGTGCGTTGTGACATGTGTGCGTTGCGTGTGCGTGTCGTTGTTGCGTTGTACGTATGCGTGTGTGCGTGTGTGCGTTGCGTGTGCGTGTGCTGTGCGTGTGTGCGTGTGTCGTGTGTGCGTGTGTGCGTGTGTGCGTGTGCGTGTGCATTCGTTTTTGTGCTGTTTTGTGCGTGTTTGTACGTTGTCATGTGTGGTGCGCTGTCTAGTGCTGTGGTAGTCGTTGTGCGTAATGTCTTGTGCTGCGTGTGTGGTGGCTTGTGCTGGACATTTGACGTTGGTTCGGGTCGTGTACGTGTGTGGTGTGCGTTCTGTGCGATGTGGTGTCGTTGTGCTGTGCTTTGGTTCGTTGTCGTTCTGTGTCGTGTTGCGTTTCGTCGTGGTCTGTGGTGCGTTGTCGTGTGTTGTTGCGTTTCGTGCGTTGTGCGTGTGCGTGTGTGGCGTTGTGCGTGTGTCGTTGACGTCAGTGCGTGTGCGTGTGTGGTGTGGTGTTGCTATGCGTGTGTACGTTACTTGTGTGCGTGTAATGCGTGTGTGCTTGTGTTACGTGTGTGCGTGTGCGTGTGCGTGTGCGTGTGTGTCTGTGTGCGTATGTTGTGCGTGTGTGCGTGTGTAGTGTGTGCGTTGTCGTGTGTGTACGGTGTGCGTTGCGTGTTGCTTGTCGTTGTGCGTGTGTGACGTTGCTTGTGCGTGTGTCGTGTGTGGTGTTGCGTGTGTGCGTTGCGATGTGCGTGGCGTTGACTGTGTGGTGTGTGACGTGTTGTCGTGTGTGCGTGTTCGTGTGCGTGTGTGCGTGTGCGTGTGCGTGTGCGTGTGTGGCGTTGTGCGTGTGTGTGCGTGTGTGTGCGTGTGTGCGTGTGTGCGTGTGTGTAGTTGCGTGTGTGCGTGTGTGTGTGCTGTGTGTGTCGTGTGTGCGTGCGTTGTGTGTGCGTGTGTGCGTGTGCGTGTGTGCTGTGTGTGTCGTGTGTGTGTGTGTGTGTGTCGTTGTGCGTGGTGGTTGTCGTGTTGGTGTGTGTGTCGTGTGCGTTGCGTTGTCGTATGCTGTGTGTCGTGTGCGTGTGTCGTGTGTGCGTTGTGTGCGTGTGTGCGTGTGGTGTGTGGTTGACGTTGTGCGTGTGTGCGTGTGTCGTTGTGTGTGTGCGTGTGCTGTGTGTGCGTAGTGTTGCGTGTGTGTGCGTGTGTGCGTGTAGTGCGTTGTGCGTGTGTGTGTGCGTGTGTACGTGTGCGTGTGCGTATGTGGTGGTGCGTGTGTGCGTTGTGCGTGTGGTGTTGCGTGTCTGTGTGCGTATGTGCGTGTGTGTGCTGTGCGTGTCGTGTGCGTGTAGTGTGCGTGTGCGTGTGTGTGCGTGTGTGCGTGTGTGTGTGCGTTGCGTGTGTCGTTGTGTGTGCGTGTGTGTGACTGTGTCGTGTGCGTGTACGTGTGCGTGTGTGCGTGTGTGTGTGTGCGTGTCGTGTGTCGTGTGTGGTGTGTGCGTGTCGTATGTGTGTGTGGTGTGTCGTGTACGTGTGTGCGTGTGTACGTGTGCAGTGTGTCGTGTGGACGTATGTCGCTTGTACGTATCGTGCGTGTGCGTGTGTGCGTGTTGCGTATGTACGTGTGCGTGTGTGCGTGTGTGCGTGGTATGTACTGTTGTACGTATGGTGTCGTGTGCGTGTGCGTATGTCGTTGTGCGTTGCGTATGTCTGTGCTGTGTGCGTATGTGCGTGTGTCGTTGTGCGTGTGTGCGTATGCGTATGTGCGTGTGTACGTGTATGCGT
>JARFJB010002308.1:747500-752758 GCA_036346205.1 Vesta saturnalis | reverse complement strand
GTATGCTAGAAGACATACACGGACTGAGCAGAACCGCATCACCGACGAAAATGAAAGAATAGTAGTAGCTGTCAATATTTCATTAACAATAATTGATAATTACGAACAGAAGGTGATTATCTAAGCTATATAATGTGAGAAACTATTTATACAGGATTAAACTGAAGCTTTACATTGGAAAAAGCTTAGAATAGACGTAAGAGATGATGAACAGAGTTACAAATATGTTATACGTTACAGTTGTTTACCAAACCGCGAGAAAAGAGGTCTCCGAAAACCGGTGACATCGTAGCACAACTAACAGATAAAATAAATTGAGGTTGGACTTAGAAGTTTGATCATTGGGAATGTTCCCATACTTTTAATACTACTGGTCTGTGAAAGGTATGCAAACGGTACGCAAGGACGCGATATTTAACGAAAAGAAATAATGTTTGTTTATTTATAATGAGAATAAAGGAATTAAGGATTTAGGATCATTACAATATGATAGTTTGTTAGTACTACCTACTTTAATAACTTTCTTTGTGCAAGTTTATTATTAACAGTATCAAGTGAATAATGTCGGTTACATCTAATAAGTAATGATTACTCGCCTGTTATATTCTGTAATTATTAATAATCAATAAGGCCAAAATTTTTAATGTGCTGTATTTATTTGATAAGAGTAGAAAATCTTCACCTGTGACTGAAATTATAGTCAACGGTAAACATAAGTTGTAGATAGCGGTTTGAGGAAAAAGGGTTTGTGCTATTGTGGTATAGTTATCCATTCTGTCTTACGTCCGGTGGTTTGTTTATCTGCTATAGCGTGGTTCGTACCTTAGCTAAGCGCATCTCGGCTAAAAGTTAAACTTTTAAGTCATAAAATTGGATGTTGATGATAGCAGTGTTGTCACGTTTGAGTCTTAGTCATATCATGGTTTGCTTTTCTGTAAAGGTCAATATACTACAGATCAAAAAACTTTGCGTTGAGAAATATACTATTTTGGAGTTAATAAGCTTTCTCCGGATCAACAAGTTTTTATAGGATTATTAAGCATTAGTTGGATTAGTAAGCACTCCTATGATCATTAAACTATCCAAGTAAACGAATTTTTATAGGGTTAATAGGCTATGTATGTCAATGAGCTTTGTCGGGGTCAATAAACTAGGTCAAGGAACTGTAGTGATTCTGTTACTTGTATGTGGATTAAGGAAAAGATGAATAGCTGCACCCGTTAAACTAAATATTATTAATTAATAATTTTGTGTTAATAAAAACCGGATTGTAATATTTTTAAAACGTTGGTAAGAAAATCTTGGTAAGTTAGTGAAGCCTATAAAATGTCGGGTAACGCTTTTATTATATAATAATCGTCAAATAGTTTTTTGTTGTAGTCTTTCACAACGTCTTTCGCTTTTAAAATTTGTTATCGTAAACTTCACCATAATATTGGGTGTAACGAGTTAATTACTGATACTCATAAGTTGTGGTTGAAACTTTGTTTAATTGGTTTTACTGGTTTGAGCTTGGGTTAATTGATATAGTGAGATGGTACATTTTTTGTGCAGTTTTTCGATAGAGAAAATTTCTCGTACAATTTGACATTTTATCTCATTGACATGTAATCTTTCGATTAGATGAGTAATTAACCAACCTAAGAAATAATAGAAACGAGGAAGTTTAGTTGTCTTAAATATTCAAGGTCTAAAACTCAAAGTGTGAATTTATAGTGCCTTATCGTAACGGCTGGAACCAGGGAGCCAAGCGAACATCGGTTATGCGATAGTTGTGTTATCTTACGTTTGTTAGTGGATTAAACATTGGTATTGCAATCTGATTAGATACCGTCTAGAAGAGAAACTGAAATCTTGGAACAGCCGGGAATACAAAACGCAAAACGCAAAACGCGAAACGTGAATCGCGAAACGCGAAACGCGAAACGCGAAACGCGAAACGTGAAACGCGAAACGCAAAACGCAAAACGCAAAACGCAAAACGCAAAACGCGAAATACGAAACAAAACACAAAACGCGAAAAGTCCACAAAACGCTTCGCACGAAACGTATGGAACGGAGAAAACACGAAGGATAAAAACACGAAAGTCAATTCTCTAGTTAACGCCCTTTAATTCTCATCGCACTTTAAATTCCAATCATCTACTCATAATCTTACGTATTTTACACTTGTACGTTTGTATGTGTGTGCGTGGTTGCGTGTTTAGACTCCTATGTATTTGAATTGTGTTTGTCTGCTTGGTGTATTTGTTGTTCCTTTGTTTCGAGGTACTTTGCTTGAGTATTGGTTAGTTTTTTTTTACTATATTTTGGACTGTTTGTTCAGAATTCACTTCTGGAGGTATGTTCGTTTGTCTACTTGCTTGGTTGTTTGTTTGTGTTTTGTTGTTTTCTTGCTTGCTTGATTTATTCAAATGTTGGCTGATTTAATTAAAACACTTATCTTTTGAGTATTAAATCGTGTATTTTCTTCTAATCTTTTATACAAATTTAAACGTTTAGTTAACAATTACTGTTATGGTTCGCAGTACATGATAGCTCGAAAAAATGAAGTTGTCAAAATTAAATATATTAATAATAATAATAATAATAATAATATTTATTGTGCAGCATGAGTACATAAGTACACTTACACTCGTCCAGGTAAAACAAACATATTCAAACATATTACAATACATATAATAAGTTAAAAAAAAACAAACAATAAAATTACGAACGAACTAACATTCAATTGACTTAGAATTGATGGAAAACTCATCAAATTAATAAAATGCATTGTTTACAAGAAAATTCTTGATTTTACTTTTAAATGCCGCCAATGGCAATTCTCTTATACCAAGTGGTAGTAAATTAAAAAATGCTTGAGACTGATACCACACATTATTCTGAGATTTATTTTATTTATTTATTATTTACCAAGACAAAAATATAAACCTGTTATTAACATAAAGTTTGATAAATGTATGAGTAATCGAACTATGGAATCTAATTTAATTTTAGTAATCCATAGCTAGATCTTTAATAAATCAAATATTACCAAACTATCTTGAATATGGAAAATATGAGTTCCCCTCTAACGGACAGGGTTTAAAAATGGAAAATGTCATAATGGTTATATCTCTTGGAGCAGCATGGTTTGTGTGATTTGCCTTTACATATTTGTGTGTCTCGTATATTTGTTTATTGGTTAGTTTGCTTGTTTGCTAGTTACTTGTTCTTTTTTTGTTAACTGACTTGCTTACTTTGTTTGTTTGTTTAGTTTATAAGTGATCGGATGCGTTTGTGTTTTTGTTTTGATGTTGATCCGTTTGATTATTTTGTTTTTTGTTCGATTTTTTTAATAGATATTATCCTGAACAGGCTAAATTTATCCTAACGTGCTAAAGTACGCGAGAACACTTAGGAGGACCCATAAAGAGATTTTAACTGCTAAGGATGCCAGTAAACGGCAGCTTTCTTTTGTTTTATTATTAGTGAGAGGAAGGTAGAAACTAAGATCATTCCAGAGTTTAGAAGAATGTCAATAACGTCCGTTAAGTACGACAAGTTAAAGTATTTGTACTGCATAATGATAATTTGAATCAGCGAACCGAGTAACCCTAACCACGATAGTCCGAGATGCTATCAAAGCATGTAATTTAGTAACATAATAGCCCTTAATACTACCGAAAATAGAAAAAAATTATTGAAACGACTCTTCAGTCAGAAGTTAAAGAGGGGTCATTTATAAATCTAAACGCTGTTCTTGAAATACGGTAATAATACCAAGAACTTATGTTGAGTATCATCCCAGAGACTAGAATTATATCCTATGACAAGGTCGAATTTGGGCCTTACAATCAGGTGTTGTTGCGGGGGTACAGTACTGCTTAGATCTGCATAATAACGCTGTTCCACGAGCAGCTATTATATTAGCTGAGAACATAATCAATCCCAGATTGATTTGAAGATATTCCTAGCATAGTAATGGAGTTTGAAAATGTAAGACCTGAGTCATTCGTACTTACAACAGGAAATGATCAACCTTTTGTTGCGAACACAAGGCAACACTAAGTTAGCGTTAAGTTTAACTAAATTATTATTTCCTCCGTCAAGAATATGTATGTCTGCAAATAAATGGATCTGGTTAGTTGCGAAAGAAATCAGATCGCTTATGTATACTAAAAAAGTGTAGAAGTTACCATTAACCCTATTAGTACACCCATGTTAATGCCAACTATTACTGAAAAGAAACAAACAACTACGATACATATTCCTCTTTTATTAATACAGTTGGAAACTTAATTAATGAGCGTAACCTGAACCAGCTGACTTTGGCAAGTAAACACTTATGCCATACTTGGTCGAATGCTTTTGGGATATTTAAGACAATTAGAACTGTTTTACTAGATCGTTCAAATGTATGGTTTCAAACTAGTGTCATATAAAAGGATCACGGCTCTATTTGTCACCAAATTGGTGATCACTGAGGAGCTTGTCAGATTCAAAGAAGGAAGGTAGTTGATGATTAATAGTTTTTTCGATGACTTTAGACAAAATGGAAGTGATGACAATTGGTCGGTAGTTAGCGGTCTCGTCGCCTTTTTGAAGAATGCATTGACCATTTGCTAAGTTCCGTGATAAAGGAAGACATACAGATCGAATAAGGCTTAGATAGCACTAGTTCGGGAGAACATTTCTTTGAAACAATAACTAGAACTCCCTATGCAGCAATCGTCTTGTTGGAATTAAGTCTAATGATGATCGATTCGTGGAGTTTGTATCGGAGATGAATTGGTTTCATAGCGTATGTAGAACAGTTGGCTAGTGAAACATCTTTTCCAGACACGAGTTTGATGCAAATAAATATGAAAAAGATGGGTTCTCCCTACAGAGACAGTAACTACAGAAAAGTTTTTATGGATGCCTCTGGCTAAGCATCAAAAGTTACGACTACCCAAACGGAATGTGGCTAGTTCATTGTATTTTTTTTTAAACAATTTTTTATCTTTAGTGATAATATTTGCCGATATTTTTAACATCAACCTAGTGTGCATGACTCTACGGTTTTTTTTGACGTCGAGAGTCGTGCACTCTACGTGGATGCTGGAAACGTCTTCAAAAGATTTATTTTTAAAAGGTAATGTATCAGAACAAGCCCTAGAGTTGAAAACGAAAAAGACCTTTACGGTTTTGTTTTTTGAGAATGTGTAATTCTTTGCCCATGAGGATGACTAGAAATATCGAAAGAGCAATGTCCGAAGATAATTTTGTTTGTG
>JARFJB010002308.1:530000-742500 GCA_036346205.1 Vesta saturnalis | reverse complement strand
TTAATTAGCAGGTACTTCTCGTTTATAGAATAGTTTACTTTCAGGATGCCATCTTGGTGGACCATCTTGTTGGTACTCCTCTTTCTCAATTTGATTTTCGAGAAGCTAAAAAATTGAATTTTGTAAATTTTTGGTTTACTATGCAGCTGATTGAGCGAGGGAGTGGAAAAATCCTGCCTCTATTCTACATACCTAACTTCGATACAATACCTTATATATTTTACTCACTTCTTTAAGTAGCTCTTTCAATTTGTCTAATCTATCATTACTTCCTCTCGTCGGTAAATATCGTCCTTCCACTACATTTTTGTTCATAAGAAACGTGCAGAAAATAGCAAGTAATGTAAGTGTTAAAATTCTCTCTGCGCTCATTTTTAATAATCTGCAAAAGATATTAAGTACTTACAATAATAAATTCGCATGTAAAATTCTAACCACTGTAAATTAAATACACTTTCCACTTAGTAATTAAATTAAATTATTGTCGAAAAATACTTTTGTAAATCTATCTATCTACAAGTTTTGTACAACTGCAGCTTACAAACTGATGGGGTTGCGGATGCTGCTGCTTTATATATCAACGAGAAAAATTGCGAGGGCGATGATTTTAAACCAAAGTTCTCCTACGTATATTAGGGTTGTAGTAATCAAATTGTTTCGCAACTATCTTTCTCTCTAAATAAAGCAACTTTAGCGCATCCCTTTTTGTCAAGAGGTTAGAGGATGAGGAGGAGTTTTAAGTTTATGTGGGACATAGATAAAGCAGAAACAGTATTTTTGCACAAAAAGTGTCCTATTATAGAATTTACAACGATGGAATTTTCTATTGCCATTTCTATTATTGTGTTTATGTTTATAACTAAAAGAAGATTTGAAATTAGTTTAAATATTTACATAAATCCTGCTTATAATATAATATTCCTCAAAATTAATCACTCCAATTACGCACAACTCTCAATTATAATATTCGTTGAGTTCACAATTCAATTTTGATCATTAGTCCACTTTCCATTAGTTAATCAAGGCATAAATTTAATGCATTTGTGCTAAAATTATAGTTGGCACATTCAAGTATTAAATCAATAACTAAATAAAAGTCTCATATTATTTAATATTGCCAATTCGTTAAGTTACGCTAAGTAATACAAATTGTGTAATTAGTAATCTACATGATAAATGACCAAATTTAAAATAAAGAGTAAATTTCTTTCTAAAGAAACTGTACCTATGATAATGTACTATGTTTTATACAAGTAGTACTGAGACACCATGCGCCAGCTTGCATTTTGACGTCACAAAGATGCCTCACATGGGGGACCGTATTTTCCACCCCTATGGTTTCTTTCCAGAGGTCTTTTTCAACCCTTGATGGAATTTTCATCCCTAATTAAGGCCTTTTTTGTACTTGCTCACGTGAGAAGCGTATTTATGTCTTGAGCTTGGTGATGGACTTGGGGTTGGTCTTGGACTTTGGGTTGGGTGGAAGGCTAAGTGTGACGGTTATTTTTGGTAATTATACACCGTTTTTGACCCTTGTTCTGGTTTGAGAGCTATCATTCTGATTGGTATGAAATTTGAAACAATGAAACCCTAATCTTATAAGACAAGTGTCGGCCTTCGCCTCTGTCGCGCCCCCCTTGGTGTAAGTATGTGAGTCCTAACCTAATTTATAAGACAAGTGTGGCCTTCGCCCCTGTCGTTACCCCTGATTGGAAATGGTATGGGGATTCTAACCTTATAAGACAAGTGTAGGCCTTCGCCCCTGTCGTTATCCCTGGTTGGAAATGGCATGGGGATCCTAACCTTATAAGACAGGTGTAGAGCTTGGTCCCCATGGCAATTGTATGTGGGTTCTAACCTAATCTTATAAGACAGGTGTAGTCCTTCGCCCCACCGTCAGCACTTGTGTTACGGTATGACTAAGTTGACCATACAACAACGAAAAATTTGCAAACACGAAAAACGAAAACACGCAAAACGAAAACTCCAATTACAAGTACAGACACAGGTGCAAACACGCAAATGCAAAAACACTCAAACATACAAGCACGAAAACATCAAAACACAAATGCACACAAAACGAAAGCACGTAAATACGAAAATCTGCAAACACACGAAATGAAAAAACGAAAACATGTAAACACGCAAAACGAACACACACAAACATACAAAACGGAAACACGCAGACACGAAAACACGAAAAATGAAAACACGTAAACACACAAAACGAAAAAACGAAAACGAAAATCGCAAATACGAAAAACGAAAACGAAGAATTTACAAACATGAAGAACGAAAATACGAAAATTTGCAAACATGAAAAACCAAACGAAAATGATAAACACGCAAAAACCAAAACATACAAACACGTAAAACGAAAAAACGAAAACACCGATCACAAGCACAGACACAGGCGCAAACACGCAAACACCAAAACACAAATGCACGCAAAACGAAAGCACACAAATACGAAAATCTGCAAACACACGAAACGAAAAAAGAAAACATGCAAACACGTAAAACAAAAACACGCAAAACGAACACACGCAAACATACAAAACGGAAACACGAAAACACGAAAAATGAAAACACGCAAACACACAAAACGGAAAAACGAAAAAACACAAAAACACGCAAACACGCAAACACACAAAACGAAAACACACAAAACAAAAACATGCAAACTAGCAAACACGGAAACACATAAACGTGAAAAACACGAAAACGAATCAAGGTGCTGGAACTCGTCCTCAAGGAGCTGGGGTTTATAAATAAAATAATTCTTTCTGTTTACCTGTTTTATTATTTATTCCTTATATCCAAATGGAAGAGTATCAAAGTTTTCTATTCTACGTCGTTTAGAGTAACTTATTCTATACTGTTTAGATTCAGGTCTACTTAATACATTGTAGCACCTATCTCTAACTATTTTTCTATCATTATACACAAAAAAGAGTCTTTACTATTGCTAAGCACCATATCCTGACCGATTCAAAGTTTATAACACGAGAGTTTTTATAGTTTAAAGTAATAAACTTCACTTTACACACGGACTTAATTGTTTGATCATCGGTTGAAAACACATTATAACTGTAGTTTTTCGGTCCAGCACTAACAAACTCAGCTATATAACTTCCTTCACCGTACGCTTCCAGCTCGTTGGTCATCTGGCCAAGGAAATCTCCGCGTTGGATTCCAGTCGTCGGGTTTCGCCACAAATATGACACTGTCTGTATCATAATACAGAACGCGGCGGTCTAGTTTTTCCAGGTAACTATGTAATTTTAAACGCGCATGAGATGTCGTGTAAGCGGCTATGAACACATTAATAGTTTTTTGTGATTCACCTTCACCCTCCGGTCTATCCCAATTTACCATTACTACATTATCATTAATAGGGATAATGGATTGTACGAGAACCAGAGGATCCGTAAACAGTTTGAAAAAGTCCGTTGGCTCGGATACAATACTGCACTGAGTTAAATTTTTGCGTTGACCAAACTTACCCCTAAAAGAAATCAGCATCAGTTTGGCCAAGATGACCAAGAGGCTTTTCGCTCATACACGTAGGACAACGACTGTATCCGCACCTATGTTTACCCTTTACTTCACTGGTTTTAAGACACTAAACATCTACGTAATTTTTCGCATAGTTCACTGTCCTTATGGTTTCTAAGGCATTCCTGTCCATAAAAAATATCCTGCAATCATTACAGACAAATTTAGGATTTTGAACGGAACAAGGTGGTTTCTGATGACACGTAGAACATACATTTCGAATGCCGTTTTTTGTTATTACACCGTTTTTTGTACTGATCGCAGTAATAACCGCAGGTAAATGCTGAAGTTAGGCTGGTAATGACATTATAATGCTCGTTTAATATTAAATTTAAAACCACTCTACCCGGTTCCTAGGACGCTCAAAGTAAACTGAATCACCTACGCGCGAATTATAAACCACAATGGTATATGAAGCTGAATGGTTTTGAAATGCTTGAATGTGTTCGTAACTACCACCCTGACTAAGGTCTACACCGCTGTTTTGGCAGAGTTGTACAGCTCGAGCTTGAAGTAAGGGATAACCCAATGCCATACTACTGCGCATTGCATCGTTATTTCTAAGTGCAATTGCTAGGACTAGGGCCCGAACTAAACAATTATTATCGTTGATTGCTGCGGGGACAACAATAATGCCCTGCTTTTTAGCCTTACAAATATCTTCAAATTTTAAACCCATCAGATTTTTGCGTTCATAGCCAACAGGTACCGACACTCTATCCACATTTAAAACAAACAACTCGAGAAAAAACTAGCATTGCTCTGCATTACCTTTTCAAGTAGAGATATTATCACTTTCACCAACAACTGGTCCACTCTTCTAAATGACAGGCCGATTGGTTTGTCTGGGTAATTTGGGTTCCTTAACGTGATCTTCGAATGCACTCTACAAAGAGATATGTATTAGATAAATAAGATTTTTAGTAAATGGTATATTTTACCTGCAACCATGTTAAGGGATTATTCTTGAACGTATCGTCATTAAAACTAAATTTCAGCGATTTACACGTAGTGTTGAATTTTTTTATGAAATAACTGTTTGACTCTCCCATTATATTTATATTATTGAACCCCGTTTGGGCAGAGGATGGTCCGGCCTGTTGCTGGGAACCTGAGCCCGATTGGTCTTGCGCCTGTAATGTACTCATTCTGTAAGCAAAACAATAGAAAATTAAAAGATATACCGTCATCAAATCCTCCGCAGCTGTAGTCCCCATCATCTCATCATCGTCAAACACACCTCCATGTTTACCTGAGCAGGGCTTCAAAAAAATAATTAAAACTTAAAAAGTAAAAACAAGCATATACTTACACTCCACCAACCCGTTGTGCAGCCTCCACAAAATCATTATAAACCTTTATCGAATCGATAGTGTCATTTTCACACAACATCTTATAAGTAACACTATTATAAGCATTTTTCAACCGCTCTTTGGTTAACGCGCCAGCACTGAACAACTGAAGACTTTGGTTAACGTTTAAAGACTCCATGGCTAAGATAACGTAACGCTCTTCGGAACAGAACTAAATTAGCTAAACTAAGCGCACGATTTTCTAGTATTTTACAGGGTCAAAAGTCAAATTCACAAGGCTAACTTCAAGGCCGTCTTCGTCTATGGCTAGCTTCAAGGTCGATGACTTTCTCAAAGTAAAATAAGTATGATGTTTATCTTTTAATACCAAATGACCTTACTGTTGAAGGTGAAGTTAGTTGATAATAACATACTTATGGCATTAAAAGAAATGTGATAATTATAATAACGTTTTTATTTTAGGTAAGCGTTTTTATAACATATTCATTACGGTATAAAACACTCCTTGAAAAATAATTTTAATTAACTACATAGATGTGAAAATACTTACATGTCAACTTAAAAATCTAAGCTATTTTTTTAAAAAAGACCCCTTTATCATTTTTTATTACAGAAAATAACAAACCCCTAATAGTAATTTCCAAATACATCAGCATTTTTATTCTTATATTATTTTAGGATTTAAATGGTAAAAATTAAAAACCTATTTTAAGTGTCTGGACTGATTGTCTCCTCATAATGTTGCAATTAAGTTTTTAAAAATTAAAATATAATGATATATATATTTTTAATCGTCTTTTTAATATCAAAGGGCCTTATTGTTCTTTTTTTAATTGCATGATGCATTTACAGGAGTCCACTTGATAAATATTTCGAAATACCACCTGTACATGACAAGGACGTGTTTTAACAACCTTGCAATTAGGAACAGCTGATAACCCTATTAAAACAAAGTGTGAATAATTTTATATGCGCATAACTATTAATAAATAAACGCAACAATACAATAGTGTTATAAACTGATGGAGATCGTCTTAATCGTGTGTCGTTACAAAAAATCGAGTATATAGGTAGAAGGTAGTCTTAATCGAGTAGTGTCGTTATAAATTCGTCTATAGGTAGAAGGTTACAACATGCAAGTAGAAATTAAAAAGAAAGTGTAATAACATTTTAAGCCAATTATCAACTGCTTTTTATAATAATAAAACCCTATCACGTGAAATTATATTGTAAACAAAAACAGTTATTTATATCTATATCAGAATCACATTTCGTGCTAGATAAAAATTAATTAACACGTATTAACCTCTGGTAGATATGGAAAAAAATTCGCACAGAGCATAATCGATATGTTTTAAGTTAAACAGATCTTATTAGATATTAATAACAATAAACATTTCATAGGAATCTAAACAGCTCACGGAAATATGAAGAATGCCAGTGCTAAAACAAGATCAAATTACACGTTTAATTATGTATAATGTTGAGAGTGGTATTTTTCTCAAAGTAAAATAGGTCTTAAAGAAATGTAATAATTTTAATAACATTTTTCTTAGCATGATTAATTAATAGACGTGAATAAAATACGTGTCAACTTTTCCAATCTATAAAAATATCAATAACCTTGATACATGTAAAAAATTCCAAGACTAACCGACCGTCCGTTTTATAATAGGAGGTGAAGCTTATCTTATAGAAGTAGCAATTTAAGTCCATAACCAAGGTCAGCTTAATCAATCAGAATGCTAACCCTCAAACCAGAATAAGCGTCAAAAATGGTTTATAATTATCCAAAAATAGCTGTCACCCTAACCCCAACCCTAAGTCCAAGACCAACCCCAAGTCCAAGACCAACCCAAGTCCACCACCAAGCTCAAGACCTAAATACACTTCTCACGTGAGCAAGTATCAAAAAAGGCCTTGATTAGGGATGAAAATTCCATCAAGGGTTGCAAAAGACCTCTGGAAAGAAACCATAGGGGTGGAAAATACGCCCCCTCAATTAAGCGAGTAAACACAACAAAGGCCTTAATTAGGGATGAAAACCCCATCAAGGGTTGAAAATGACCACCGAAAAGAAACCATAAAAAATAATGGTGGAAAATACGGCCCCCACGTGAGGCATCCTTGTGACGTCAAAATCCAAGATGGCGATGGTGTCCCAGTACTACTTATACAAGTACTAGGTAATTAAATTAGTTATGACCACACAACAAATAATTTAATTAATCAAAACATTACATGAAAACTCTTAATAATAATAATAATAATAATAATAATAATAATAATAATGTATATATGTGTTCAACAGATACGAAATCCATTTACAGAACATAATTAAATGAGAAAATTCAATAATGTACAGGTACTATAAACAATAAAATTTTGTATAACTAAAAATAACATAATACTCTGAAGTTAATAAAAAAAAAACAAAAAGAAAAGAAAATATTAGTACAACAGCTAATAGTATGTTACTGCACAGATTGTAAAATTCTATTGAGGGAACAAAATTTATATCAGAGACCAGACGAAAAGAGTTATAGTTCTGTGTCATTGTATAAACAGGTGACTTAAGAAGCAAATTTGTTTTTGGAACAACATCTCTAACGAGACGGGGAATCTTGACGTATAAGTAGGGATAGAAAAATTAATTAACGAAAGGATGAACGAACAGTCATCACCATGTAAAAGACCGTAAAGAATTTTATGCCATTCCTAAAGCATCTCTTTTCTAAAGATTGCAAATTGAAACGTTGAAAGAGTAAGTCCTGCAGATAACCTCTTACTGGATAAACACCATCTATTTTAAAGAAGATATATTTTAATAATTTCCTTTGAATATTTTCTAGAGCCCTTATATGGATATTATAAAAAAGGGTACCAAACGATATCACAATAGTAGTAATGAGGCACCTTCCCCTCCCTTCTTTTTACGGTGCAAGCCCCCCCCTACACCCTATTTATATGCCCACGTGGGGGATCGCATTTTCCACCCTTATTTTTACTCGCTTACGTGTAGGACGTATTTTTCCACCCTTACTTTTACTCGCTTACGTGTAGGACGTATTTTTTCACCCCTATTTTTACACATCCACATGTGAGACCGTATTTTTAACCCTTTCTTCTCGAAGGTCCTTTTTAACACCTATTTTTACTCGCTACGTATAGGGCGTGTATTTTCAACCCTTGATGGAATTTCTATCCCTAATTAAAGACCTTTTGACCGCTATTTTTTAACCCTAATTATTATTGGTAGTATTAAGGACCTTTTTTGTTTTTATTAGCTTACGCGAGGGACTGTATTTATTTTATGATTTCTTTTGGGGTTATTTTTCAAACCTTATGGTTGTATTAAGGACCTTTTTGATAGCTAGGACTTTTTTTTGTGTTTGCTAACGTGAGGACTGTATTTAGGGGTGGACTGAACTGGGGGCTGGGGCTGTATGTAGAGCTAGGGCTGGAGTGTAGGGCTGTATTTAGGGTGGGGTCTGGGGCTGTATCTAGAGGTAGGGTTGTTTTCTGGTAATTATCTTTAGCCTTAATTAAGGTCCTTTTGGTTGTAACCCCTGGAGGCTAGGCAATCGTGCATGCTCTTTTAAATTATATATTGTAAGACACGTTATCTCTCTCTCTCTCCCTCTCCTTCACCCTCTTTTCTTGCACTTCTCTCGCTTCTCTCGCTTATCACGCTTCACACAAGCACGGACACAAGCTCAAACCGCAAACGCAAAAACACTCAAACATACAAATACGCAAACACCAAAATACATATACACACAAAACGAAAACACGCACATACGAAAACCTGCAAACACACGAAACGAAAACACCCAAAACATGAAAACACACAGACGCGCAAAACAAAAACACGAAAACACACTAAATGGAAACAAAAAATGAAAACACGCAAACACACAAAACAAAAAAACACGCAGACACGAAAACGAATCAGGGCTAGGAGCTGGAATTCGCCTTCAAGGAATTAGGAGTTTATAAATAAAGAATTTACTTGCTATATATGTTTTATTCCTTATATCCAAATGGAAGAGTATCAAAATTTTCTATTCTACGTCGCTTAGAATAACTTATCCTATACTGTTTAGATTCGGGCCTACTTAACACATTGTAGGAACTATCTCTAACTATTTTTCTGTCATTATATACAAAAAGAGAGTCTTTACTATTGCTAAGCACCGTGTTTTTCATCGCATCAAATTTTATAACTCGTGAGCTTTATAGTTTAAGGTAATGCCCTTCACTTTACACACTGATTTAATTATTTGTTCACTGGTTGAAAACACATTATAACTATAGTTTTTGGGTCCAGCACTAACAAATTCAGCTATATAGAT
Source organism: Vesta saturnalis (assembly GCA_036346205.1). Taxonomy (NCBI): domain Eukaryota; kingdom Metazoa; phylum Arthropoda; class Insecta; order Coleoptera; family Lampyridae; genus Vesta; species Vesta saturnalis. The sequence continues at coordinate 733,274 of JARFJB010002308.1, read as the reverse complement.
TCCTCCACCGTACGCCTCCAGTTCGTCGGTCATTTGGCCAAGAAAATCCCCACATGTTGGATTCCAGTCGTCGGGTTTTGCGACAAATATCACACTGTCTGTGTCATAATACAAAACGCGGCGGTCTAGTTTCCCCAAGTAACTATATAGCTCTAAACGTGCATGAGCTGTCATGTATGCGGCTATGGATACATTAATTGTTTTTTGTGATTCACCCTCTCCCTCCGGTCTATCCCAATTCACCATTACAACATTATCATTAATAGGTATTATGGATTGTACCTGAACCAACGGTTCGGTAAACAATTTGAAAAAGTCCTTTGGCTCAGATACAATACTGCACTGGGTTAAATTCTCGTGCTGGCCAAACTTACCCCAAAAAGAATTCAGCATAAGTTTAGCCAAGTACCTTAAACCGGGGTTTTTCTTAATATTACTCGCCTCTAGTCGAATCCCCTCTTTCTCATAATACTCCGTCACGTACTGTACCTTCTCGGGGTCTGACGTGCAATGGCTAGGCCACCCTGAACATTCCTGCTTTAGTTTCAGAAAATTATCGATGTATCCGCTAAATAACCCTCCCTGTCTCATGGATTTATTATAAGTGGTTACATCATACTCCCAAACTTCAAAAACATTTAAAACTTTATAATTTTTAGAGATAGCCTTACGCAGCTCGTCAGCTACAAATGTTCCAACGAAACTGCGCTCAGCCTCACTATGCCCACACCCCCCTTGATTTAACTCAGTACCACACGTCCTACATAACACAAACATCAGCTTACCGTGCATTTTTAACTGTAAAACAGGATGGTAGAGATTACAGGGTGGTAGTACTTGACATTTAACTAAACCCTCCACCGTGTCCAATGAAATGCTCTTACATTCTAACCCTACATGAATTTTCGGATGACCTATAGGATATTTACAATATTTATTTACAAATGGGTATAATGAACACACGTCGTAATACATTATTTTCTCGTTCACGCCGTCACATTCGTGATAAAGCTTACTAGCATTAGTGCGACCATTGTATCGAGATTTTGGATTGATTGTCGGCCCGTCTATAACCACCCTTAGGAATAAGCCCTATTGTGTTTTCTCTGAGGAAACGTCTACGAAACACTTTATTGCAGGCACTAGCAATAGTGGTGGCCTCCTCAAACGGATCAACTTTATTTTGAGTCGTGAAAGTTGACCAGAAGCTAATGCAACCTTTAACGAGGATCTTAACATCCATCAGGCAATATCTCTCAATCTCCTCACTCATCTTGAAAAGTGCTGGCAGAGGACCCTCGTAATTCTGATTCTCGGATGAGTTGAAAAGATATGGGAAATAACCTTTGGACTCTGGGAAATTGAAGGTTTTCGGAAATGCCGAGAGCGGTGACGGAATGAAATTAAGGGAGTCAATGCATCTAATATCGTCACACTGAATAGAAATTAGCCTTAGACCGTTGCAGATGACTTTAGGTCTCCACTGATTATTATTAGCTAGCATACACCTGAGCACAAAACACCCGTCGTACCCCTTCATGTTATGAGCGATGCATGTAACCTTAAATTTTCGCGCTCTTTCGGCAACATATGACAGAAATGATTGAACAGGGTCTTCCCTGAAAATGTGCACTCTTTTACTACATACTGAGCACTGCTCATCTAAATCGTCGATTTGTTGAATACACGTGGAACAAACATTCGCGGCCACACATAGATTGGGCTCATGCAGAAATCTATCATTCGTTCCCTCACACACCTTCTCTTGCATACACTCCAAATCGTAAAAGATAAACATAGATGGTTTACCATTACTGCCGTCACGTCGCTCCTTGTTAACGGCCATGTAGCAGAGATGACCGATATGTTTTTGACTCTGACACGCGGAGCAGTAGCTGTATCCGCATCTATGTTTACCCTTTACTTCATGGGTTTTAAGACACTTTAAACACCTACGTAATTTCTCGCATAGTTTAGCGTCCTTGTGATTTTTAGGACATTCCTGTCCGCAAAAAAATCTCTTGCAATCATTACAAGTAATTTTTGGATTTTCAATAGAACAAGGTGGTTTTTGATGACACGCGGGGCACTGGTACATACATTTCATATGCCGTTTTTTGTTGTTACAACGTTTTCTGCATTGCTCACAGTAATAGCTGCAGGTAAAAGCCGAAGTGAGACTTGTAATTACATTATAATGCTCGTCTTCTAATATTAAATTTAAAACTACCCTTCCCGGTTCCCTAGGACCCTCAAAATCAACTGAATCACCTATATGCAAATTATAAACTACAATGGTATATGAAGCTAAATGATTTTGAAATGCCTGAATATGCTCATAACTACCACCCTGACTAAGATCTACCCCACTATCTTGGCAAAGCTGTATAGCTCGTTCTTGAAGTAAGGGGCTCCCCATTTCCATACTATGGCGCATTGCATCGTTACTTCTAGATGCAATAGCTGTGACTAGAGCGCGAGCTAAACAATTATTATCTTTAATTGCTGATGGTACAACAACAATGCCCTGCTTTTTAGATTTACAAAAGTCTGCAAATTTTAACCCCGTTAGGTTTTTGCGCCCATAGCCTACAGGTACCGACACTCTATCAACGTTTAAAACTAATAAGTCACTGGAGAAAAAACTAGCATTGCTCTGTATTACCTTTTCAAGTAGCGACATTATCACTTTCACCGACAACTGGTCCACTCTTCTAAATGAAATGCCTATTGGCTTGTCTGGGAAATTTGGATTTCTTACCGTGATACCGACTCGGTCTGAAGGAGCCGCACCCTTTACAATATATGTATACAGCTCCTCAAATGCACTCTGTAAAAAAGATATGTGTTAGATAAATTTTTAGTAAAATGGTATATTTTACCTGTAACCATGTTAAGGGATTATCCTTGCACGTCTCGTCATTGAAGTTAAACCGTAGCGTTTTACACGTGGTATTAAATTTTTTAATAAATTTAGTGTTTGATTCACCAATTATATTAATATGATTGAACACTGAGGATGGTCCGGCCTGTTGCTGCAAGCCTGACCCCGTTTGGTTCTGCTGTTGTGACACCACCATATCATCATTACCGTAAAACAGGTCACCCACATTTATTTGAGCAGAGCTTAAAAATAATTAAAATTTAAAAAATCAAAAACAGGTATATGCTTACATTCCACCAGCCCTTCGTACAGCTTCAACAAAATTATTGTACTCTTCCATCGAATCGATAGTGTCATTTTCGCACAGCATTTTATAAGAAACAATATTGTACGCCTTTATCAACAATTCGTCGGTTAGTAATACACCACCGTGAAACAATCCCAAAATCTGCTTAGCTGATAAAGAATCCATAGCGATATGATGCTCTTCAAACAAGAACTACATTAACTAAACCCTGGCGCATGTTTTTATACTATTCTTCCAGATCCCGAGGCTAACTTCAAAGTCAATTACTAAAGCTAACTTCAAGGCCATACTTTATGACTAACTTCAACGTCGATGACTTCCTCAAGGTTATTGATATTTATAGAAGCAGTCGGCCTTGGAAAAAGTTGACACGTATTTTTATTTTATTTATGTCTACTAATTAATTATGCTACTATTTTTCAACGATAGGTTCAAAGGTCTACACGGTAGTTTTCTACACTTGTCTTACAACAGCCTCTTTATTATTAAAAACAGCCCCCAGCGAAGCACCAGGTCCTAGAGATAACATTTTATCTTACAAGAACATCTTTATTATTTAAAACAACCCCAGCGAAGCACCAGGTCCTAGAGATAGCATTTATCTTACAAAATTTCTATAAAACAACTCTCAGCGCTGCACCAGGTCCTAGAGGTAGCATTTATTTTCAACACCAAACGAAACACCAGGTCCTAGAGGTAGCATTTATCTTACAAGAATTTCCATAAAAACAACCCCATGCGCTGCACCAGGTCCTAGAGGTAGCTCTCGTCTGACAAGAAACCCACAATTTCAAATTTACCGCCAAGCCCCAGGTCACTTTCTCAAGGTAAACCTATTTCTTAAGGTAAATCTGTTTCTCAAGGTAAACCTGTTTCTCAAGGTAAACAACTTTATCAAGGTAAACAACTTTCTCAAGGCAAACCTGTTTCTCAAGGTAAACAACTTTTTCAAGGTAAACAACTTACTCAAGGCAAACCTGTTTCTCAAGGTAAACAACTTTCTCAAGGTCAAATAGTGGTCCCCCGCGTGGGCGATTAAACAGTGAAAGTGGGCGGGGCTTGTGACGTAAAATAAGTGGAGGGGAGGGTGTCTCCCTTCTACTCACAATAATCAAGCACTGACCTAATTAAGGAGAAATATAGTGTCAAAATAGTTTCAGGTTTGGAAAATGATTTGCTATTCCTTATGAGCAAGCCGAGGAGCAAACATGTTGAATATCTTCTATAAAACTTAAATGGCTGTCAAATATGACACCTAAATCTTCAGTAATCAATACACGATTAATGTAAATGGTGTTTATAGTGTAATCATAATGAATTTCATTGTGTTTCCTACTAAAAGACAATATTTTACATTTGCTAACGTTTAACCCCTTCTCGCATACGAAGCAATTCATGGATTCATAAGTTTCGAATTTTTTTGCAGTTGACAAACGGTCAGTTTCTTTTAAAAACTAAATCGCATCATAATAAGTATTTATTCGTAGAACGAAATCTATTTCTATTTTGTCTATGTTAAGTGAAATCTGTCAAACTCATTTGAGGTTATGTGCAACGTTCCGTGTTAGTGAAAAATAAATATAAAACGGTGAGTAACCATTTCAAATAAAATCATAATGTATTCTTTAGTTTGTGTTTTATAGTGGACATGTGTTCGTTTAACACATTTTATTGCTTTTCTTTGATTTTTGAACCACTTTTTACAAAATCCATATATGGCTTCGTATGTATTCTAACCTAAATAATATCTGCCATATGTGGATTCGTATGCACTGCTTACATTTTGCTTACGTCTAAATTTTATTTTAGATATGGACGTTTCACGCTTTTATGGTACTTCCAAGCATGTAAATCCTATACCTGGTGATGGCTCCTTCAGTGATGATGACCTTGATTCTGACACCGACCATGAATACGAACCCTGTCCTAGTCGTGGACCCAACAGTACCCACATTATTATACTTGAATGTGAATCTGATAGCTCCGAAGATGATAATATGTCTTCATAAACTTTGCAAGTACCATCTACATCTAAAACGAAGGGGAAAAAACTAAAACAAATCCTGTAATTTGGAAAAATGGTAAGATTGAATCTTATGACGAAACCAAGTTCCAGTTCAAAGGAAACGCAAAATTACCAGATGAAATATGACGTCTAGAGTCACAATCAGACTTTTTCAAGTTTTTGTTCACGGACCACTTGATTGAGTTGATCGTAGAGCAGTCTAATCTGAAATCTGTTCAAGATGATGTCAACTAACCAGTACACATAACTAATGAAGAAATTGAAAAATTTATCGGAATCGTTATTTTTATGTCTTGTGTGAAGCTGCTAACATCAAGGATGTATTGGTCCAAACATTTAGGCCGGGAACAAGTTTATAAAGTAATGACATGCAACAGATTTGAGACTGTGAAAAAGTTTTTACATTTCCAGAATAACGAAAATTTCAAACCTCGGAACGCAGAAGGCCATAACAAGCTTTTTAAAATTCGTCCCCTTCTAGAAAAAATTCGACAGCGTTTATTGCTAGTCCCAAAGAAAGAGTGTTTGGAGGTCGATGAGGAAATTATCCCCACCAAGTCTCGTCACGAACTAAAGCAGTATAATCCTGCTAAACCTCATAAGTGGGGTTATAAAAATCAGGTCTTGGGCGGCATATCCGGTTTTACCTATGACTTTGACATCTTTGCTGGAGACCAGAGCAATACATATCCTTCAGATGCACCTGATCTCAGTGTCAGTGCAAATGTTATAACCAGGCTCACTATTACAGTTCCACAACATGTCGCTCACAAGATTTGTTTTGATAACTGGTTCAACAGCCCAAATCTTCAAGTTTATTTATATAAAAGTGGCCTGTTGCCTATGGGAACAGTTAGACTAAATCGTGTACCAAACTCAAATATGCCTTCTCAAAAAGAACTGAAGAAAAGAGGGCGAGGCAGCTTTGACGAGAGAACTGCAGTAATAGATGATGTAAAATTGAGTTTGATTTCGTGGTTTGGTAACAAAAATGTGAATTTCCTCTCAGCTTATGCAAGGCAGTGAGCCGACAATAAAAACAGCGTTATTTTCGAAAGGAAAAACTGTGCAAAGATATAACTTCCCCTCAAGCTGTAGACGTTTATAACCAGCACATAGGTGGAGTTGATTTACTAGATTCGATACTTGGCTATTACAGAATCCATTTGCGTTCTCGCCAATGGTACAAAAGAATTTTTTTCCATATGGTGGATCTGTGTATGGTAAACGCTCGGTTGCTATGGCGCCGAAATAATGAAACACAGTATATGCCGTTGATTGATTTCAAATTTGCACTTTCTGAACATATGCGTAAGGCAGGAAAAGTATTGGCAGCGACAAAAAAACGTAGTCGTACAGCAAACATTTGTGCAACCCTGGCGTCACGCAGAGTTGGTACTCCAATAAACCGAGTTGATAGTCCAACAAGCAGAGTTAGTACTCCAACAAGCCGAGTTGATAGTCCAACAAGCAGAGTTAGTACTCTAACAAGCCAAGGCGGTACTCCATGCAGCTTGCCTGATTCACCGATACCCACTAAAAAATCTCGAAAATCACCTGCCAGGCATAAAGACGTACCTTTGAATTCCGTAAGAAGTGATAACATCGATCATTTCCCCACGTGGTCGAAAAATCGGCAATTATGCCAAAATTGCTCAAAGTTCCGTTCTTTCACCAAATGTGAAAAATGTGAAGTCTATTTGTGGTAAATGACAAACGAAACTGTTTCAAAGATTTTCACAAAGTTGGTCATTTTACGCATGCGAAGCCATATATGCATAAGCAATTTTTACGACATTGCATACGAAGCCATATAGGGCTTCGTGCTGTTTTTTTGGCAATTACAACCCTATTTTTTTTCTTGATTTTAAAACTAAAACACTCATTTCAAACACATGCATGTGCTACATCTCCTTTCAGTTTCAGTTTTCACATTTCACATCCACACCAGCACACCACCAGGCGCCAACATACTATACAGAAAACAATTAACAATTTAAAATTTAACGTTTCATTCTCATTATTACGAAGTATAATTTCTTTCTAATACTATAAATCCTGTAATACCTATATTACCTTCAATGTAAGAAATCACTGACTGAACAAAGATAAATTTGAAAGCCTTTCGTGTTACCTGGCCTTTTATTTCCTTCTTAGAATTAGTTAACGTTAACGTCGTTAACACCTAATCTTTACCAGCAACTTAACCGACTTAACGTCAAAACAGCAGATAAAATGATTATCTTAACATTTGTAATATGATTTTCACAATAAACATTTTATAAATGGAATGCTGTCATATTAGTAATTTGTTAGCTAGTGAAGCATAAAAGTACAAAAATAAACTCAGTTTAGGTAAAGGGAATAAGGGATTTATTTCATTAGTCACTGGTTGCGTATTACATTAAATTGCGGTTTCGTTTCTATGTTGGTGTAATGAACAATGTTGATAATTCGTATTATTTACTTTATGAAATTATAAAGTTATGTGGGGGCCTCAATTTTGTGGGGGCCAATGGGCGATCGCCCCTTTCACCACCCTTTAAATCCGGCTCTGCTTTTAATCGTATATTATGAACTACTTCCTTATTGTTTTTTTTTTTGCTTTGAGTCCGTTTCGTGTAACACGATGGAATTTTGAGTGCGTAATTATGGTGTGAATGGGAAAACCGAGTGTTCCTAGCGAAGATGGCCTGCGAAGGTATTAAGGAGTGTATTTTGGAGGCACACTTGCCATGGTAATAGCGATAGAACAAGGAAAGAACCGAAACTATTCTTCTATGCTCAAGAGGCTGTAGGTCAGAAGTCAGAGGGTCATTTATAAGCCTGATAGATCTTTTTTGGATGCGGTTTACAATATCAAGGGCGTATTGGGGAGCACTGACCCAGAGGTGGGAATTGTATTCCAGATGAGCTCGAATTTGAACCTTATACAGTAAAAGGAGTTGTTGCGATGTGAGGTACTATTTAGATCTGTATAGAAAGCCCAGTTTTCGGGCAGCTGTTTTGCTGGCTGACAAAATATGGTCAATCCATGAAAGGTTCGATGATACGGACATCCCTAACATAGGAATAGAGTTTGAAAACTTGAGTTCTAAGCCATTCATATTTAGAGCAGGAAATGATCGGTCTTTCTTAGCGGATACAAGGCAACACTGCGTTTTGTCGGCGTTGAACGTGACTAGATTATTCCTTCCCCATTCAAGGACACGTTCTAAGTCACTGTTGGTTAAGGCTGTCATTTTCACCTTAACGTCCTGTCTAGACGTATTGTTGTGGTAAAACTGAGAAGAACTACAATGTAGAGTGCTCTCATCCGCAAATCAATGAATCGGGTTAATTGTTGAGGAAATGAGGTCATTTATGCACAGCAGGAAAAGTGTGGGAGCTACGAGTGATCCTTAAGGTAATCCCGCGTTAATAGTAGTTTCTTTCGAAAAGAAGCCATCGACGACAACGCGTATACGTCTTTTGTCAAGAAAGCTGGTTATCAATTGATGAGCGAATCGGATAAGCCGAACGAAGTGAGCTTGGCAAATAGGCACTTGTACCAAACTTGGTCAAAAGCTTTTAAAATATCTAAAGCTACTACTACTGTTTCACCGAACTTCTCTAATGTGTTATTCCAAAGTTGGGTGACATATGAAAGAAGATCGCCCGTTGAACGACTCTGTCTGAACCCATACTGGTGGTCGTTTAAGAGTTTATTGGACTTGAGGAACGATTTTCGACCGAATGGAAGTGATAGCTATTGCTCGATAGTTTGAGGGATCGGTTTTGTCGCCCTTTTTAGGAATAGGCTGCACATTTGCTAACTTCCACGATGAGGGAAACTCTCCAGATGACATGGAGATCGAAAAGAGTTTGGACAATACAGGTACTAGCTCTGGGTAGCATTTTTAAAGGACGATAGCTGGAATACCGTCAGGGCCAGTCGCCTTGTTTGGGCCAAGTTTATTGATAATTGATTCCAGGAGCTTGTAACGAAGGTGGATTGGTTTAATAGCGTATGGGGTAGATTTAGGTGATGGCACAGTTTTACCAGAATCATTGTAAGGTGAATTTGATGCAAAGTAATCGACAAAGAAGTTGGGTTTTTCAGCAGGATCAGCTACTACAGCTCCGTCGCGAGACGTCATGGGAGGAAAGGAAGATGTACTAAAGTTTTTACTGATGGCTTTAGCTAATGATCAAAATTTACGACCACCCAAAAGGCATGAGACTAATTCTTTGCATTTACGTTCTTCAAATATTCAATATAGTTGACGTGATTTTCGGTAGATTTATTTGATTTCCGTTTGATATAGGGTTTATGCTTTTGCGATAATGCACCAGGGTTGGGAACGGGCATGACCTACACGATTACGTTTTTTGGGAATGTATAACTGCATACATATCAGGATAACTTCAGTTAGTGGAAGAGCAAATTTTGAAGACGAGGGCCATTTAAAACAATACTCACGCCAGGGGAAGGTTGTAAAAAAATCTCGCGCATCTGTTTTTCGAGTAACAGTGGGGTTGGATACATAGGAAGTTATTTCGATTAGGCAGTGGTCTGATTGACCAAATGGGGAAAGGACTCTTGTTTTATACACAAGTGGGTTAGTTGTAAGGAATAGGTCCAGGAGATGTGGAGTATGGTTAGGGTTGTCAGGGATTCTGGTTGGTTTGGAAATGATTTGTGTGAGATCACAGGATACAGCAAATGCTTCTGCACTATGACCTGCGGGATTAGTAGTAGATGAAAAATGAAACCAATTGAAATTGTGGGCATTAAAATCTCCCATAATTGAAATGTCCCAAGATGGGAACTGTGATAAGAGGTAGTCTATTTTCAGGCTAAGGTAATCAAAAAGATCTTGGAAGTTGTTATCATTGGGAGACCTACACAAACAAAAGTAGAATTTCACAAATTGGGGCCCACAATGTTTGAACCAAATCGCGTCAAATTTGTTTTTTTGCAAAGTGGACATCCTCTTACAACCTACGTTGTCCTTGGTATACGCACTACTCCGCCTTCAAGGCGAAGGTTATAGTGGAGGTTGTATCTGGGAAATTGCAGGTCAGGCGAATCAGTGCTTCCAGGGGAGACTTGTGTTTCTCATAGAAACAGAATATCCGGTTGCACTTGTTCAATGTATTGGTGAACAGCATTAAGATTCTACCCGATACCACGTAATTGTACTTAAAACAAAGCAAGATATTCATTAATCTAATCTAATTAGAATCATCGTGCATAAGTTATATAGTACCCCAATCTGCTTATGGTTAGTTTCGTGTGTTGACAGCTTTAAGATTGAAGTACGGTGTCTACTTTGGTTTATTATTTAGGTTCCTGGCCATTTTAAACTAATCAAATCTGTTTATTATTGTCGCGAAACTTAGCTTTTCTATTTTTTTTTAACTTTTTTTTTATCCTACTGAGGGGCAATAGTAAATAACGACAATGACCACGTTAGTCCTCCCGGTTTTAATTACCAAGTTTTAGGGTCAGTTAATTACACTTAAAATTAAACACAGTAACAATGGTAAAAGTTAGATTACATTTCAAATTTGCTGTTAAAGAAAAATTTAATATAAAACAATATGAAGTACAATATTATAATTAACCACTTCGGATAATGATGCTTACGTTTAATGTAGCATGGAACAAAAACGTCTAGGATATTGTAAAGAACAGTATAAAATTCAGTGTATGCCGTGTTAACATCCGACCAAGATAATAAAAATGACCAGTATAACCCAAAAAAATCACACTTGCGAAAATTATAATATCTATTCGTTAAGCATAGTGGGAAAATAGGCTTACAAAACTGTTGTTGGATTGTAATAGCATGTGCCGGATGGTATGCATCTTCCAGTATGAAAGGACATGAATGATGAGAGACAGCACAATTAAGATTGCGTACAACTAAGTCCAATAAGCGATCATTCATATTTACAATATGGTTATATTGAGTTAAGCTAAGCAAATTCAAAAAATTGTTCATTAAATTATATTTAACATCTGACACATCACGATTTCTAAACTTTGGGATGTTAAAGTCACCAAGAATCAATAAATTTTCATATGGCAGACATAGACGTTCAAAAACATCAAAAAACGTTCGCAAATCATTCACAACAATATCCGGTGGAACGTATATAACGAACACATATAAAGATAAATTGTTGAAATAACACTTACAGCCAACTACATCAATAAGGGGTATTAGATTGTACAATTCACCAGTGTCAATTGATCTGCAGACGACGTAATTTTTTATAGCAAGCAGAGCACCACCACCGCATTTTTGTTGATCACGATACGTTGCCTATCACTTCTAAAAACAGTGAATGAAGAAGGGGTCAATTCTGAACTAAATACGTCATCACAGAGATAAGTTTCCACGATACCGATGATAGATGTATAAAAGTCAACCATCTTTGATCTTAAACCACGAACGTGCTGAAAGTAACAACTAAGCCCATTCGATAGCGCATTCAAGTTTATCGTTGTTGCATCAGCTCTTAGTTTTTAATTGCTTGACTATCTTCGGTATACTATTCACATTAGCCAATTCGGAACGCAATTTTTTAGGTATCACGCAGACAAGGGGACTTCGTCAGCTGAAATTGAAATAAAGCTATTAAAATCTTTAAGCTTATACTTGAACACTTGAACGACATCACCGGAAGAGTGTAAAACAACTTTGATTGGTTTTGGTTTATTGTCTGTCCTCGGACGTCCTAGACGAAAAGTCTTTATGTCATGTACGGGTATACCAACTAGACTACAAGTGTCATTACTGTTCCGTAAAGTAGAATTATCGGTGACATCTTCAGTAATATTATATACAATAATATTTTTAGCTCTTCTTTGACGCTCAGATACTTCACAGATGATCTCTTCTTTAGGGTGTATAATATTGTCCTTATAGCTACTCTGAGCAGTAATCAAATCTCTGAGAAGCTCAATTTCTTTAATAAAAAATTATTTTAGCTCGATTACACCAATATTTGAAGCGATATTACTATCAGAAGGATTACTTTTTTTTAATTGCTCATCACAATAAATGCATAATACAGTAACACATTTCAATTTAATGTGAATTGAAATAGAATTATAACTATTTATTTAAGATGAAGCAAAGATTAAATTGACGCAGCGTGTACACTTATACTTTATCGTAAACTCTTAATAAAATGTAGATATGTTTACATTGATATGGTTAATTAAATTTATTCGAAATTTATATTTGATCATAACTCACATTTCTAACTATTAAGCCAGTCAAATTAGGGTCTATTCAAGGGGTTACTTGGAAAAAAGTGTTGGAAACCTAATTATTGTTTTGATGGGTTCATTTGACGTCAAATAGAAGTATCCTAGGTTTGCACAGTCCCTCGACCGCCGCTCGAGAAAGGATGTCCGGAAAACGGGAAGTTTCCAGACTCTTTTTCAGTTTTTCGCCTATAGCTCTGATATGGTGGGTTCTAACAAATATTTCAATATGATACAAATTAAAGAGCATTCAATTCTGAGTCGAATCAGTACCCCAGTCATTCAATGAGGTTCAGTAGTATGGCTGAAATCGGCGGTCGAAAAATGGTGAAAACGCATTATAGTGACTTTAAATCAACCTTCACAAGGAAAATAAAAAAACCTAAAATAAATAATAATTCGGAAATATTATAAATAATTTCCTGCGCTTGACTATTATGGAAGGTTTTTCCTCTAAGTGTGTTCAGATCCAAGGTGAACTAAATGTAAACACAATCACGGGCTGTTCACGTGATCGACAAGTAGACAGCACGGTTCTTATACTGGCGGCTAGCAACACTTTCCACTTTGGTTCTGAGTTTTCCGCATGCGCCAAGCAGTATCAAATGTAAACTAGAACCATTAATAAATGAAATTATAATCATAACCTAGAATTTCATCAAATCATGAAATCAAGTACTTAAATACAAAAGTTTTTCAGTAATCAAATCCGCATTTAAAGAAAATGTTTTCGTTTGTACAGGGTGTCTCATATGAACTGGAGAGCATGCAACTTCAATTTTTAAAATAGGACACCCTGTATTTTATTACATTTTCTGATTTTTCTATAAATTCTGAATCGGTTTTATTATGAATTAAAAATTATTATTAATTGCATTAAATACATAAATCAAAAGTTTACCTCGAGTAGGATTTGAAAATATTATACAAGGTGTTGCCAAAATTATACACAGAATCATAATCTTCAAAACACAAAATGACATGTTTTTTTACGGAAAAATGTTGATTAAGTAATAAGCTCACTTTTTTATAAAACATGTCCTATGCCTATCTTTCACAGTTATTGAGTTATTTTAGTTTTTAAAATCTATTTTTTAAAATACGCACCTCAATTTCAAAAATATATTAGTTGGCTATGTTTGTCATGGAAACATTAATAAACAAATGTTTGTTTGACAGTGACAGTTTAAAAATTCAATTTAAACAATATTGAAAAATGTGAAAAATTATTTTATTGGTGTAAAACTTCGTTAACTCTATCTAATAATACTAATAAAAAGTAAATAACAAAAAACAATATAACTAAAAATCATAAAATAACTGATGTTCCTCACACAAACGAATTCTGTCAACATAAGAATTGCTTACTTTTTGAAGCACTTCTCTATTTATGCCTTGAAAAACATTTCTTATTCTTTCTTTCATGTGTTCCTTTGTTGTGGGAGGTATTTGCTAAACTTGATTTTTTACAAATCCCCACAAAAAAAATCAAGTTTTGTAAAATCCGGGGATCTAGATGGCCAAGAAATTAGCCCTCTCCTGCCAATTCATGTATTTGGAAATTGCAAATTTAGATGATTACGCACAATACCACTAAAATGGACAGGCAATTGAATCCACAGTTGCTGTAAAACTTGAAGCGATAAATTATCAAGATAATCTTGTAAATCGTTTTCCAAAAAAATTAAAAAGGTTTCACCATTAACTGTTTGATCAAAAAAATAGGGTCCGAAAATTTTTGTTCCAATAATACCGGCCCATACGTTAAGTGTCCATCCATGTTGATCGTCTAATGGTATCACATATCTTGGATTTGTATCACTATAATAATGGAAAGTATGACGATTTACAAATCCATTTTTGTGGAAGGTCGCTTCGTCAGTAAACAATACGTAATCAAACAAGTCCAGTTTTTCCTCTATTTTATTTAATGCCCAAAGGCAGAAATTTCTCTCTTATTTATAAAATCCTGATCCTGTAATTCTTGTACTACTTGGATGTGGTATGGATGAAAATTTTGCTTTGGAATTATTTTATTTATCATCTATTTTCCAATATTGTCGTTCAGTGCGATTTCCTGCAAAAAGCTTGCGGATTTTCCACGACGGCTTTCATGACATGTAACTGAGCTTCCTAATTTGATGCTATGGTTGATCGTTCGCTATTTGATTCATAATTGATGTTTCCATTTATTTCAAACCCCTCCTTGAGCCTCTCAAATGCCAATCGACTTGGATGTCTTTCTGTATTTGGAAATTTTTGAGCATAAATTCTACTCGCTAATAAACAATTTCCGTCGGATGCAATAAATCATTTGTATCAATTCTTCTTTTGAAAAATTCATTTTAGTATCTAAATATTGTTTAAATTGAATTTGTAAACTGTCAGTGTCAAACAAGCATTTGTTTATTAATGTTTCCATGACAACCATGGCCAACTAATATACATTTTTGAAATTGAGGTGTGTACTTTAAAAAATCGGAACTGTGGTTACCTATACTTTCTCGTACATTAACGCAATTATAGTAGAGTGAAATAAAAATAAGTGTCTGTTAAAACACTTTTAAATAAGGGAAAATGCATATCAAGACCTCTGTGCTCAATCACATAAGCGATCGTTAAAACCAATAGAATATTTCACAAGATCGGTTTGCGTGACACAAATCGGTTAAGGTAAAGTACCACTTCCGGTACACTAATTTTGTTTAAACATCATATTTAAGGGTGTCACCTTACCCGTGCCAAATTCGAAATAGATACGTTTATATTTTAGAGTAGTTTATTTGAAGTATGACACAAAACTATTAAGGTAAAGTGCCACTTTCGATACACAGATGTTGATGAAACGTTATATTTAGATGTGTCGCCTAATATAACTTATCTCTGCTAAATTTGAAATAGATACGTTGATATTTTGGAGTAGTTTATTTGAAGCGTGACACAAATGTGTTAAGGTAAAGTGCCACTTTTGGTTCCCAGATCTATCCCAAAATTTGACTGAGATTTACGATTTTGAAATAAGTCCTCCATGCCGAATTTCAATTGTCTAGCTCAAAGCGTACGAGCACTATCGTGTTTACATACAGACACACAGACACAGACACACAGACATTTTTCCAAAAATGCTTTTTTCGGACTCGGGACCTGGATAACGTCCAGAACCATGAAAACCTCGAGGTCGATTTTTTCACGATATATATATATATATATATATATATATATATATATATATATATATACTACGTATACGAGAAAGTAAAAATAGATTTTAAAAACTAAAATAACTCAATAACTATGAAAGATAGGTATATGGCATGTTTTATAAAAAAGTTAGCATATTACTTAATCAACATTTTTACGTAAAAAAACATGTCATTCCATTTAAAAAAATTGAGATTTTGTGAATAGCTTTAGCAACATCCTGTATAATATTTTCAAATTTTTATAGGAACACAAAGTATGTATGTCTATGCACTAGTAACCTGCATATATTTTCCTTTAAGGATATCAAATAAAAAAAGTATGCCCTTTGTCAATGACACGTGAAAATCGTGATTTTATTAAAAAACATTAAATATCTCAAAAACTATTAATTTTAGATGATAACAGACCTTAATAAAACCGATTCAGAATTTATAAAAAGATCAGAAAATGTAATAAAATACAGGCTGTCCTATTTAAAACAATGAAGTTGCATGCTCTCCAGTTCATATGAGACACCCTGTATAAACTAAAATCATTTCTTTAAATGTGGATTTGATTATTGGAAAACCTTTGTATTTAAATTTTTTTCTATCCCTATTGTGTAAGGAGATATCGTCCGTTGTCGCATTCCGCGGACACCCTGTATATAGATTACATATTATACAAAGGATATATGATATAAAATGTGTGATTCTACAGGTAACAACTATATAAACTTAATACTAAGTAAACTCTGGTAATAACAGTATTTTAGGAAATTTGAAAGAGATTCCTCCTCAAAAACAGTTTAAATGTACTACTGTATGTAATGCCTGTGAGAATACTTTACTGTACTTTACTGTATTTACTGTACTTTACTGTACTTTACTGTTACTGTACTTTACTGTACTTTACTGTATATTACTGCTTTACTGCTACTTTACTGCTACTTTACTGTACTACTGTACTTTACTGTACTTACTGATTACTTATACTGTATACTGTACTTTACTGTACTTTACTGTACTTTACTGTACTTTACTGTACTTACTGTTACTGTACTCTACTTTTACTGTACTTACTGTACTTTACTGTACTTTACTGTCTTACTGTACTTACTTTACTGTACTTTACTGTACTTTACTGTACTTTACTGTACTTTACTGTACTTACTGTACTTACTGTACTTACTGTACTTTACTGTACTGTACTTGTACTTTACTGTACTTTACTGTACTTTACTGTACTTTACTGTACTTTACTGTACTTTACTGTACTTTACTGTACTTTACTGTACTTACTGTACTTACTGTACTGTATACTGTACTTTACTGTACTTTACTGTCTACTGACTTTACTGTACTTTACTGTACTTTACTGTCTACTGTTTACTGTACTACTTTTACTGTACTTTACTGTACTTTACTGTACTTTACTGTACTTTACTGCTTACTGTACTTTACTGTACTTTACTGTACTTTACTGTACTACTGTACTTACTGTACTTTACTGTATTACTTACTTTACTGTTTACTTTACTGTACTTTACTGTACTTTACTGTACTTTACTGTGTACTTTACTGTACTTTACTGTACTGTACTTACTGTAACTTTACTGATTACTGTTTACTGTACTTTACTGTACTTTACTGTACTTTACTGTACTTTACTGTACTTTACTGTACTTTACTGTACTTTACTGTACTTTACTGTACTTTACTGTACTTTACTGTACTTTACTGTACTTTACTGTACTTTACTGTACTTTACTGTACTACTGTACTTTACTGTACTTTACTGTACTCTTTACTGTACTTTACTGTACTTTACTGTACTTTACTGTACTTTACTGTACTTTACTGTACTTTACTGTTTACTTTTACTGTACTTTACTGTACTTTACTGTACTTTACTGTACTTTACTGTACTTTACTGTACTTTACTGTACTTTACTGTACTTTACTGTACTTTACTGTACTTTACTGTACTTTACTGTACTTTACTGTACTTTACTGTACTTTACTGTACTTTACTGTACTTTACTGTACTTTGCTGTACTTTACTGTACTTTACTGTACTGTACTGTGCAGACATATAGCTTTAACGTGTACAGTCTCAACCCAGTTTTAGTGTATAGCTTTAAAAATCCCGTGCAGCATGTGACCTTCCTTTTTTCATTTATACTCCTTGCCTTTTATTGTTTAACCCAATAATTTTAATTTTAGATATATATTTTAGATTATAAGACACAATACCGGTAGAAATCTTTTGTTATAAGCTTTTTCACTAATTTAACTGTTTTTTATCAGTGTATTCAAAACTCTGCAATGATGTCACAAGTTAATTTGAGTAGTAGTACAAATGGATAGTGTATACCTGTGTGTGTGTGTGTGTGTGTGTGTGTGTGTGTGTGTGTGTGTGTGTATCATTAGAAACCTGTTACTTCGTATTAATTTTTGGCTGCCCAATTACAGTGTTCAGTAGGTTACATGTTGTAATTCAAATGGTTTATTGGATCAAAACGCTCTCACCCAGGTCTAAACCTATTATAAACTTTCACCGAATCAGCACACTTACCGTGCATCGTCAAGGCTGTATAATGAGAAACATGGTGTAAAATAAAACACATGGCTTTTACGTTAGTAGCTTTCAACCTGTGATATTATTAACAATGAATTCGCCTTATTATGAACCCACAATCGAAGATATTCGAGATGTTGAGCATTTAATGGTACATTATTATTGCATAACAATACCTGAAGATGATGCAGTCGTGTAGGAAGATAAAGAAAATGAGGCTGAGCTGGGGGTCAAAGTTAATTCTAGTGCAGACACCGAGAAGTCCACTGAGAAAGAGACTCAAGATCTATCAGATAAGGAGGATGATGCTGCTGCTACGCCCCAAGAGCAGGTTCAAGCGTCCTATACCTGTCTTGCAAGTTAGTGTTAGGGCCCCCTTATTTCAAATTCCCCGCTATAACGATTACAGGGACCTATGTATGTACTTTTAAAACATACCGCTAGGTGGAGCCACAATCAGTCTCTATTACTGAAAACATTCGTTAGTCCACACATCACTAGATGGCGCCACAAACAAATTCAAATTTCGCGCAAAAATATAACGCTAGGTGGAGCCACCTCTATTACAGAAAACATTAATTAGTCCTAGAAATACACCACTAGATGGCGCCTCAAATAAATTCAAATATCCCGCCAAGAGGGCCACGACAAAGGGGCGAAGACCCTATGCCTGTCTTATGATGTAGTAACAGATTTGATTAATTGTCTTGATTACTTGAATTTGGTTGATGGGTTTGATCCACTACTTTTAATTATGACTCATAATTAAATACAAAAAATCTTTTATTATCGATAATCGAACTCTAATATAGAACCAATATTTCTAAATTTTATTATATATTATTTTGTAAATATACAGCTAGGTGAAGCCACGCTCAATCTCTATTACAGAAAACATTAGACCATTACCACTGGACGTCCTCATAAACAAATTCAAATTTCACGTCAAGGAAATCACGCCAAGGGGGGCGAAGACCCTAATATAAGTTCCTACACCTGTCTTATGAGATAGCATGAGGGCCCGCATACCATTTCAAATTTTTCGCCAAGGGACCCACGACAAAGGGGCGAAGACCCTACACAAGTTCCTATACCTGTCTTGTGAGATCCCTTATGAGGGCCCCCTTATTTTCAAATTTTCCGCCATAACGAATGCACGAGCAGGACTAGCTGAAAGGAGGGCGTAACCTAATCACCAATCAGAACACAGCGCCTTAGGCCTTCAACCAGAGTTCAGCTTGGGCGTAGTCTAAGGACCAATTAGAAACCAGCGGGCCGTGGTCTGCCCTTAAGTCCTCCAATCAGAACGATCGACCTGAGGCCAATCAGCTTGAAGTGGGAGTGGCCACGGCCACGTACTACCACCACTGTTAATTAACCCCACCTCACCCCCTACCACTTTTAATTAATTATGACGTCACGTCCTCAGGTTGCCCCCCCTTCTACTTACATGTAAACTAGCAGTTGCGCCAAGGAGACCACTTAAAGAAAGTAGAATTTTGTAACTGGCTTCAAAGAAAAGTGAGCGAACGAACCCTAGCTTTTTAAATAAAGTGATCTGGACGGACCAGTGCAGTTTTTCAAGTAGTGGCATGTTCAATAGAAATAATAAACATTACTGGGGTATAGAAAACCCACATATTGTGAAAGAAGGCAAAAGCCAAGAAAAATTTTCTGTAAATGTATGGGTTGGAATGTGGCGTAACAGACTTCTGTGGTCTCATATTATTGAATGAAAGTTAAATATATTAGAAAAATTGTGGTGACAGCAGGATGGAGCACCTTCTTATAACAGAAGATCCGTAACGGAATATTTAAATAAAGTTTTTCCAAACAAATGGATAGGAAACCAGAGCACTGTGCAATGGCTTACAAGAAGCACTGACCTAAGTTCTTTCGATTATTTCCTTCGGAGCAACGTGGAAAATAAGTCATGTAAGAACTGATTTAGGTTGGCAATTCTGTCCGGTGTTGTCAAGCATTTCTGCCCTTAAACATTTGACATAACACATATAAATGTTATTATTGTGATAAAATAAACGTAACCCCTGAAACTGAGATTTGACAGTTGTCAAACTATTATTTTTCACAATCTGACAACATCGACGTTCTCTGATAGTATTAATATTAGCGACGCAACTGCTCTGACTCGTGAAAATTACTATAGCCTTGTGTTATTGAAAAATCCAACAAAAAAACTACTGAATACTGAAGTATAACAACTTATTTATTATTGAATTAATAATCTGTTACAAATTTTCAAAATGGCCACCATTCGCAGCAGCGCTGTAACACGTGTTAATATTTGTGGAAACCTTTAAAAGAGCTACCTGCTTTTCTTTAACATCCTCTGCTAAAGCCACGATTTTTGCCACTAACTCTTCTGCATTTACTGGTGTCTCGTATACAAAGGTCTTGATATCACTCCAAAAAAAATCTAGTGGAGTTAAGTTTGGACTCCAGACAGGCCACAAAACAGGACCACTCCTCTTGGCTGAAAGTCTCCAGGTCCCGAAGCTTGCACTTTTTTCTGGATTACGGGTGGAGGCGTTGATCATATACATACAACATTCCAAACTGGCATACGATTGACATTCATCCTTCTACCTATTACTCGAGTGCTTATCGAAGAATCATTTTTAACCATTTCAAGTATATTCTCTTCAAGTGCAGGGGTTCTTCGAAATCTATTAGTTTCCACCAATTTTTGGATGAAAGCATCCATTTTCCTCTAAACGTCTGCAAACTTTTCTAAAGATATGCAAACTTGTTGCTGGCGATGTGTATATCTTCTTCGATATAATCTTCCAGCTTCTTGCGCATTTCGTTTCGCTCGCGCAAAAAGCAAAACGATATGTATTTTTGTACGTGTAATTAGAACAAAAGATCAAAAAATAATTTCTACAAACTACAGAACAGCTAAACACCAATTTATATAAAACACCAAAAGACTAATATCAAACAGCAAAAGACTTGACTTTTTGTATTTTTAGTAGTAAGTAGCGGACCGCGAAAATTTTATTATTGTAATAAACGTTTGTCAAATCGCCATTGTTACCACGATAGAAAAGATAATTAGTGGATTTTTTTAATATCTTAATAATACGTCGTAATTTGCTAATGTTTTCAAAATATTTTTATTTATATATTTTTATCTAAGGAATGTAGGATTGTTTGTAACTAATACATGTGTAAACACATGTTAAGGGGTGAGTGGCAGGTGCACGCTTAAAAATGATTTATTGAAGGGGCTTAACAAATCATTGGAATTTTCCTTGTGCTCGCCCTTGGCGTAAAAATGTCATTGCTCTAATGATTTATTACGACTGGACAGACCACGATCAAAAGATATCTTTGTTTCTTACTGGGAAACTCGAGAGACGTAAATATAAGGTTGTTACAGACGAATGAATATTTTTAAAATTAAGATGTCGGGCAATAATATTATAAAACTGTTCCATCATAAACTAATGTTTATTGTTTTTTTTTTATTACTTTTGAAAGACGGGGGTTGATGTTTGGAAAGTAGAGATAGTTAGTTTGAAATCGGGGGAAAGGAAGTTACAGTTAGCGTGTCAATCGAGCCATATCGATTTTAAAATCATTCTTGCGTGTACATTTTTCTTTTGAATTCGCCAACACTAAGTTGTCTTTTCTTTCGGGGTTAAACCGCGTATGTTAACGATTTGTGTCTGTGATCAATTAAGGGAATATTTATTCTAGTGTAAGTATGTATTTTTATATAAATGCAAGCTTGCAGAAAATCATTTTACTAGCCTAGATAACATATTAAATACCAAACATTGTCTTGTAAAGGTATCTTATTCGTACGCGGACTCAATAAGCTGAAATCTGCTAAAACAAAAATACAGTACAGGGCCCTCTCCTCTGGTATTTGTGTGAATTCGCATTGTTGGTTGTTGGTTATATTTATAATCGTGTAGAGGTGGCTGGTGAATGGGTATAGTATGCCGCTGATTATTAATTGTAAAAGGCAATTGCCAGCTGGTACACACTCCCAAGCCAGACTATTAAACACCTCGAATTTTTATTTCTATTGTTTTTATACGTACGCCGGCGTTCGATACAGGCACAGATCAAACTAAAGAAACCAGCTTTTTTTAACATAGATCCAGCGCCGACTTCAACAGAAAAAGAAAATTTAGCTCACCTCAAGTCCACTCTTTCAACTGATTTTGTAATAGTATCTTGAACTTCCCTGAAAACGCAAAAATCGTCATAAAGTTTGTCCTAGTCTATGTTTATATTTAGATGATTGGCCAAATCTCTCAAGTTATTCCAACTGATTGGATTCTTCATGGAAAGCATGCATGCTCATTTTACTGTGTTCGGAATTGCCATAATCGTACCATTTGTTGAGGTAATCTAAACACCTCTGAAAGAGAATGTCTGCCTGATATATATATATATATATATATATATATATATATATATATATATATATATATATATAAATAACTTTTGTTGTATTTTGGGTGTTCTTGTTTTGGGTCGATGGCTCGTTAGTGGGTGTCGTAGTGGTGGTGGTAAGGCACTCTGTCTGGTAATTTATTATTGTTATCTCTTGTTCTAACTAATATTTTCGGGTGTTAGGACTTAGTATTTACACCTTGTATAATATTATGACGAGCAATAACGAAAATGTTAGTTAGGAACTAGTTTCAAAACAATTTTTCTAAATTTTCATAATTAATTAATTTATCTTCCAGAAAATAATACAGAAACGTACAATTTTAACATTATGCTCTATTAAAAATTTTAATTCTGTTATAATAATAAGTGATCGCATTGCTACAATTTTCTTTATAAGTGGTATATAATCGTAAATGGGAGCAAGGGCACATTACATTATACAAAGTGTATAAAGTTGTTAACGTTATATTCGTTGTGGACAAACAGGCGCCAAGACGCCCAGTCAATCTGGCTCCAAATTCCACGTCACAAATATATAGTTTTTATTTGTTAAAAATGTTCTCTACGTAACAATATGAATAACGGAAAATGCGGGGGTGATTATTGAATTTTCCGCCTCAACCGAATTTTTAGTGCATGAATGAATGTATTTTCACAATGAAAGGAAGGCGTACAATCATTGAAAACTAGTTAGAAAAGCAATACGCAAATTCATTTATCACTGAATGTCATTAGCTACCAATTAAGTAATAATTACAAACATTTTGTATTACATTTATAGCGTATTTAAGGTTCAATTATAAATAAATAAAAAGTGTCTAATTTTAACCAATTATGTTAATACTAGCCCATCGGCTTACCAGGATCATAATTTTTATTCACTTATTTAATAATAGTGCAAGTACAATATCTTTAAGAGATTAAATATTTAGAAACTTAGTATCCGAATCACGATAGTAGTAATTATGAAAATACCACAATCAAAAAAACAAATTTAATAAAATGCAGTTACTTTGTCACGTTAGTGTAAATGAAGGAATGATTTAATGCATTCATTTTAATCGGTAGGACTACGGTATACCTGGCAGATGCTTCCTATACCTTCAGCGGACCTTTCTTTATTCATGGCATAGCATCTACATGTCATTTCATTCCTACCTAACTTAAACTACTGTAAGATATGTAACAACAATAAGGCATTATAACTACATGGTAAAATATTCATATCACTCAGCACAGCACGATCTTCGGCCTTTTGTGCCTCGTTACGTCATTGGCGTCGTAGTTGAATGATTTAAGATTTAGGGAAATCCGTAAATACATTATGCCCAAGTACGGGGGTTGGGCCAATTTTCATTCATAGATATATCTATAAAATGGAGTCTGATCTAAACTGGTTAAAATCTCGAGCAATATTAATGAGGAAGAAAGTAAATGTACGCATTTAAATATAAATGCATAATATCTTATGTGGAACTACACACAAGCTTTCAAACTACAGACTGAAAATTTAAAGAAATGAAACAATACATTTTTTAGGATAATTCTTTTATAATACGTTCGTAATGAAAATAGCAACGTTGTAAAAGAAAACAACAATAATTTAAGCTACATGTACATTTAAACCTTAAGGTCAGATAGAGATTAATAGACATATAGATGCTAAAAATCACCCGCTCGCTTCTATAAAAATATCGATAATAAGTAATAAGCATTTTAAATTCTATTGTTTGCTACAATTTCACCAACATAACGAATCTAAAATACCTTATCAAAAACATTTTATTCAAAAGTTTGATTTTTTGAATTTTCGATAAAGATATTATATTATGGGCGAAATTGGACTACTCATAAGTAAGTCTTTTTTGTAGTAAATTATTGAATGTGAATAATTTGATTTAATGGTGCAAATAATGATTACTGCCATTTTGTAACTTTGACGTATGGCTGAAATGAAATTGATTAACAGGCGTGCATTCTTGTGAATTTTGGAAACTAGCTGAACATGAAACTTCCATAACAAACGTGGGTGCGATGGGTTATGTGCGAATTTTGGACTTTGACTAGTGTGTGTGTGTGTGTGTGTGCGTCGTGCGTGGCGTGCGCATGCTCGTGTGCGTGACGTGCGTGCGTGTTGTGGTGGTTGCATCGTGTGTGCGCTGTGTGCTGGTGGTGTGTGTGTGTGTGTGTGTGTGTGTGTGTGTGTGTGTGTGTGTGTGTGCGTGGCGTGCGCGTGCGATGCTCGTGTGCGTGTGCGTGTACGTGCGTGCGTGTAAGTTTGTGTGTGTTTATGTTTGTATGTGTATGGGTGTGGTGTGTGTGTGTGTGTGTGTGTGTGTGTGTGTGTGTGTGTGTGTGGCGCATGCTCGTGTGCGTGTGCGTGAGTGTGTGTGTGTTGTGTGTAGTGTGTGTGTTGTGTGTGGTGTGGTGTGTGTGTGTGTGTGGTGTGGTTGTGTGTGTGTGTGTGTGGGTGTGTGTGTGTGTGGTGTGTGTGTGTGTGTGTGGTGTGTGTGTGTGTGTGTGTGTGTGTGTGTGGTGTGTGTGTGTGTGTGTGTGTGTGTGTGTGTGTGTGTGTGTGTGTGTGTGTGTGTGTGTGTGTGTGTGTGTGTGTGTGTGTGTGTGTGTGTGTGTGTGTGTGTGTGTGTGTGTGTGTGTGTGTGTGTGTGTGTGTGTGTGTGTGTGTGTGTGTGTGTGTGTGTGTGTGTGTGTGTGTGTGTGTGTGTGTGTGTGTGTGTGTGTGTGTGTGTGTGTGTGTGTGTGTGTGTGTGTGTGTGTGTGTGTGTGTGTGTGTGTGTGTGTGTGTGTGTGTGTGTGTGTGTGTGTGTGTGTGTGTGTGTGTGTGTGTGTGTGTGTGTGTGTGTGTGTGTGTGTGTGTGTGTGTGTGTGTGTGTGTGTGGTGATGATGTGTGTGTGTGTGTGCATGCTAGTGTATGCGTGCTATGTGTGCGTGTTGTTTAAAAAAACGTTTTTTTATATTTCCTCAAGAATGTTTGCGTTTATTAAGTAACTTTTTATTTAACAATATTGTTGAATTAGTTACAAGAATGAAGTTAATTCTATTATTTGATCTCTGTGAATCAAAATTATTTCACATTAAGCAATAAAATTTATCTACAAAAAAAATGGTTTACCTATGGGCAGTCTCATTTCGGCCCTTTTATGGAAAATTTAAAAGATCAAATTTTTGAATTAAACGTTTCTGGTAAGATTCTATTTTGGTTTCGTTACATGGGTGATATTTTAACATATTCCGATAGTTCGTCAGATTTTTATTGATGAGTTCTTAATTAATATTAACAATTTACATCCTAACATAAGGGAAGGAGCAAAAAATTCCAAAAGATTTACGTCACCAAAAAACGGATAAGTTACTTATATATAGATAATTGGTACATATAGTAATGTCATTACCATTAAACCAAACAAATTTCACAAGCAAATAGTTACATTTCAAATATAATTGACACTGTAGTAAAAAATCAAGAGTACAAATTATCTATCGAAAACATTCACACAGTTAGCATGAAAATAGTATTGAAAAATGCAAAAAAGTAGCTCACATATTGCAAAGGAACAAGAAGTACAAAATAGCTTTACCAATGTTCGTAAACGCTTATTTAATGTGAAAGATTCAACGACATTTGGAAGTCTCGTATTTGCAAACTGAACCGATTCCATGATTTTATTTATATTGGACTAATACTTAGGAGCTTTGATATTAGATACAAAAACACATTAGATATTACAGAAATAAACTACTTGTAATTATTTCACTTATATATTTTCTGTTGATAATGATGAATGTTGATTGAAACACGTTGAGAAATAAATAATTGTATGAAAGAAATTATGGAATTATATTGTATTTAAAACATTAGTGCTATGAAATATGGAATTCAGGAAGTACGGTTAAAGAATATAAATTTAAATTATTAATTATTCCGTGTAATGAATAGTTCTTTTTTATATAACGAATTTAAAAAAAATTGGGATTATGAATTCCACGTATGTTAAATAATTAAACGGAAGGAAAAGAGTTTGTGGAAAGCAGTTTTTTTATTATTTTCGCACATATCCGGTTATTCTAGTGTTAGTTGATGTTTGATTTGTTAGATTATTAATTAAAAGAAAATTGCTAATCAAGAACTAAATGTTCATAGTGCTTAAATGCGTGAGATTGTATATGGTTTTGTTATGTCAGAGAAAATTAAATTTGGTGTAATCAAGCTTGGAATTTTTTACAGGTAAGGATTAAACGTTAAAGAAATGTAGACCAATATAGCGAGCCAAATACGCGCTGTTTTTCAATATAGTGGGTTTAAATGAAATCTTCAGAATTTGCTGAATAGTGGTTTCAGACTTAGAATGCACGGAAATTTTTCTTGTTTACCGCGAGAACACTTTCAATGATTTTTTAGGAAAAAGATTGATTT
Organism: Vesta saturnalis; assembly: GCA_036346205.1. Lineage (NCBI taxonomy): Eukaryota > Metazoa > Arthropoda > Insecta > Coleoptera > Lampyridae > Vesta > Vesta saturnalis. The sequence continues at coordinate 706,163 of JARFJB010002308.1, read as the reverse complement.
TTGAAATTGAACATGGCAATTTTTAAAGGCGTCTACAATCTGGGATTGTGTGTTGAGGCAGAAGACGAGCTTGTCGTGTATGATCTGTGCCCGGTTATAAAGTGGGTGTTGATGATATAAATCACCGTTGTGGTTAAAGAACGCTGTTGTAATACTGAAGCCCGAGATGTTTTCCCCATTTAGCTTTTGCGTATTTTTCTGAATATTTCACGGGCTGCACTTATTAAAAACATTGTGTAGTTTTCCCGATTCACGGGTATCATTCAAAAAGAAAAAAGGTTATAACAGCGAAACAGCTTAAGTAAGTGGTATAACGTATTATATAAAAAATAAGTACTCTTCGAGCACTTTCCAAATCTGTAATAAAATATAGGGTGTTCCATTTAAAAATACATAATTTAAATGCGCCAATGGAATACAGCACGCCACTGGTGATCAGAAATATTTTAGGAACTCATCGATGGTAATTATGCACAATTTGAGTATTAGATTTTTTTCAATATTTTGTATGGTAGAGGAGTTATGGTCCGAAAGATATTAGGTGCAACACCCTGTATACGGTAAGGGGAGAAGATGTTTTAACCTTCATGGTACCAAGATGTGTTCCTATTTATAAAGCGTGCGTTAGTAAGTCGGAATAATTTTTACATTCCCGTATACTATGCGAATACTATACTATTGACCATTATTGGCATGCCGTCTGTGAGTGTGTGTGTGTGCGTACGTGTGTGAGTGTGAGTGTGAGTGTGAGTGTGAGTGTGAGTGTGAGTGTGAGTGTGAGTGTGAGTGTGAGTGTGAGTGTGAGTGTGAGTGTTGTAGTGTGAGTGTGAGTGTGAGTATGTGTGAGTGTGAGTGTGAGTGTGAGTGTGAGTATGAGTGTGACTGTAAGTGTGAGTGTGAGTGTGAGTGTGAGTGTGAGTGTGAGTGTGAGTGTGTGTGTGTGTGTGTGTGTGTGTGTGTGTGTGTGTGTGTGTGTGTGTGTGTGTGTGTGTGTCTGTATGTAAACACGGTAGCGGTAAATTTGGCATGCGACTATTATGGGAAAATCGGAAATCCGTGTCAACTTTTGGGACGTGTAGGTGAACCGGTAGTACCTGTTAACCTACACAGTTTTCAATTTTGTTCAAGTAAACTACTCGTAAAAATCAATATGAAATTTCTTAAACACGTGAAAGACACTGAGAAACTATTAGATATGAAATATCAAGATGATAAGGGTACCATAAATGTTATTTAAGTGAAAAACTATTCTTATGTAAATTGAAAACTTTAACCATGATTTTCGACTGGGATGTTGCAGTATTAATAAAAATCATAAAAAACGCACATATACGTAGTTTCGGCTTGATTATTGAACTAAAAATTAATCAAAATGATAAAAACTAAAAATCTGTAACAATTTATTAATATACGCTAAATATAAAAGGATCAATAATGTCCAAATAGTTAAGTGATCGGAGTGGTAATGCAAGTAAGGGGAGTTCTTACCTCCGACAAGGGAATTAAATTTTTTTTTTGTTCAATCATTTTAAATTTTATTTTAGTGTGCATTTACACTTGAAGATGCGTACTTATTCTAAATTTAGGCGTTAAACATTAGAATCTACTTAGAAATGTGTTTTGCTTTTTTTGTTTTAAATACAAGGCGTTCATTAATATTTGAAAGTGCATCTATTAAAATATGTCTTAAACAAAAAATAAGCATCCTTAAGGCTCGTGTAATTTTTGTTTAGAGTATAATGAAAGCGTTGAAGGACATGTATAACATGAAATCAAAAAAATTGTAGTTTCTTTATTATGTATTTGTATAAATCCGCTAGTACTTTTACGTATACATACTTTGTATTTATATACGAGAATGTTGAGCGGAGACCCTCTAGATTTTTTTAGTAACGGCAACTAGTTACGTGAAATATTGTAAAAATCACGTATCTAGTACGCTACGTAGATATTTGTAATAGTGTTCACAGACATGTTATTTAATTTCTAGATGATCTTAATTAAATGTCCTTAAAAATATCATGTACTATTTGATCTAAAGTTGCAGTTTTCATGAGACAATCAATAAGTATACTTGTCCAAGATTGAGTTATCTTTGAACAAAGTCTACACTTTTTGCGTCCAAGTTAATAGTTTTCGATATATTCTTGCAATACCTTTCTCGCAAATAATGAATCCAACGAAAAATTCATAATTTTCCGTTACTACTTAAAAATACTCATTGGAACGGTACATTAATAAAAAAAGAATGTATACATTAATCTAATTTTAGTTTTAAATGCACATGTTAAATCATTGAAAACAATACAAAACTTGAAGTACGCGCGTGTTGTCCGAGTTATCGAACGCAACGCGTTAAAGACAGATCTAAGTCACATAATTGTCCCGAAACAGAATGACACGGCTCACCCGTGAAAGGTGTTAATCTAAAGAAGTCACTTGTTGCTAAAATGCACAGAAAAACGCTTACAGCAACACCAAACAGTTTCTGTTCAGGCAAAAGCTGAAAAGTAAATAGTTGTGGCATCACCTTCACACAATTCTGGTAGATTCAAAATTGTGGCACACAATTTACACAGTTTATGTTAACGTATTATTAAGAACATTCTTAGGACACGCAATGACAAATGTATATTTCATTAATAATGCCACAATTGAGAAATATTCTTGTGCTGCCACAAACATTTTAATGCGCGCGCGTGTGTGTGTGTGTGTGTGTGTGCTTACGTGCGTGGACTGCACGCGTGTGTTGATTTACTTCGATATCTTGCGTGTCTCATCGTGGATTGCAACGCGTTCAAAACAGATCACTATAGACATGTCACGATCTAAAAGCCACATAACTGTCCCGGAACAGAATGACACGAGTCACCTGTGAAAGGTGATAATTTAAAGAAGTCACTTGTTGCTAAAATGCACATAAAAATTCTTACAGAAACACGGAACAGTTTTTATTCAGGCAAAAACTGAAAATTAAATAGTTGTGGCATCACCTTTCACACAATGCTGGTAGATTCAAAATTGTGGCACAAAATATACACCGTTTATGTTAATGTATTATTACAAACTTTCTTAGATACATTTCACACTTAGGACACGGAATGACAAAAGTATATTTCATTGAAAGTACCACAATTGTGTGTGTGTGTGTGTGTGTGTGTGTGTGTGTGTGTGTGTGTGTGTGTGTGTGTGTGTGTGTGTGTGTGTGTGTGTGTGCGTGCGTGCGTGCGTGTGTGTGTATATTGGGTGTGTGTAAAAGAGAGCATACGTGTGTGTATTTGCATAAACATAGGTGTGCTAGCGTGAAGGTGGTTCCCTGACTATGCAGGTACGTGAGTTCGTGTATGCGTGCGGTTTTGAACTGTATTTACGTCGACATCTTGCGTGTCTCATCGTGGATTGGAACGTCTTAAAAAATTACCACTATAGACACACGCTGTCGCTATCTAAAAGCATTTCTGTGTCAAAAATAATGTCTGCGGTCTCAAATCATGTAGTTATTCCTATAAAGAATGAGCAGACTCGCCCGTGGGTCATTGTATGATGTAAATTCCCAATCTTACGTATACAAATCTCGTATTATAGTTTGCGGAAGGCGATAACTTGGGTAAAATACACAGAAAAAAATGCTATGAGTAACAGCGATGAACATCACCAGTTTTAAAATAATTACAAATGTTTATTAATCTGTAAGTTGACAGTTTTCAAATAAAAATTATTACACATTCTTTCACTTTATTGACAACTCCTACTGAATAACAAAATTATAAATTTTGTTTTGGTTAATCCCTCAATTCATAAACTAACTCTGTGCCTATATTAAAGCTGTTAGGAACAGAGTACAGGCTACCCACATTGCGCATTAAAATTTGTGGCTGAAGTCAAATCTTTTGAGTAATTTCCTGGTCTCAAAAGTTGATTGGAGACTATGCTTCCTATCTTATTATATTGGAGTATAAAATGACACTAGATATAGCCTTTTTTTTTTCAGAAGAATTTTGTAAATGGTTTGTTTATAGAAGCACATTATTCATTTAGTTCCTTAAAATATAAGGAGCTGCAAATAAAATATAAAAAACTCTACGAACGTAAAATTTACCTGTATGGGAATTTAGAAAATATAAACAGAATTATGATAATGTAAACTTTCACCATTAATAAAATACTTATCTTTTTTGGGTTTTTTTCATGGTGTATTTTAAATTATACAATCTAAACGTTTCGATAACACTTACAGTTATCTTCGTCAGTAGTAATATCTATTAAAATTGTTAAAGATGTTGTAAACAATTTTGTCAAAGTTGAAAAATTAAAACATAAACATCAGGCTGTTATTGATAACGCAGTTTGAGAAACGTATAAAGCTAACTATAGAATTAAATTTTAGTAACGAATAATTAGGTCATTAAAAATTAAATATTGTTAAACTGTCTTAAAGTGCACTATTGATAAAGATATCTATTTGTTAGATTTAACTGGATTATTTTATTTGATGTTATGTTTATATTTGTGGATGCTTCTATCATTTTGAAATTGAAGTTTTTCACAACTTTACACTTACATCATAACTTGATTAAATTTTGTTAAATGTGTTTTTTGGCTGACACTTTTCATTGTTAGCTTTCGCCGTTAGAGAGTGTTCTGCTTTGTCATCTTTAAGGCAGTTTAACAATATTTAATTTTTAATGACCTAGTTATACTTGACTAAAAGAGTCTAAGATTAAATGCTTACCTACATTCAAAAAAGATTATTTTAAGGTATATTATGGATAGATTACGAGTTACTAGAGCCGATTTGATCTGATTAATAGTGCAGTTAAAAATATCCAGATTAGCTTCGATTGAAGAGTAAGCCGAGATCACTCTGCACGAAGTGGAATATAAAGGGACGTTAGTTCGAGTGGCAGGTAGGTAGAACACATTACTTGAACGAGAATTAAATCTTGGAATTCAATATTGGATTATGTTGAGAATCTCTGTGCAGTCGATTAAAGGCGATATGACTTTGTATAAAAATATTACAGCGTGCATCTTTCTTCTAACCTCTAAGGATACAAACCTATATTCATTCAATAAACATTCATGAGAAAAGTTTCGAAGTGGATAGTGATTATATTTTCGGAAAAACAAATACTTTAATAAACGTCTTTGAATCTTCTCAAGGGCTATAATGTACACTGCGTAGAAAGGGCACCATACCGCTGCTCCATATTCCAGTTTCGCACGAACATATGAGTTATAGAGAATAATAATAAACTGTATAGAAAAAATCTTAATATTTCGAAATATGTAGCCCAGGGTTTTTGTATGCCGAGTTTATAACTTTAAAAGATGTATTACATCTGGGATAATCGCTTACTCCGCTGCACGTGCGGCGGTAAAGCCATACATAAATAATTATTATTAAGATATCCTAATCCTTGCCAAGATGGCTGAATTTTTTATCTCCCTTACCTTTCCCTTTTCATTTGCGTTAAGTTTAATTTCACTGAAGTCAAATAAATTGTGCAGCAAGTCGATTTCGAAACTTAAAAAGAGTCGCCGTATTGGTAACAAAAAATCTATAGTTTGGGAGTTTTTTTTTTATAAAATCAAATGATCAGTCCAGAGTGGAATGTAAGCTGTGCAAGAAACGTTTTCTTTTTATTTTGTACATAACATTTTTGTTAGTTATGTATACTGAACCTGACATCTAATTTAAGAATTTGTTTTATTTAGAATTGTGGTACGTATCCTTTCAAACATTAATACTTGAATAAGAATTATTTTTAATGTTCGCTGATATCGAATGATTGAATGAAATTTAAATAAATCGAGATGCGCGCTTTAATATTTCCAAACTAAACACGGTGCAAGCAAACATGACGCGTATGTCAGGCTATACCAAACGTGCGATAGGATTGTAAGTAACCCAAATGTGTCGTTCCCGATTCCGACCGAAGCTACAGTGTAAAGTCTTTTAGTAATTCATGGTTTAAGATTTTAAAAACGTATGTCGTTATTGGTTCATATAGTTTGTAATTTTGAATACCAACAAAACATCGTCAATGTTTCTAGGTTATTTTCAAATTTAAGCCGCGCTGTCAAATGTAAATAAAATTATTGTTTGAATATCTCGGGATTTAGCATCCTAAAGGTCTTAAAAATCCCCATCCACTCTTATAAATAAAGTCGAATTTCGTTTAAGGTCTGTTCGCACTTATCCTGGCATGTAAAGTCCACCGAGTGTGGGTAGTCATATGTTAAAAATATATTGTACAACTGTAAACGATTATCAGAACCGAGACCGGGTCAACAAAATTTCGTTTTGGATCTGTTTTACAAATTAATTATATCAATTATTTCAATAAGAAACGAATTAGCTAGCAGTAGGCAGTGCCCGAATGAAGTGCGAAAAGTTTGGTTAATTGCGGAGGATCGATTTCAGCCTACAGATCTCACTGCGTCAAAAGAGTCAAGACTGTAATTTGGTTATTGAATCCACTTATAAATAACTGATTTTGTCATAAATAAATACACTGTATTGGATGTTAAAAATGATATTATTATTAGTTAATAATATAACCGATTTTGAAAATCTCAGTTTCAGTTTGTTAATATATATATATATATATATATATATATATATATATATATATATATATATATATATATATATATATATATAAAAATCCTTTATAATGTTATAAACTAAGATTCTAATTTTTGCTTTAAATTCAAATATTGGACATCTTATAATTAAAAGTCATCACTTTCACTTTCACTATCAGCTTCACTCGACTCTCCGACATTGACTACTAGAGGTTTTACAGCTCTTTTTTGAACGTCCCACCACTGGCTCGTTTCCTTTTCAGCATGTAAAATACACTTTTTCCACAGTTCTCCAGTTACTTGGTTTAATGAATCCTTCCATAGCGATAAAACGTTTTCGTCCCTGAAGCCCTGTCTTCCAACGTTTTTGTTGTAATACTGTTTACAATTTGGCCATATTAACTCGATAAGGTTGAATTGGCAGTTATACGGAGGTAAACGTAAAATTTGATGTTCCCATTGATAAGCGATTTCATGAATTGCATATATTTTTGGAACTGGTAAATCCTTGGTAATTTGTAATAATTCCGCATATCATTCGAATGAGGAATGTTGTGTTTTCTTAAAAATTGAAGATCTTCTTTCTTCCAACTACTTGAAGGTAATTTTTCTACTAATGTAGAATGATAACTGGCATTGTTAAGAATGATCATACTTGGTTTTTTCTAAATTTGGTAAAAGCTGTTCTAGAAACCATTTTTGAAATAAATCAGCGTTCATATTATCCTGGTAGTCTGCTATCTTACCTTTACTGGAAAATACCAATGGTGAATTAGGTATAAAACCATCCTTGTTGCCAGCACTCAGTGCGATAAAACTAAAATTTGTTCGGTTAAAAATATTTTTAACAAATCTGACTATTTTAATTACTCTTCTCCTAGCGGTTTGTTTTTTGTATTTTTCAAATCATTATCAAGCCATGATTTCCACGTCTCATCCAAAAAACAGGATCGTAACTAATTTCACAACTTTTATTAGCAAAATATTTTCGCAGAAATGTTGCTCGGGCACCAGCAATATGAACCTGCTCCATTAAACGCCTTCTTCCATCGTCAACTTTGAATTCAAAACCAATTTTGTGTAACAATCGTTTTGTACTACAAAATAAATAAATGCATTCAATCAATTGGAAATACATTTTGCATTATAAACCTACCTCCTGATAGTGAATATTAATAATAAAAGTTTTGAAAAAAACTGTTGTTTACAAATGCAGTGGAAACTAATAAATTACGAAGCAAAATATGAATGATTATAACTACAAAACACAATGCGATTATACGGAACGAAATACGAAGAATAATTTGAGGTTAAATAGCCAAGAAGCCATTTGATAGCGTCATGCACTTTGGCTTTAGAGTCCACATACGTTTTTAAGTCGTGCATTTAAAATACATAGCAGACGTATTTATTATAACCCGTCTTACTTTAAGTGGGAACTTCACACTAAGATAAAGGGAAACAGATGCATTTCACAGTAATAATTATATCCCCATTCTCGAGTCCGCCATGGGACACTTCTCCCCGACGCTACTGTAATAATTCGATCTGATCACTGGAGCCTGAAAGCGAGACTTGTGTCTAGAGATACCAATTCTACTTTGGCTTTCGAGCTTCTGTACATGCGCAGAGATTCATTTCGCGTTTTATTGTTTTGTTCTGGTAATTTGTAAGTTAGGTTAGTTAACCAGTTAACAATATTTAACGGCAAAACCTTTATTGAGCGGGAACGTTTTCATTTCTTGCTGTAATTATTGTTGAAAATGGTTGCGACTTGTGATGTATTTAAACCAACGTTTAGCAAGGAAAGTAATTTAAGAGTACATGTAAAAAAGTTCCATCCTGGTAAGTAGTTTCACTTTATTTAATGTATAATTTAGGTATTGGTTAATTTACATTTTTTATTTTCCATCTCAAATTCGACGTCTATTCAAGTATTTAATAATTATTATATGTCTAAAACTTATCTTCAGATCAATTAACCAAATTAGCCCCATACAAAACGTACAAAGAAGCAGCCTTCGGCAATGAATGCCAAAAAAGTGATTCCATCCAGGCAATGAATAATATTTTACAAGATTTTGCTGTTAGTTTTTTTAAACTTTAAACTGCTACCTCTGTAATTATAAATGCAATAATTAAATTAAATGTACTTTTAATCTTTCATCTATTACACATAAAGAAAATCAGTCGACGAAACCCTGTAACAAACCTTTTGAGTTGTATTAAAGTATACCATAATTTAGGCAACTTCGTTCATTTTTGTGTCATGTAAATTGCATACCTTAGTGTCTGAAAAAGTAATCGTTCAGATATTTTAAAGTGGGATAGTACGCGCATTTCGTCTTGCACATTGAGTTCATGCGCAGATATCTATTTTTTGAAGTCGTACGATATGAAAGCTAGAAGCTTCCATTTTGTTCTTGAGTATTTTTATTAAAAAGTGTCGTAGAATTAACGGTAAGAGTTAATTACACCTATTTTTCTTTGTCTATTATATTTATCCTTTTTAGGCACTATTATTACACTTTTATTTTTACAGTTATTTTTACTTTTATTACGCTACGTTTTCCTATTACGTAATTTCATTGTATTATTACGTTTCAATTTAACGAGGATGACGTAATAGAGTTGTTGCTATGCTGAAAATTATAAATAAATGGCACCTTAACCCATTTAAATCAACGAAGTTTGGCTTTTTGTAAAAGAATTTGTTCATTTGGGATCAACGAATATCAAAACTCTGTTATATTTCCACTACAAAATTGATTGCACAACCAAAATTGAAAGCGTGGCTTCGTCAGCGTAACTTGTCAGTAACAGTACACCAGTCACAACCAAAATTGTAAATTATAACAGGTATTGCATATCAAATTATTAGTATAAGGTATTTTTAAGTTACTAACATTAGGATTCAATTCTAATTTATAATTTGTCTTAAAGGTTTTATAATAAACTTTGTTATTGTTTTCTAACAAACACACATTTTCTAATTAAAGCAAATCAAAGTTTAAGAACGTGGACCCGATTAATCACTGGCTGAGATGAAGGCACAAAATCTTCTATTAAATTAGGAGTATAAGTAATATTAGGGGAATTATTATTAACAACAACCGAAATATACCCTTTTAATTTTTTATTACAACCCAAAAAGTACACACACGAATGTAACAAATGTAAAAAACATTTTAAGCATCAAAAAAATTTAAAAACACTACAATAATAATAATCATCAAGAAAGTACTAGCTCAGACAAAAAACCCTAAAATGCAGTATTTGTGGGTTTGCAGACTTTTCCAGGAATCAGTTACATCAACATTTTCAAAACATTCATGATATAATAATTACCACAAAACCTATGAAATTTGCTGACCAAGATGCCTTTACACTTTGGAAAAAAAAAGGAAGAAAATGCCACGTCTTTTTTTTATCAGTGATCATGGGTGGTACACAACTGAGAATTATAAAATTTTTAAATCTTTTTATTTTGTCATCGATCTGGATATTATAAAAATAAAGGAAAGGGAATAAGGCAGGGTAAATGCGGATAAATGCACCCCCAAAAAACGCAAATTCAATTTTAATGTATCCCTGACCCCACAAAGATTAGCCTTTGGTGTTAAAATTATTATTATAAAATCTACTAGGTATGTGTTGTTATGTACAATAAAATTTTTTTTTAAATATCTTTTCATTTGTTTTAAAATTTGATTCTTTAAAAATTTTGTGGGCTGGTGCATTTACCCGAACGCAACGGGGTTAATGAGCATTCTCAACACAACTTCGGTAACATTGTATAGCTTACAATTTTGGGGTAGATACAACAAAATATAATTTTTTTTTATAATAGGTCAAATTTTCAGGCTTTTGAAATCATTTAAACAAAACGTTTAAATCAAACAAAATTTCAAAAAAAACTTTAAGAAATGTTATAAAAGGCAAAATCTAGATTAAAATGGTAGATATCTCTCCTGTCAATCATCGGAGGATTTAATTTTTTTACAAAATTATCCTTACTTATGTAGTCGATGTCATCCATAGCTGGACATCTGACATCTCTCAAAAACTTAATTTTCCATTTCTCATTTCTACTGTCTACTATTTCACCAACATAGTACCGGATGGTTTTAGCTTCAGTAGAAAATTTAATGAGATAAAATTCATTTTCGTGTACATCACCAAATTCGTCTGAGTTAGGATTAGACACCTTATCAAAATCTTCATCAGATATATCCATGTTAGGGTGGGAAGGAGCTGCCTCGTATTCTTCACTAGCACTCTCAGAAGAAAATGAGTCTTTGCGAGACTTGTTCTTTTTTTCTTTTAATTTGCGTAGTGCGACAGACTCGTTACAATCTTTTAAATCTTTAGCAGTTAGAATACCAGCAGTTCCTGCTATTTCTTTCTTGAATGTCTTTACAGTTTCAGATTTGGAGCATTTAACACTGTTCAGTAAGATGCGTTCAAATCTATTTAATGTGGAACTAGTACTGGGAGCTTGGACATCAACTGGAGTGACCGATGGACCTGCTGCATTAATATCCAACGGTGTAGTTTCCATAGTCGTATTGTCGGTTTCTTCCACATTCCGAGGTTGAGGGTATATCAGTAAAAGGTGTGACAGTTTTCATTGCAACCTATCATATTCTCCGGGATCATAAGTGGATGTATCAATTGCTTCCCTGTTTACTTTTGTTTCATTTCCTATCTTTGGGTCATAGATCCCGGTTTTTCTAAAACCGCTTTGTATATTGTCAGCGATTAAACTTTCCCACGTAGACCCCAGAAGATTGACAAAATTTTCGTTTGACGGACGCTCACCAACATGCATTCTTTGCCATGTAGCTAGAGTTTTGTCCCACTTCACTTTTACGAAAACAGGAAACATCAAGTGGTTGCAAAATGTGGGATGTATGCGGGGGTAATTTTTGAATGTTCACCTGATTTTCCAAAGCTAGGCTCATTAATTGTGGTGTGACATGACTAGTGTGCCCATCGAAAATGAGAATTATGGGTTTTGTATCACCAACAAAAAGTAAAAACTGTTCTTTAAACCAGCTCAAAAATACGTCTGCTATCATTCACCCTTTAGGTGTGGAAGTGTAGGCTGTGTTTTCATAGCCACCCGTTTGGGGTACCCACTTATACCATAAGTGTTTTCCCTGTCACTGGCAGCCGTATAGCGGTGATATGGCTTACCAACTGCAGGTAAAACTTTCGTCTTTGTTTGACCGTGGCAAAATCTGGTTTCGTCGCAGTTATATAAATATAAATATATATATATATATATATATATATATATATATATATATATATACATATATTCAGAGGTTATAAATCATTTATTGCAGTTTTAGAGGCAAATTGTGTATAGATTTAAATGAAAGCCACCACTCTTGGCCTGGTCGGTTATTTTTAAAGCGTGTAGTTATACCAGTACTTTTAATGTATTCTTCAACAAGATTAATCACTTCTGTTTTGTTTAAACCAAACCTATTCTTAGACATTGTACGCAAACAGACTGCTAATTGCTTTTCAACTTCGGGTGCAAGAGCGGTGACACGTCCACATCCCCCGTTTGATGAACCTCGACGATCCTTTATATGATCCCTTAATGTTTCTCTGGGGATATTATATTGGCGGGAGCATGATTTGAGAGTTATTTGGTTGCTTTTTATCAGCTGCAACGCTTCTTGCAGTTGTTCTGCACTATACGAACGTCGTTTGGTTTTTCTGTTGTATATACGACCCATATTCTAAAATAAAAATAAAAAAATGGTTTAATAACTTAAATAACCGTTATGGGTAAATACACCCCCAACTGGTGTATTGACCCTTATTTGGAAAGGTGCATTGGCCCCTCGCCAGTTTTTTATTGAGTTAAATGCACCACAGGACATAATGTCGACTGAGTAAACATAATCTCAAATTGTATACCGTAAATCCAATCCACTGTCTTTAATCATAAGCTACAATATAAATAACATATTAAAATACGTACGTTTAATGCTTCTTTCGCTATTTTCTTTGATATATGTTTTGAAGGAATCGTTAACGTTTTCCGTTAAAGAATACACGCGTTTTTTACTTCGTTATGTCAACCGTCATTAGTAAGCGGATTTTTCACAGGCATTGCAGATACGGTGTCTAAAGTATCGCCAGTCGTAGATTTAAGATGTTTTGATTATTATGTTTTTTAAAACTGAATAGTGCATTTACCCCAAAAGTGGATTTATCCACATTCACCTCATATAAAAACACAAGGGACAAAAAAATAAATGGGCTTTGTTCCGCTGGAATAAAACTTACCATATGTTGTGCATCAGGAAAAAGCCTTGTAGAGTACAATAAAACACATGCAGGACACGGATATAATAATTTGGGGCATTTGACTTTAACAAAAAAAGGAAGGGAGAGTTTTGCAATGAAAATTGCTTCGAAAATCCTATTTCAGGCTATCTTGGATGAAGTTAGGGATTCCATTTGCAATTCAGAACTGGATCGAACTCATCTTTTAACAAAAAAGGATTTGCACAATATTCAACAAACTTTTAATTTGAACAATGGGCTATAAGACATACAAATGATGCCGTCAGCATAGAATCATGGGTCAAAGAGGATGTGTGTTATTTTATAAGCCTCGGGACATTACTTTATTGGAACATACAAATTTGACAAAAGGTTTTATTTTGATTGTTATGAATATGGGCAATGCAATGCTAGATGGCACACATGGCCTCAATTCTTATGGTTTTCAGTTACAAACACTTTTAGTTCTGGATGATTTGCGGGTAGGGTTTCCCTTGTGCATTTTTATTTAGCAATCGATCAGATGAGGAAATAGAGTTTTTATTTTTTTCATGTATAATAAGACAAATTGGGAACACAAATAAAGCCATGAGTATTTATGTCAGACATGGAAAAACATTCTATAATGCATGGATACGTGTCATGGAACCGGCAGACTTTCGAATAAAATAGCTACCCCACTTCTGGGCCACTTTTTCATTTATATTAGGATATCTAAATTTGCCCTGCATCTGAGTCTTATAAAAATTATTAAATCGGAAGGTCATGGTCATCGCACACATTTCCTACGTCCAAGTACATGATTTTCAAGGTTAAGGTCAGTGTACACATTACCTATGTCAAAGTATATTCTTCAAAGTCAAGGTCGTTGAAGTTCTCACACATTCACTGCGTCAAATTAAAAATTTTCAAGGTCATAGATATACTATGGGAGTTATGGCCACTTTTCTACTATACCTTTACGAGTGTTTTTGTTCAAGGTCATCATACACATTTCCTGTATCAAAGTATACTCCTCGAGGTCAAGGTCATTAAGTAACTAGGTTAAAAAGGCACTAGAAAAGTTACTACACTAGTTTTCAAGGTCATTTACGCTCCCCGTACAGATTGTCGGTCACGTTCCCCAAAGACAGATAGCCGTTTCCCAAAATAGGGGATCTGTTTCGCAAGACAGGTAACCGTTTACTCCTATTTCAGGGTCACACCTCTGAGAAAAGAACAAATGCTCTGGTCGAGTTAGGGTCATAATTCCTAAAAATAGATTGTTATGCATATACCCCCACCATTTCAGGCTCAATTCTGGGAAATCAATTTTCAAGAAGAAAGGTGATCCATTGTTCAAACCGACACTTCAAGGTGAAAGTCAAGGTTACACCTCTGAGAAAAAGAACAAAGGCGATCCATTGTTCTGGCTGAGTTATAATTCCTAAAAATAGATTGTTATCTAGATACCCCACCATTTCAGGCTCAATTCTGAGAAATCAATTTTCAAGAACAAAGGCGATGCATTGTTCAAGCCAACGCTTCAAGGTCAAGGATATATAAGTCGCAGTGTGTTGAGATCAGTCGGTTAGTAACATGGAATTAGCGGGGTTAAACCAAAGCACCTATTGCAAACTCTATAAAAATGCATGTGACCTAGAGATATCGAAAAAATATAAAGTTATTAATGTGACAGTAATTAATACGAAGTATGGTGAACGTATAGTGTTAGAAACGGAGGAGTTTAAATGTGTTTTACCTCAGCGCTTTTACGAGTATTTCAAAGAAGAAGAAAATCGAATTGAGGAATTTAAAACGATGCTAAATACAAAGGATGTATTCATGAGTAGTCTGGGTGCAGTCGGAAAAACAACAAACATAACATTTAGTGCCTCCAACCATATGTAAACATGCTCATTTCGAAAATAGTGTTTAGTCGTAGTGCGGTTGTGGACAAGTAAAGTCATGCAAGCAGCAATAAAATCATTCCTGGAACGATCTGGAAGTTCACTGTCGGATACTTCATACCGCTGTAGTAACAATATGAATAATAATTTAACATTTTGTTGTTCATGCTGTCAAAATAGTGATAGTAGTATTAAATGAAGAAAAACAAGATGAAGGTTATTCCAACTGGTCATCATTTCAACATAGGGATGAGGTGTATAAACAAGCAGCTAATGAATACTTAATCGATTGTGCTTCATATAAACTATCGAACAATACGCATATTGAAATAGGATACAGTACACACCTTAACCTTGCACCAGTAGTGCATATGGGATTAGGCAACAGCGATAATGTGGTGTTAGACGTTAACGAATGGAATGAACAGCCTTGAATTATAGAATGAAACTCATTGAGCAAATAATAGAGAAGTATCATCAACCTGAATTCTCCTGTAGACAAGGACAGCCTTCGGTACAACTCCCTCTGCTTAGGCTCACAGGGAGCCATTTTCCTGAATATATTCCACGAACGGAGAAGAAAACAAATCCTACACGTCAGTGTGGAATATGTAGCAGAGCTCGAGATGCACGTGACAAGAAACTAGACATTACCACTCTGATTGTGATGTGGCGTTATGTGTTACTCCATGTTTTAAGAGTGTTTCGTACTCTTACAAATATTTAGAACTGGTATTACTATTACTTCTTTAGACATATTTTTTATGTAGTATCACAATGTTTTATTTTACCTGATTTTTTTAATCAGAGTTAACTCGGGTATGCACATGCGCATATTACATGTTTGATTTTCGCGCAAAAAAAAAACATTTTTTTTAATTCTACCATTTTTACACTTTAATACTTCTACATAGACCATAAAAATGAAATAAAAAAATATACAAAATATATAAATATATAAGAATGAATCGTGTGTGTGTTATTCACATAAAACGCATGTATGCTGACATTTATTACACATTAAGAAATAATACATTATGTACATCGTTGATATGTGAGGAAAGTAAATTTTCCGACGTAAAGTCTGTGCTACACATGCTACACACGTATGAGTCTTCTTTCAATGCAATACAATTGTGTTGCTTCATGTGCTGAGTTAGGCTAGAACTTTGTCGACATGCATAAGAGCACTGGCTACATTTAAACGGCTTCTCACCTATAATAAAAAAAAGTAGTTAAATGGTAAATATTCATTTACACGTACCTAAATGTATCCAAACGTGTGACTTTAACGAAGAGCCTTGTTTAAAAGCCTTATCACAATAATTACACTGATAAGGTCTTAAATCGCTATGAGTTTTATTGTGCTCAACCAAATGGCTACGCTGTATAAACGCCTGACCACACTCACTACAAATGTATGGCTTCTCACCTACACATAAATAAATTTACGAATTATTGTATATTACATAAAATATTACCTGTATGCTTTCGCAAATGAAGCTGTAACTCTCCTGGTCTGCAAAAGCGTTGATCACAAATGTTGCATGCTATTGGACGTCCTGTGTGACGTTTCATATGAGTATTCAAAACACTTGACTGTGCAAAGTTCTGTAAAGTTAATAATAATTAGGTACCAAATTTTAATTCTGCAAATGACTTATGTATTTATTCTATAAGGTTCTAATATTCTATAAACCCCAGTGTAATACAAACTAAAGAATGGAAATATTCTACAGCTTCCAAACACTCTAAATTGCATACATGCAGATAGTTCGGATTCTGCACATTCCGAAACACGAATCCTAAAAATGTTAGAATTACCTATAAATTACAGATATTCTAAATCTTGAAGATTAAAAAAAATTCTAGCATTTCTAGAAATTTTTTAACGCAATAGGTTCAGAAATACGTATCTTACAAATTCCGGAATTTTAAAGAACCCATAATTCTACAAAATCTGCAAATCTACATAACTCTAAACACTTCTGGAATTAAGATTTTGTAAACTTACGTTATACGATTATTTAAAAATTCTAGCGCTTCTAAGGAATATACATCTCCAAGTACTTTCCAGAAACTCAAGGGTACAATACCACAATTCTAGAAATTCCAAATGTGTTGAAATTTCATAAATTATAATTCAAAACCTAGAGGTTGCATACACTGCAGAGAATATTGAAACTGTTCAGAAAATTTCAGAACATATTCTGAGACTATAAATTCTAGAATTCTAACGAATACTCTGTTAAATTCTAAATATGTTGAGATGATTGATGAAAC
The DNA here is from genome assembly GCA_036346205.1 of Vesta saturnalis. Classification (NCBI taxonomy): domain Eukaryota; kingdom Metazoa; phylum Arthropoda; class Insecta; order Coleoptera; family Lampyridae; genus Vesta; species Vesta saturnalis. Next base: position 689,091 of record JARFJB010002308.1, on the reverse strand, counting down.
AATAAGAAACCCATATTTAAACATCTAGATTGTAAAAATTCCTGAATTCTAAAAATACCAGGCAACAAAAAATTGTTATCAAATGTAAAATCCGGATGCTCCTAAAGATACTAGACATCTTATAAAATTTTGGAGTTCTACAATTATCATAACAGAAATCATAAAATTCTGGAATTCTAAATAATCATTACTCATTCTAGCTGTGACATTCTAAAAATTTCAGATTTAAAAAATTTAGAGAAAGTAAACATTTTAAAGCTTCTAATTATTCTAACAATTCTAAAGATTTACGGAAGCTAATAGATTCTGAGAATACAAACATTTCAGTAAATATTCCAGAAACTCTAAACTGTTGAGATTTCAGAAATACCAAAACATACAGAAAACTCTCTAGATTATAAAAATTTTAAACCTTAAAAAGATTTCGAGATTAGAAATGGGAAAGAATAGTCTACAAATTCTGAAAAATACTAAAAATTCTAAAATCGAAATTAGAAATGGAAAAGAATATTCTGGGAATTCTGAAAAATACTAGATATTCTAAAATCTGTGGAGTTCTATACATGAAGTTATAGGGGAATACATAATCTACATTCTAGATGTAAAGATTGAGAACATTTCCAGATTTAGGAGATCCTGAGATACAGAATCCTAAAGCTTAAAAATTCCAACAATTCTAAAGATTTTAGATCTCTGGAACTTCTAAAGGTTCTACAAGCTACACAGATTTTTAAAATTCAACAGATTCTGATATGAAACTTTTACCTCAAAAATCCATATTAGGTAAAATCAAAATGTATTGAATTTGTTCTAAAAATCACTAGTGAATATAAAAACCATAAAGCTCTTAAAGAAGAAGTGGGAGAAGAAATTATAGAATCGTAAAGAATCTCTATTCTAGAAAATGTGACATTCCAGAATAAATCACACACGTTCAACGCTTAAATTGTAATATTTCGAGCGGTTTTAAAATGTGCAAGAATTTTAAAATCTCTAGACTCCAGAAGTTGTGAAAGTGTGACAAATTCCAAACATTTGTAAGATCATAAAACCGTAAAACCTCTAGAAAATCTAAAAATTTAAAAATTCTGATTCTTAAATAACCAGAACGTCGAGAATCCTATCAAATCTCGAGCTTAGACGTTATAGAAGTTTAATAGATTCCAAAGACTCGTGTGAATCTTAATGTGAAAATTCTGAATCTAAAACATCCAAAAATACGAGAATTCTAGAAAATTTATTCAATTGTTCAGTTTGAGAAGATTTACAAGATTTGTAAAAGATTATCCTAAAATGATAAAAAACTAAAATTTTGAAAATCCTAAAGTTTTAAAATCCTAAAATCCCAAGTTCCAAAAATCTTAAATTAATCTCAAAATCCTAAAATCCTAACGTCCCAAATTCCTAAAATCCTAAGATTCTAAGATCCTAAAATCCTCAAATCCTACAATTCCGAGATTCTAAACATCTAGAATTTCGAAAAATCCTAAATATTTGTTGGAATCTTAATATACAAAATCAAAATATCAAAAAATTCTAAAACCACCAGAAATTCGAAAGTTCTAGGAATTTATTCGAGTTCGGAAGTTGTACAAACTCGAAACATTCCAAAAATTCTAGAAAATTAAAAATATCAAAATCTAGTACATCGAGAGATCTGAAAATTTTAGAAATTGTATTCTACAGTCTAGAGGCTGTAGTGGTTCGAAAAGTTTTGACGATTTATAAGAACCCTACAATTCCAGAAATTAAAAATACTGAGATTTTAAACCGTCCACGAATTTAAAATTTCAGCACGTCTATTCTACAGTTCTTAAGCTAGTGGAAGTGCGACATATTTTCAAGATTTGTGAGAATCTAAAATACAAGAATCTCTAACAATCCAAAAATTCTGATTTTAAAATAATTTCAAGAATTGTATAAAATACGAGTATATTCTAGAAACTAAAGCAAATCCTTTAAAAATCTTTAGACATAGTTCGAAAGACGCTCAAGATTTGTAAGGATCTTAAAAACCCAGACATTAGAAAATTAAAAAGCACTGATGTTCATAAACATCCAGATTCGAGAATTTTAGAAAATATACTGTAGAAAAATTGTGTAATATTTTTAAAATCCGAGAATCACTAGAAAACCGTAATATCCACAAACTCTGAATTTCTAAAATCTATTCTAGAGGCTAGATGATGTAGTTCAAAAGGTTATAAAAATTTGTAATAATCTTAAAATCCTAGAATCTTTCGAAAATTAGAAATACTGAGGTTCTATAACACCCAAATATTCCAGAATTTTAGTAAATCTATTCTAGAGTTTAGAACTATTTAAAGTTCGGTAAATTTTTAAGATTTGTGAGAACATCAAGATACTAGAATCTCCATAAAATCTAAAAAAAGCAAATTCTAAAACTCTTGAAGAGTTAAAATTGCCAGAATTACATAAACTCTATTCTAGAATTGATGGACTTCATCAACCTTAATAGAAACAAGCCCTAATTGATTCAGGAGACCTTCAACGTTAAGATCATAGTTGCGCTAGAAACTAAAACTAAACAAATTATTCAGAGTTGATGTTGGTATCCTAAGATTCTGGAGATCCTAAACGTTGCAGAAACCCGTAGAATAATAAATACTAGAAACATTTCAGAGTAATATAGTATTCCTTAAAATATTCGGATTTAGTAATTGTAGAGTTTTTAAAAATCTAAAAATTGTAAAAAATTTAAATTCTAAACATCCTTGAATTTTGAAGTTCTTTTTCAAGATTTTAGAAAATCTAGTTCAAAAAATTTGTAAGTAAAATCCGAGAATTTACAAAATTGAAAAATCCACAAATTCTGAATTTCTTCAACTTTCAGAAACACCAGAATTCTGGAAAATTTATTCTAGTCTATAATAGTTCTAATGATTTATAAGAATCTTGAAATTCTAGAATTTCTAAAAATTTAAAATATAGAGATTTTAAACCGTCCAGGAGTTTGAGGAATTTAGAAAATATATTCCGTAATCTAAAGGTAAAAGTTCGACGGATTCTAATAATTTGTGAGAATCCAAAATTCCGAGAATATCTAAAAAATCTAATAATCCAAAAACCACCATAAATTAGAGAATTTAAAAATCTATTTTAGAGTCCATATGTAGTAGAAGTTCAATAGAGTCAAAAGATTTGTAAAAATCTTAAAATTCGAGAATCTGAATTTCTAGAACATTCAGAAATTCGGGAATTCTCGAAAATGTATTCTAGAGCCTAAATGCTGTAGTTCAAAAGATTTTAAAGACGTAAAAATCTTAAAATCCTAGAATTTTTCGAAAATTAGAAATACTAAGGTTCTAGAACGCCCAGATATTCGAGAATTTTAAAAAATCTATTCTAGAGTTTAGAACAAGTTGAAGTTCTGTGAGAATATTAACCTAGAATCTTTAGAAAATCTAAAAAAATCAAATTCTCAAATTCTAGAAAAGTTAGAAATTCTAGAATTATATATTCTATTCTAGACAGATGTCGAGAAAATTACACATGGAAAACCTGTTAGGTTTGGGTTTAAGATTTGGTGCCTGGCTTCTCATACAGGATACTTGTATAAATTCGAACCTTACGAAGGAAAATCTAATAATCTTGTTGAAAAGTGGTTTAGGATTAGGAGCAGATGTTCTGAATTTACTTTCAGTTGTTGATGATCCTTCCGCACATAGAATATACTTCGATAACTTTTTCACCGGAATGCCTTTACTAAAAAAATTGAGAGAAAGGATTTTATGTCACTGGCACAATTCGAGAGAATCTAATTCCCCGTTGTACTTTACAAAACTCAAAAGCTATCAAGAAAAATGAGAGAGAAACATTTGATTCTGATTTTGTGTTGACTTCTGGTACAATTGTCGGGCGCCGTTGTAACAATTGCAACAAATGTAGGAACAATTGAACCGATTGTCAAAGTGAAGCGATATAACAGAAAAAAGAAAAAGGAAGTCTTCGTTTCCGAACCAAACGCCATCGCTGATTATAATTTACACATGGGAGGCGTAGACCTTCATGACAATGGTGTGACAAACTACCGGATAAGTATTCGGGGCAAGAAATGGTGGTGGCTGCTCTTGACAAATTTACCAGTAAATGCTTTAGTAAATGCAGTCACCGATCCGATGCCAGCTAAAGAAACAAATATAAATGTGGGCAGGCCATCAAAAACCAGCCTTCCAAATGATGTCCGATTTGACAATATCGGACACGTAATTGAAAAACATATTCTGAAAGTAAGACGACGATGCAGGGTATGCCAAATAATACTATTTTTTTATGTAGAAAATGTCAAGTTCATTTACATTCAGAATGGTTCGCGGCCAATCATTAACAACGCTGCTACAAATGGGCCGTGATATTATAATTATATCAATCTACAAGTTGCCACTGGGGGATTCAAGCATTTTCTGTAATGAGCTTGAGGCAGTACTTGAAAAGTTAAGAGATGCCAATGTAGTGCTAATAAGTGACTTTAATGTGGTATTTGCTCCAAAAAAACAGATCACAATATGTGTGTGAGTTACTAAACCAGCATGGTTTTATTCAAACAATTTTTACTCTGAATTTCGGGACCGAAAATTTTATTTCAAGTACTATTGAGTGTGGTTTATCTGATCATATAGGGCAAGAGATAACAATTTTTACTAAGAAATCCACGTATGAAAAACCATACATACTGGTACGTTGTCGTCCCTTATCTCAACAAGGGTACTATAAATTTTTTTCTAGGTTTTGTGAATATGAATGGAATATTTTACTTAATGATGTTAAATCCGGTAATGCCTCATTTTCAACATTTTTTAGTGAATTCTATAAAACATTTTTATTATGTTTCCCTACATGGAAAATTAGCATTAGATCCGATGACTATAACTTATTCGTTCATAACAAAAACTTATAATAATAATAATTTGATAATAACAGATACAATAGAGGCAAGATTGGACGAAGGGTCAATGCTGGAAGGAAAGTGATTGGAAGTATGTGGACTATAATGAGAAACGAAAAAAAAACACGAAAGAAAAATAAATGCCGTGGGTATGAATTCCTGAGAACCGCATGTGGTAAACCGAGAAGGGACAAGATAAAGAATGAATGCATAATGACGGAGTGTGACGAGGAAAAGACGATCATGAAATATATGTGGGGTTAGAGGAAAGGCCGGGTCTGGTAGGCCGCGTTAAACTTGCAGTAGAATGTATGATAAAGGAAAGAAAGATAATGAGTTTTAAAAATAAACGGGCATGTCAGAGACAACGTATGAACCTTGCGGAAGCTAGGGAAGTATGCGGAGATAGGAAAGCATGGAGAAAGATTGCAAATGAAAAATAAATACGAGGCAGGGATTATTTTGCCTACCCCGCAAGGAAATGGCGTGAAGGTTAAGATAAGTTAAGATTTTGTGTTACAAATATTACTGTTTGATTTTTTATGACGCTCAACAGCTTGAGATAAATGTCTCCTATCGTTATACTCTTAAACAAAGGCAGTAAGGAAGGTTTTAAATATTTTGCAAGGAAAACAAAATACGCAGTCTTTTAATATAGAATAGACTAGCCAGCTCTTGGAATTATTTTCTCGTTACTTAATCTTTTTTATAATATGCTGAGAAATCTGGACTCTTTATCTAAGGGAAGGTTTCTGTAAGTTGGGTTATGCCTAATTCTACTAAACATAATTTAACTTTGTCAATTAGTACGGAAAGCCAATGGCCAGGATCCTTACACGCTTACTTCTTCCGAACACTGGCGTTCTAACTTGTTCTTGACCACAGAGCCAACTGTTTCAGAATTTGTGTGTTAAATCAACTTCCTTCAGAAATTTGTTTAATGACGATGGCCCTCCCTGTGTCCCATCTATCTCGTCATTGTGATCTGTGATGTAACCTCTGTTGCCTCTTCCGACTTTTCTGAGATTGAAAATTTCCTTAGTGAGCCACCTGCCTTATATCTCTTGTGTTTTGAGCTTTATTTTTCTGTATTGAGCTTCGGAAAACTTTTTGCGATTATCAGACATCTATTTAGAATATAATTAAGCATGGCGCTTTTTTAATTGACACGTTTTTTTTTACAAAATCTGTCATCTAGATGTATAAATTTATCCTATTAGTTAGGTAACCGTTCGAAAAAATATACCATAAAGTGTACTTACGTTTAATACATTTGCAGCCGCCGTAAATCAATGGTAATCAACAAATTGAACACAAAAATTGCGAACCAAGGAACAACATTTCAATGTTGTTGAAATTGATACTTTCGGAACCCAAACGAGAAATTTCAACTCGGTGCGCGTATTTGTAAGATTTAGTTTTAAACAATTATTTCCTGAAAAATCCTGGACACAGCCGAAAAACTAATAATGACGCGGCCGAAAACTTAGGTTCCAACAAGTTACGAAGTAAGAAGTAACATTACGTTTTAAAAAACTTTGATTTTTTATAGTATTTTTTCTTGTAATCCCTAGTGCTTGGATTATTTCCGGAATTTTTTTCTATTCACAAATGTGTTCATCCCGAGTCGAGGACGAGGGATAATTTTCTCAAAACATTCGTGAATCGAGAAAAAATTTCCGGTAATTAATTAAAGCTCGTGGGGTTCAATAAGAAAATATCCCAAGATTATCTGTTGTTATTGACGACGGGATATTTTCAACTATATTGAATATTTTGTTACATAGGGAATATATATGCCTTAGTATAATTATCACAAATTTTATATGAAATACTGGGAAGATTTTAAACGATGGCTTATGATTTCCGGTGAATATTCAAAACAGTAATTATTTCATAATTAAGCTCAAAGTAATGTTAGATTCATAATTAAGAAGTAAAGTGAATCGTTTCTAAAGAAGTACCTAAAGCAGGAGAGGCTCTCAGTCCTGTTATATATCATTTATGTAAAGGTTATAGTTAAAAATAAATCGAATATAAACATTTCACAATTCGCTGACAATATAGGTTTACATGCAACAGTAACTAGTCCAAAAAATTGTAAAAGAGAATTATAGCAAGCAATAGGTGATATAAATTGAAGCAATGGACAGTATATTAGTTGTGATTCCTGGCAAAAAATAATATTCCTACAATTTAACAAAAAATTAAATTTTAATACGCTGCGCTTGGACTAAACCTAGGAGATAAATGAAGCACTCCGATAACTACATTACTTAAGCGAATCAAAATGTCTCACTTTTATTTTTGTATGCTTAGGTTTTGAAATATATGTACTACATGCATGTTATGGTTGTTTCATAGTTATTTGCAATTTGTCGCTTTTCGAATTTTTCTGTAACCGGTTGTCTATCGTCGCCCCTTCGGTTTTCTACTCCAGTACCCTGCACCCATTGCACCACCTGGTCAGAACGACCCTGGGGGTAATCATGATTGGTCATTGTGCGTTTGGGAATCTAAGAATTGATGCCTTCAAAAACATTGTATGTAAGGATTAATGTTGATGTTAAAAAGAGAATAGATTTGATTGGGGGATGTGAGAATTTTTTCATAGGATTTTTAGTTCAATCAAGTACCTACCTATACAAAAGCTGATTTATGAACCATTTAAGAGTTAATATCCAAGATTTAACATTCATAGTTTAAAAGTTAAAAGTGAGGGTAAGGTATGTACATTACTGTTTAAGTTTTACGATTTAATATTAAAAAAGAGTTAAACATTAAATGAAAACCGCTGTGCGCAGTCGTAATAATTAGTCAGACCCTGTTTATTTGGCCTTTTCCTTTTTTAAATACTAAATGATCTATAAACCGCTCACTAAAATATTAAATCATAAATGTTAATTTAAATACTTATTCAATTTTAAATCCTAAATGGTGCATAAACCAGCCTTAATACGCGAAGGGCATGTCAGAATGTGAACATAATAGTTTGGCGTTAAGATATTTCGGGCTCGCAGAAGGCACCAAGAAAAATCAGCTACAAAGGATTGCTACTTAGCAAATAAAACTGTGATAATACAGAGTGATTTTTTAGGAGTTCTAATTAGACGTTTTAGAGAAATTTGACATAATTAAAATCTGAAAATTTGGGGTATGGGGTTTTCGGTTATGCCCAGTTGATCTAAAATATTTAAAGTCTTCTGCAACTTCCGGTTATACCGGAAGTTGGCTAAACTTCCTTATTTTAAATAGAACACCATGTATATTATTACGTATTTCGATAAAGCTACCTTTAGGATTCTCTCAATATAGGTTTTGTTACCTTATACCGAGTGTTTTACGAGATATAACCAATTTTAATACGAAACAGTGTCCGGTTTGACACACTGTATCTTTATAAATAATAAAAAGGGAAACAATCTGGTTGGTAAAAATTTCTTTAGTATCATCTATTTCAATAAAGCTTTAACATTTTGTGGATAAAATAATTTTTAATGTACGAGGTGATTCAAAACATGTACTAAAACATTTCTCAACGTTCTTAAATGGATCACCCTGTATTTTATAACGTTATTAGAAAAAGCTTTAACTGTTCTTTAAGTTTTATTAACCACTCCCTATACCTAAATCGAGCCGTTATTGGGGTATTTAGCTTTTAATGTATGGAATAATGATTTGTATTATGATTTTGATTATTATTGTATAGTGTGCCGTGAAAATTTTAGTTGACAGTTCTCAGTTTGCGTCCAAAAATTCTAGATAGATAAACAAGTTAACATTTTAAGTTAACATTTTTCCTATTGTAGAAAGTTTAAGATTTAAAATATAGTTAAGGATAATGCCAGATCAGGATACACTAATGAAGATTTCGTTAATTTATTACTAATTCACGGAGAATGGCACAAATCGCAGCCAGAACATGTCATATTTTTGCAGAACGATACCCTAACTTACCTCCTCCAATTAATAAAACCATTGATGCCGTTATGAATAATTTGCAAGAGTATGGATCATTTAGAGTACAAACTATTAGAGATAAGCCGATAGTCAATGATGAAGATAATGAGGTAAACGTTTTGGCATTTTTAACTGCATATCCGAATGCTTCCATAAGAGATGTAACGCGTCATTTGCGATTGTCATTTTCAACAATTCAAAGAATTTTAAAAAACATAAGTGGAGACCTTATTCCTACACCACTGTACATTCCTAAATAATACAGATTTAGAAAAAGATTAACTTTTGTGAGTGGCTTATTATGCAGAAAGATGGGATGAAGATTTTTAAGCAGAATCATTTGGGTTGAGAGGCAAAATTTAGAATAATGGCATGTTCAACAGGCATAATTGTCACTACTGGGCAACCGAAAATCCCCATCTAAAAGGGCCAGAGCATTTCAAGAAAGATGGTCCTTTAACGTGTTTTGGCAGTAAAAGGTAGGTAGACATAAAATTTAAAATAGGGTAAAAGGCAGGTGCTTAAATCCTAGATCTTTCTTGACTTCTACGACGAAAACCTTACTGGACAACGGTATTTGGAAATTTTAAGAAATGTGGTTCAACCAAATTTTGGTCCATTTGCCAGCGATAGAGAGAAATCAAGCATAGTACCAACAAGCGGCGGACACCCACAGTGCCAGAGCCGTTGGCCGATGTCTGGACAATTTTGAAATGATTTGATTTTTAGACTTTTCATTTGGGGATTTATAAAAATAAAGTTTACAAGAATCCGGTAACACAAACAAGACACTATAGAAAGGGTTCGGAATGCATTTGCGTCACTAACACCAGTGCAGATATAAATGTTTGTCAGCAACAAGGAGATGTTTTGAGCATTTACTTTAAATGTTAAATTTGATTTTATACATATTTTTTAAATTTTGACATTTTGATTTCTTTGATGTTTTAATGTAATATTTTGTGCTATAAAACTAAATACCCCAATAAAGGTTCGATTTAGGTATAGGGAGTGGTTAATGAAACTTAAACAACAGTTAAAGCTCTTTCTAATAACGTTATAAAATACAGGGTGATCCATTTAAGAAAGTTGAGAAATGTTTTAGTACGCGTTTTGAATCACCTCGTACATTAAAATTATTTTATCCACAAAATGTTAAAGTTTTATTAAAATAGATGATACTAAAGAAATTTTACCAACAGATTGTTTCCTTTTATTATTTATAAAGATACAGTGTGTCAAACCGGACACTGTTTCGTATTAAAATTGGTCATATCTCGTAAAACACTCAGTATAAGGTAGCAAAACCGTATATTGAGAGAATCCTCAAAAAGTAGCTTTATCGAAATACGTAATAACTATCAAGGTGTTCATTTAAAATAAGTTTTAGACAACTTCCGGTATAACCGGAAGTGGTAGAAGACTAAATATTTTAGATCACTACTGGGCATATCCTAAAACCCCATCCCCAAATGTTCAGATTTTAAATTATGTTAACTTTCTCGTAAAACGTACTAAATTAGAAAGCGTCCCTAAGAATCACCCTGTATAATCCAGGATCCAGGATTAAGGGTTAGAAATCAATGTTTAGAAAAGGAAATTTTGGGATATAACCTGGTGATGTAGTGCAGCTTCACGCGAAAACTTTAAGTCAATATCTAAAACAAATGATAACATTAATATTTTTAAACCTATTCCTTTTCTCTTTTTATTAAACATGATTAGTGTCAATGTAAGACGCCATGTGGTGGACACTTCTAGAACTAAATTATACATATTTTTCACTTTTCTAACAAATTGTGGCCCTCACTTTTTTTTGCAAAAATGGCGTTAACGACGCATACCGATAGCTAAGGTTTAATTTTTACAATTATTCAAAGTGATGTCCATATACGGTCCTCACAAAGACTTGGGCATCACTTTAAATGCAATTTTTCAATTATATAATTTTTTTTTTATTTTAAAATGACATATTTCCTCATTAATTCGTCCTAGTTATCGTATAAAAATGTAAAAAGTAAGAATTTTAAAGAAATACAAATTTTTAATTTTTACAAAAGTACCTACCCCGCATCTGTCTTCTGTCAGCCAAGCATGGTTTCAACGCCTACAATGCATTGAAAACGCCCGTATCCCTTTCAGTTGCATATAGCATACAGTTCAAGGAATAATAATAACTCGTGGCGCAATCTTTTGCCGCAGCCCCAGCCGGTTAAAATTTAAACAACTTTCTCCTTTACACGAGACGTCTAAGTATTCATTAGCCTACACTAGTAACCTTAAATCGTCAAATAAGAGAAATATGTAGAGCAGAAAGTCCATCTAAGATTTGACTAACAAATACTTCAAAGAAATTTATTAAAAAAGTTATGTTTTGTTATGAACGAATAAATTCAAAAGTAAATATGTAATTAAAAATTATTATCAAGTTTATTAAATCTATAAATAAAAAGTTTACCTCCAGTAGGATTTGAACCTACAAAATATACTTTGCTAGACTACCACTCTAATCAACTGAGCTATAGAGATACAAGCCCCAATCGATGTAAATTTGATCTTTATGTATGTAGAACATACACACAAAATTTACATCGGTTGTAGCTTGTATCTCAATAGCTCAGTTGGTTACAGCAGTACTCTAGCAAATACTGTCATGGGTTCAAATCCTACTCGAGGTAAACTTTTTATTTATGTATTTAATCAAGTTAATAATAAGAATTTTTAATTATTAAAAAAGTAATTATGAATAAAAGGCCAATGACAATGGTTTCAAATCACCTGTTTAAGAATCAAGAAATTTGATAACCCTTTTCTATACACATTTTCAAACATTGTAAAAGGCACCCTTTACCTTTCCACAAATATGACAAACATGTGGACGTTCACCTGTATGTGTACGTTCATGCACTATCACTTGGTACCGTGTTGTACAGCTTTTCTCACAATAAGAGCACTTATAAGGTGTCTCCCCTGTGTGTATCCTCATATGAACTTTTAGTTTTGTTACCGTTCTAAAATAAACATTAAAGTAACAAAATTTTAATTATAAAGTTTGCGTACTTAAATTGTTTGCCGCAGAACGGTACATAATTTATAATTGATTCCGGCATCATGCAATGAATCCGAATCTTTACTAGAATGAACTTTTTCCATATGTACATTTAAGCTACGAACATTTTTATTACACTTATCACAAAAATTTTGAGGAAGTAAGACATTTTGCTTATGTTGCTTATGGTGTTTACGTAAACTGTGAAATTGGTTATATGATTTTGTACACAGATTACATTTATATGGTTTTTCATTTGTGTGCGACCGTACGTGAACATTTAAATGTCGCTGCGAAACAAAACACTTCTCACAAAAATTGCATTGGTACGGCCGTAAATCTATAAAAACAAAATTAATAGTTACATCACACAGACCAAAATAAACCTGAATGACTACGTAAATGCTCAGTTAAATGTCCTTTTGCTTGAAATTGTTTATTACAAAATTGGCAACTTAAAAAGTCATGATTTTTTAAATGCTCATCCAAGTTGTCAAACTCCCCATTGCATTTCGAACACCAACGCCCTGTTAGGTCTCTATAAATTGTAAATAAGTACGAATAATAACATTATTAAACATACTTATGTATGTGCCTAATGTGACTTGACAATGCTCGCAAATTACTACCATTGAAACTGCAACGAATACAAGTAGTATTTTCATAAAATTCCTTATTTGTGTTTTCAATCGCTTGATTTACGACACTATATGAATATCGTGCCAATCGAGAAGGCTTGACTGAAATAGCGCAACTTTCATCTTTACCGTCACATGCGTCATCTACAGTAGATTCTTTTACCTACAATTGAGAGGATGAAAGAAAAAATGGGGTCGGAAATGCTACATACCTTTAGTGTTTCGCAATACTCTGTAAGGAGTTTATCTGAATTTCGACAAATCTCTCTGAAATCATATAATTCTTTCAATTTCTCTTCACAAGACTGACAAAGAAAAAAAGGAAGACCATTGGAATTTATCTGTTAAGAAAATAAAAAGTAAATGTTGAAATCGAAAATAAAACTAACCTAACCTCAAATTCTAAACTACTAATTATTTTGAACATTGTAAAAAGATAATTCTCAGGCCTTAATACAACTTTCATATTATCATTTTCACGTAAACACGCTCTACAAAAATTATTTAAATTTATTTTTAAATTGGATACTCCTTCCATTGTGTACATAAAAGTGTCTAAATGGTTTTGGTTTGAACAATAACAAATAACAACCATTATTTGCTAATAACAGTTGTTATAATATAACAGGTTTTTTCAGTTATTTGTCGTTAAGTGTGCAATAATGTCTAACAAGAAGTCAATTTAACGCCGCCGTCCTGTCAAATATAATCTTGCTGTGCTTCCTAATTAAGTAAAGCATTTGATGATCAAATCTCATATCGAATGAATATAATTTGTTGAGAAAATGCCAAAATTACTCGCAAAGGGTAAAAAATTGCAAATTTTAAGATGCTGTAAGTAAACGTGGAAAATGTGAGTTTTGGATTTCACCTTTCGGAAAGATCTACAACGACTAATTTGGCAATTTCGTTCAAAAAATGAATAATTTACTTTGGACAATTTGTATTATCACATTTCAATTTTGATGGCAGTCGAACGACATTATTTGTAATTTTGAGATCAACAGGTTTTACAAACACAAACGTGTCAATGAAAAGAAAATTTATGTGAAATGAAACACGTGGTTGTGGCCAAAATTAAATTTTTGACAAACTTTCTGCAGCAGGCCAGATTTGTGTATCTATACGTGGATTTATCAAAATTGTTCTAATATCCGTCGTTGGGTGCACGATTTCGAAACTGTACGGTGGTTATAGATAAGCCACCCTCATTTTCTAATAAGAAAGATTAGCTGCAAGAGTAGTCGAAATTGAAGTCAAAATTACAAAAAAGCAACTCTTGAATAAATATTCAACCTTTTATGTCCCGAGTGAAAAATTTTGTAGTTGATATTTTGATTAAACATGCATGAAGTTTTACGATTGCCTACCTACCGTTGCAAATTATTACAACAAGCACATAAATTCTGAACCTCCATCAAAGATAAGGTTGATAAATTATGACTTGATGCTTTATCGAAATGTTCTCCTACAATTTTGTTCGTACACGAAAAGATTATTTGAAATGATTAGGAGAAACATATGTAAAATTTTCGATTGAAAATATCCCACCTGTTATTGTAGCACCAGGAGAATCCGGTAACAGCTATATCATCTGCTCTACTGCAGTTGCCGCTCTTGCGATCGCCAACACACAGCCAACATACTTCGAATATTTAGGTGCCTCAATAGTAGATCACATCATAGTTTCCGAACCAATAGCTCTCTATTTCGATCGTGAGTATTTTCTAGGATCACATCAGATAACATACCACTACTGGTCAAAACTTCATTTTGTCCAGCTCCCCCTACACCTTAAAGATTTTTTAAAAGCAGACTGGAATGTGTTCTCCGAACACATCTCCTAACTTTCCTACACCCAATCTTTAAAGGACCCAAGATGTCGAGAGAGACATTAGAGACCTAACTACCGTAATTACGGAAGCGGTCGATATCTCTGTACCACTAAAAAACATCGACACTTCCCGCAAACCGCTCCACGGCACATCGTGAACTGGATCAAAGAGAAAAGACGAATCTATCGCCAATATTTGCGATCCAGGGACCCGGCTCTCAAGACCGAATACAATCGCCTTAACGCCTTAATCATACGAGAAACCAACAAACACACCGAAGACTCCTGGACCAAATCCACCTCCCAGCTAGATTATAGAAATGGTAAACTCTTCTGGCAACAGTTCGATAGAGTGACCAAAAAGAAAGTCAACCCTAAATCCCACGTAACCGATTTACGGAGTAACCTAATCTCCTCCGACCAAGGAAAGGCCGATTTCTTTGGTTATCACCTCCAATCCATTTTCCAATCCCCCGATGATCCCCAATTCGATAACCCGTTCAATGCACTCCTCGAGGTTTGCCTTGAAGAATTCCGAAACCTAAACCTTCCTAAAAACTCGATAACGAGGATCTTTTTATGCCCCCCTCACGCCCGACCAGGTCCACACATATTTCAAAAAAGGGAAAAATTCTGCCCCAGGTCATGACGGCCTAAATCGAAAAATCCTCCGTCATTTACCCGGCCCATCCTTCCGATTACTCTCCAACATTTACAACTAATGCTTAATCCTATCCCACTTCACGACGCACTAGAAATCGGCCTCCACCGTCGTGATACCCAAACCCCATGTCGACCTAACCTCACCCTCCTCCAATAGACCAATCTCCCTCCTGGGTTGTCTCGGCAAATGCTTTGAGCAGATTCTAGCCAGGTGACTTAGGGACCACCTCGAATTTAACGACCTCCTTTCCAACAGCCAATTCTGCTCCCGTCCCAACCGAACGTGTCACGATCCCTTGTTGAAGCTGTTTACAGAGACCACCAGAGCATTCAGTCACAAGCAATGCAATCTGGCTGTGTTTCTGGACATTAAGCAATCATTCGACAGGGTGGTCTCCTGCACAATATCCGTAACCTCAATATTCTCGACCCCTTTTCAAACTCCTACTCTCGTACCTTATCAATAGGTCAGTTCGGTCAAAGTAGGAAAAACCTTCTCAGACCCTTTCCAACCTACAGCAGGCGTACCGCAAGGTTCTGCCTTAGCCCCGATCTTCTATATTATCTTCGCATCCGGCATTCCCGAAGTCACACAAACCGGAGTAGTCGGTACGCCGCCTTCTGTACTGTTATTCGGAACTGCGAAATGGCTGCCCGCCTCATATCCAAAACCCTTCGGAACTTGTCCAACTGGGCGAACCGGTGGAGAGTCTCCGTCAATCCCACCAAAACCCAAACAATCCTCTTCCGACATCTTAATTATACCCAAGATAAGTTCCCAAACCTTGCCTCCAGAAACGTTTCCCTCGCCCTAAACCAAGAAAGACTCCCACTCCAACAAGAAGTCATCTACCTAGGAATCCTCTTAGTTACTAGAACCCTCAATTGGCTCCCCGATGTACAAAGAACACTTATCAGGTTGAGAAGCCACGCAAACCTACTGGGCGCCCTCTGGGGTGGAATCGGATGTTTCTACCCCAAAACACTACAACACACAAAACATATATACGCTCTGTTATGGATTTCCGAGCACCCATATACACTAACATAAACCCAATCACCCTTCCCCTATTGCTCCCTGTGAACGCCGAATACTCAGCCGCATACACAGGTTACCTCTTAGGTACCCTAGCGACCTCACGACACAACACGCAAGCGTACCAATCATCACACACAGAATCCAAACACTACAGAAAAACTTTGCACATGAAAGACACTATCCCTACCAAAGAGTACCTTACCAGTTCCTAAAACTACCGTTCTCCCCAATTCCCATGAATAAAATCTAAATTAAAATTCTAGCATCCCCCGCGACCCTTACACAACTCCTTGATGACCTCCACGAGGAGATAGAAGAATCCCTATACAGAATCCCATATGTCCTCCGCATCCCCCCGTCTATTCGATGACGACCAAGCAAGAAACCGGACAACGAATCTAATAATCACACTAAGCACGCTACAACCCACTAAACAACACACTCACTATAAATAAGTGATTACTAACCATAAGCATGAGCATACTAACAAAAAGCAAGCTAGATTAATTATCTTTCCGTTGCCGTCCGGAAGAAATCATCTACTCATCTTTCCGCTGCCGTCCTGAAGTAACCAGCTACTTATCTAACCGCTTCCGTCCTGAGGTCCCCTGCGACCTACTGAACCGCGGCATTTATTTTACTACCACCTGCCAGTACACCCGAGTAAGTTACAATGTGTTTTATCCCAGTTTGAAAGATCTCTTTTCTGCCTTTGGTAGATTATAAATCGATCTTGCCTGTAAATACATACACAACTCTTACATTTCTTCGGAGCGTAAGCCCGCAGAAAACAAACATCCCTTACACAAATCCTCCTCTTTGCTTTCAGGAGTATTCCTGAAAAGTACTTAGGTTTCCTGCGAAAATTTTCCCCTAAGGCGTAGGCCTGTAGAGGTGGTTCTTGCCGCTAGGCTTATTGAAAAGGCGTATACCTGTTCTATCTAGCCTTCCTTCTATCCCACCCATGGTGCGTACGGCCCGTTACGTTAGATATCCATTCTTAAAAACACCTTATTACACGAACACGATTGGCCCGCAGGCAAAAGATCAGATTTTATAATCATCCCGATCCTTGTTTCAATCAGAATTGTTTTGTAGAACAACCACTAAAAATCCCGTCCTAAAATATTGACATTCAACGAAAGTAAATTTTCTTTAAATAAAATCTACTTCCGAAAGAAAGATTAAACCCTTTCAATTATAGTAAAAGTACAAATAGAAAATTTGAACTTCATTCTTTTAAAAAAGAATACCTATTTAAATTCGATTTAATAGAACACGTATAACTCTCGTGTTTAAATTTTAATTTCGTGACCTAGTTTCAAATTTATTGCCCCTTTTTCCGCATATCGGTATCAGGCCATCGTGTACAAAATTTCAGGTAAAGAATCTAATAAAATACTCTTCACATTTACGAGCGTTTGGATTTCTTTTATATTCAAAAAAATTACTATAAAACTAACTGTTCGGAAATTCTCGATTAATTAATTTGCGGAAAAAGAAACATCTAATACCATCGCACACAGGAGTTGCACCTGCAATCCAGGTGTGTATGTTTTAATTGTTTATTTACAGTGAGTCACCTTGGATGAAAGCGAGCCGCCTGTTGCTACTTTAGGAACGGAATTTTATTTTCAATTGTAATAGTTTTTTTGTTTTATATTTTTTAGGTTAAGTGTTATATATTTTAGCGTAAATCACCTATTTCAGCATTGTTAAAAAAATTGGAAATAAATTGCTTGTTTCGTGTGGATCTTGCTGTTGTCGATAAAATCAGAGCCTCCCCACAATATACCGACTTGAAAGCTATGCCGGGCCCACAGCATATCGCTCTTAAATAACTAAACCATTGTAAAACCCTGTGATCGAGTGTTATAGTAGAGTTAATATACTATCAAATAATGGAGTTTCCTTTTTTATTTATGTAAAATACAAACTTAGTTAATATTGAAAATTTCTTTCCTGTATGTTTGTTGACTTAACATGAATGAAAATTATTGAGGTTATATAGTGTTATTTTATAG
Source organism: Vesta saturnalis (assembly GCA_036346205.1). Taxonomy (NCBI): domain Eukaryota; kingdom Metazoa; phylum Arthropoda; class Insecta; order Coleoptera; family Lampyridae; genus Vesta; species Vesta saturnalis. The sequence goes on along the minus strand of JARFJB010002308.1, from coordinate 670,978 downwards.
TGGACTATGACACTCTTCATTACCTTCCAACCTACATACACATATGTAGGAACGTTATGCAATCGGCTTTTGTTTCCATCCAGGCCTGGATGTCTGTGTGTATGTGTGTGTGTGTGTGTGTGTGTGTGTGTGTGTGTGTTTGTGTGTTTGTATGTGTGTGTGCATGCGTGCTGCGTGTGGCGCGTGTGTGTGTGGTGTGTGTGTGTGTTTGTGTGTGTTGTTGTGTGTGTGTGTGTGTGTGTGTGTGTGTGTGTGTGTTGTGTGTGTGTGTGTGTGTGTGTGTGTGTGTGGGCATGAATGTGTATGTGTGTGTGTGTGTGTGTGTGTGTATGTGTGTTTGTGTGTTTGTATGTTTGTGTGTGTGTGTGTGTGTGTGTGTGTGTGTGTGTGTGTTGTGTGTGTGTGTGTGTGTGTTGTGTTGTGTGTGTGGTGTGTGTGTGTGTGTGTGTGTGTGTGTGTGGCATGAATGTGTATGTGTGTGTATGTGTATTTGTGTGTGTGCGTGTGCTTGAGCGTGCGTGCATGCCGAGTGCTACTGTGTGTGTGTGTGTGTATGGATGTACCTATGTTAGTTTCCACGATAATTCCAAAACTAAAATACCTACGTACTTAAAATGTTGTATTTAAGCTTGTTTTCATTTGGATAGAGCTGAGAAGTCCAGTGGCGGAGAGGGGGGTTTATAAAGGACAGTTTTTTGGTTTTATGAATTATTTCTAAAATATCTTCATGTGCTAAGGTTGACGATCCCCCGAAACAGATTTAATACGACAGTTTTGAATGGACTTAACCATAATAGAAGAAAATTGAGACATTTAGTGGTAACAATACTTTAAATTTTTTATTTGACAAAAGATAGTATTTATTTTTTTAACTAAAGACATACAGTGTGATTTCCAGATAAGGAATTCATCTAGCTGTGAACCAAAGAAATTTACGTTTTGTTCCTCCAAGCTTGTTGCATTGAGTTTAAGCTGGATGTTAGTGTTATTTTTATATTGACAAGAACGAAATTACATAAAATTTGTTTTAGTTACATTCAAAAGTAATTTATTGTTAGTAAACCATTCGCTGAAATCATTTAATAAATTGTTTGCTTAATTGTTAAGCCTCTTAAACTCTGGCTAATAGGTAATGCTGATATATCATCAGCACAAACAAAGGGTATTTCACATAATTACTATGTCGTTGATATATATCAGAAATGGTATCGGCCCCAGTATAGATCCCTGAGGGACATCGACAGTCACAGGTATAGTTGAAGATTGTCCTCTGTATGCCATGAAGTTTTAAACGTCTGTTTGACATGGATTATTGTTTGTGTTTTTACAGTGTTGCCTATTTTCGTAATGAACTTATTGTAAAAGAGACGACGAATTGATTTTACTTTTATTTAATTTTCAACAGAAATACGCGAAATATAAAAAATATTGTAAAAAACTTGTTTCATAAGACGTTTTGTCGCAGTCGTCCGTTAGAAAACTAGCCGCTACTCGACTCGTTTTCTAAACCTGGACTCGTGCGATAAAAACGCATCTTGTGAAACTAGTTTCTTAATATATTATTATTTGACTTCATATGGGTCAGAAACGGAGAGTTATCTGCTTTCAACACCTAACCAGTCGAAGAATTTTATCCAACAGGTACCTCATCTCAACAAGTACTAAATTATTGCATTTAAATAAAACACAACTATTGGTTTATAATATTTTGCTTACAATGAAATGTTTATTACCGTAAGATTTATGTACAAAGTTAGATACAAAATACAGCTCCCACTTTTCTGCTTGGTGTATGCTTTATCTTATTTAATCTAATTCTAATTTTATAATTTAAATCTTTAGCGAAATCTTCTATTTTTTCGAGCTAGACGTTAGATGTACAAAGACTACATCCTCAAATTGCAATATAGCGGATTCTGCTCCTGTGCGTGATTTGTCCCATCCATAATTCCATATAACCTCTCACAATTCCTCCCTTTAACATGTCGTTTTATCTTTTGCATTGAAATGGTGCTAAACTGTTCCATCTCAACAGCGGCGTGCTGGGCCGCCGGGACATCGGGAGAATGCGCGTTGGAGCGCCGCGCCATCAACTATTGAGCTTCTCGACACACATCAGATAGAGCCAAAATTGGCTAAACTCTTAAGAAAATATTTATAAAAATTTTTTGAATAACCCCAACACTTTCAAGTTCTATTGTACCATCCAACACAGCATCCTTTTGTCGACCGGCGGGAGCGTGTGATTTAAAAATAGATATGTCAAGGTCATCACATTGCAATTCTTAGAAACCTAAAAGCAGAATCAGTTGATGTCAAGGTCATCTGGAGGGAGAGAGAGAGAATGTTTAGAGCTCTTGGAGCCAGTTCAAACTATTGGCGGGAAATTTTTGAAGCTGTTCAAGGTGATCTAAAAATAGATATATCTAGGTCATCAAAAAAGCCTTATTTCTGTCTCGCTATGAATGCAAAAGCTTTATACATTTTGCATGTTTGTTGATGTCACGCTAGTACACACACAACAACGTTTTAAATTTATTTCTAAATGAAACTATTGTTTTTAATAAATGTGTCGTAAACTGATATAGTTCTATAAACAATTTTGGATTCAACTGAAAAACGGGTGGTGTTATTCTCATATTTTAGAAATAAATAATGAGCAATAATTTTATGGGGAAAATAGTGTCAGCTATAAAAATGAAAGATGCAATTACATTTCACATTATCAATATGTAAAAACTTATAAATACGCCCTAAAAATATAACTCTTTCATGTACTTTAAACGGCAATATGCAAACGTTTGAAATCTATACAAAAAAAAAATACAACTGGGGGTAAAAAAATGTACTGAAAGAAAAGCTTTTATTTCATACCTATGAATGTGAAAGCTTTATTTTCTGATTTTGTTGATTTTCACGTTAGTACAAAACACGTAACATAAACTGATGTAGTTCTATAAATGAAGTTTCTGATTGTGTGTGTGTGTGTGTGTGTGTGTGTGTGTGTGTGAGTGTGTGAGTGTGAGTGTGAGTGTGAGTGTGTGTGTGTGTGGTGTGTGTGTGGTGTGTGTGGTGTGTGTGTGTGCGTGTGTCGTGTGCGTGTGTGCGTGTGCGTTGTGCGTGTGCGTGTGCGTGTGTGCGTGTGCGTGTGTGCGTGTGTGCGTGTGCGTGTGTGCGTGTGCGTGTGGTGCGTGCGTGCGTGCGTGCTTGCGTGCTGTTGCGTGCTTGCGTGCGTGCGTGCGTGCGCGCGTGCGCGCGTGCGTGCGTGCGTGCGTGCGTGCGTGAGTGCGTGCGTGCGTGCGTGTGTTTGTTTGTTTGTTTGTGTACAAGATTCAGTATACTGTTGATTATCAGAGATGACGAAACTAGTAGTAGAAGTACGTAAGGCAGAAGGAGAAATTAAGAAAAAAGAGTAATAACTGTGGAGGAGCGAAAGAAGCGATTGGAGACTTTAATAAAGCAAATAAAAAAAGTCAAACTCAATTTGGAGTGTTATATAATGAAAACAAAAATGATGAAGCTGCGTCTTAGCAAGGCGTAGTGAAGAATATGTAAAAAGGGTGTAGACAGATAATGTATATGTAGTAAAGTAGAAGCGTGAAAAGTTAAATAAAAAAATTGAAGGAAAAAGAAGAGCAAATACAAAGTTAAAATATTGTTGTTCAGTTAACAACTTGTAATTGGTAAACATGGAATTAGCAGGGTTAAACCAAAGCACCTATTGTAAACTCTATAAAAATGTATGTGACCTGGAGCTATCGAAAAAGTGTAAGGTTATTAATGTGACAGTAATGAATACGAAGTATAATGAACGTGTATTGTTGGAAATGGAGGAGTTTAAATGAGTATTACCTCAGTGCTTTTGCGAGTATTTGTGTGCGTGGGTGTGCGTGGGTGTGCGTGGGTGTGCGTGGGTGTGCGTGGGTGTGCGTGGGTGTGCGTGCGTGTGCGTGTGCGTGTGGGTGTACGTATGCGTGCGCGCGTGGGCGTGCGCGCGTGCGCGTTCGCGTGCGTGCGCGTGCGCGTGCGCGCACACGCACACGCACAAGGAGTAGAAAAAGAGTAGTAAGAAAAAAGAGTAGTAAGTGTGGAGGAGCGAAAGAAGCGATTGGAGACGTTAATAAAGCAAATAAAAGAAGTCAAACTCAATTTGGAGTGTTATATAATGAAAACAAAGATGATGAAGCTGCGTATTAGCAAGGCGAAGTGAAGAATATGTAAAAAGGGTGTAGACAGATAATGTATATGTAGTAAAGTAGAAGCGTGAAAGGTTAAATAAAAAAATTGAAGGAAAAAGAAAGTTAAAATATTGTTGTTCAGCTAACAACTTGTAATTGGTAAACATGGAAGTAGCAGGGTTAAACCAAAGCACCTATTGTAAACTCTATAAAAATGTATGTGACCTGGAGCTATCGAAAAAATATAAGGTTATTAATGTGACAGTAATGAATACGAAGTATAATGAACGTGTATTGTTGGAAGTGGAGGAGTTTAAACGAGTATTACCTCAGCGCTTTTACGAGTATTTCAAAGAAGAGGAAAATCGAATTGAAGAACTTAAAACGCTGCTAAACACAAAGGATGTGTTCATGAAATGTTTTGGGGTGCAGTCAAACAACAAACGTAACATTTTGCTTGTAATAGTAGTGCCCTCAACCACATGTAAATTGCACAAGCTTTAACCAGAACGATTTTACAGGACCGTACAAAGAGTGTGTAAAAAAGAATGCCGCAGTAGCTAAAAGAGTTTACGCGGCTCGATATCCAAATCGGCGTCCTTGCGATGTACGAGTTCTTCCCCGATTAGTGGAGAGCTTACCAGCCAATGGTAGTTTTCGGTCTACGTTTCAACGGCAAATAGTTGGAAGAACACAAGAAAATATTAACCGTATACAGGGCTATATTGAAGGAAATCCTCATGTTAGTACAAGAGCATTATCCACTGAGTTGGGAATATCACGGACAACGGTTAAAAATATTTTGAAGGACCATAGGTAAGCTCTAATGGCCATCAAAATATATAGGTATTCGTTTAAACTTTTTTTAATTACCTTAAGAATGCACCCATATCATGCACCCATATCATGTGGTTTTGCATCAGGTCTTGGAAGAGGAAGATTTTGATCGAACGTTAGACTATTGCCATTGGATGTTAAGCATGATACGCGAAAATAGAGAATTTTTATTTCAAATTCTTTGGACCGATGAAGCCACCTTCAGTAGTGACGGGAGAATCAATCTGCACAATATGCATTATTGGTCTGCGGAAAATCCCCATTGGTTGCGTGAAGTTCAGCGCCAAGGACGTTGGAGTTTAAATGTATGGTGTGGCATACTGGGAGGCAGAATTATTGGGCCATATTTTTTCGAGAATCCCTTAATTAGCAATGTATTTCTTGACTTTTGTCCAATCAATTACCGTTGTTGTTGGAAGATGTGCCTCCGGAAATAAGGTAAAAATTGTTTTTGCGGTTGGATGGCTGCCCAGCACATTTTGCTATTAATATTCGAGAGCATATTAATGTAGTATTTCAACAGTGGTGGATTGGAAAAGGAAGTCTGTTTCCATGGCCTCCGCGATCGCCAGACTTAACTTGCCTCGATTTTTATTTATGGGGGTGCTTAAAGGACACCGTGTTTCGGACTCAACCTACTACTAGAGAAGATATGAAAAACCGGATTCGTAACGCAATACGTAACATACCCAGAGCCGAAATTGAAGCTGCAGTTTTGTCTAGTCATGAGAGGCTTCAGCAATGCATAGAGCGTGATGGTCATTATGGGCATTAAAAACCTCCCTCCTTTAAATCGGTCCTTTTTAGGGCCACAACTTACATAATAGAAACAATTCCAGAAAAATATAGTTAAAAAAAATAAAAATTTAAGGGATTTTCGCATAAAGTTTTCTATGGTCGATATTTTAGGTTAGGAACAAGATATCGAGATGCGGTTTTCGCGAGCTTGCTTATGCGTCATTTAGCTACGTGTTCATAAAAAAAGTCATACCAATGCATTTAATTTTTTTGCGAAAATGAACCGTTTCTGTCGGAATGTCGAACAAAGCCCTCTAGAGACGACATGTGAAACTAACAAAACTTCAAATATTATAACATTTGTAGCCCAAGAATAGCTCATTTCAACGTGCCCAAGTTTGTTCAAATCGGCTTAGCCGTTTCGAAGATACAGGGGGTTATTTAAGGAAACATTTGAATACCCCTCACCACTTTCTTTTTTGACATACGTCAAAAAGTGCCAAACAAAAAAAGTTATCCTCGGCTTTAAAGATCAGTTAATTTTTTATTAGGTTAATATAGCAGAATTCACAGAAACATCACTTTTTTAGATTCAAGATTGCAGTTACGCCATTTCAGAAAATTGAAAATATTTTCCAGGTTTTTGTATTGGCCGTTTTAGTAATAACTTTTTTTTGCGCAAGCCTCTACGATGGATAGTTTCCCAGATACAGTACCTCGCATTCTTAGTTGGCCACCCGGTACAGTGTCTGAAAAAAGGATCTCAGATCCTGACATGAAGGTTTTAAGGAAATCTGAATGTATGGCTAGTAAACTTTATAATGATGCGATGAAAATACGTATTAAGAACGATGTCAACTGATCCTATTCTAAAATTTCATTAACTTAACCTAACGTACTTCTGTAGTCATTTATATTTCCGAAACTGGTCGACATGTCCATCCCAAACGGACAAATCTCATCATGAGCACAATGTACTGACTGGTATAAACTACTCTGTACCTGCTTATATAGTCGTATAAACCGCATTCAAGATCAAATTTATATGATCTGCACAGGTCAGTGCATCGTGCCAACCACCTCCATTTTTATAGCAGTTTTGCTAACGTTAACTGATTACATATATATATATATATATATATATATATATATATATATATATATATATACACTTGCATTTTGTAATGGCTTCAAGCAGTAAAAGAACAAAATTATCGAAACTGTAAAATACTCATGAACTGTATGTCATTTACTTTAAAATAAAAAATGCAACGTTGTAACCCCGTAATAACGGGTTACAACGTTGCAAGAAAGTTTGGTGCCGGTTTAGTATGCGGTCTACCTACCCTTTGCGATCTACCTAATAATATAATATTTAAATGATCTTAAATGATGTATTGTTAATTTCTTTTTAATTAATTCCTATAATAATAAAATATCCCTTTTCGACAAATCGAAATTAAATGAAGGGTACTTATAGAAACATAATAGAAATTATCTCCGGTTTATATTATTTATGCGGTGTACCTGTTTGTCAATAAATATAATAGATATTTAAATGATCACCAGTATTGTTAATTTTTTTTTAATTAATTCATATAATAATAAAATATCACTTTTCGTCAAATCGAAATTAAATGAAGGGTACTTATAGAAATATAATAGAAATTATCTCCGGTTTATTTGCTATAAAGGAAGGGTCAATTTCCCAAACTGTTTTGACCGAGCTGGTAGCGTAGTGGTGACACGACCTGACTAGCATTCGGAAGGTAATGGGTTCAATTCCCGTTAACGTCTACCTTGTATGAGGTTTTTTCAGGGGGTTTTCCTCATACACATGTAGCGGCATGGTCACTGCGTATATGCACACCATGTGCGGCTGCTTAGGCGAATGCTGGGGTAGTATTTTCCCCCTCAGAACCCTAACTCCGTTCCTTCCGATCCTATCCTGACCACACCATCCTTAATCCCACCATGCATATATACGTAATGTATGTATGTATGCTGGGAATCCATGATTGTGGCTGAAGGAACTCGGAAAGCTCGAGCAGCCCGCCCTCTCCCTTGGAGAGGGAATGAAATACGTGGCCTTTTCCTTTTCCTTTTCCCAAACTGTTTAATGTCACGTAAACACCAGAAACATGTTGAAGATTTATTTAATATTTTATTTTTCAGTTTCAATGTAGACCGCGTGCTAAACCAAATAAGCTTGGGTAGCCCGCATACTTAACCAGATAACCTTAGGTAGACCGCATACTAAACCGGCACCGAAAGTTTTCCCAAACTTTCTACACGTATTAATTACTTTTGAATCTTATTGTTAAAAAGATTAAAGTTTTGTATATAAACCTTTCAACACATTCTGTTTAGACGATGGTTATAACTAAATAATGTCAATTTTTGATATTGTTAATGCCTGAAGATGGGAACTGATAATATATAGCTTTCCCGAAACACAAAGAAATTCCAACACTATTTTAAAGTGAACAAAATTATCCTTGAGCAATAATAAAGCAATTATCTTGCACAATGTCTTGGTGCAACCACCTGCAGCAGCAGCATAAGAACTCTCACTTAGAACCACTTCCGATGCAGGAATTTTATGATATCCTAAGTGGCTAAAGTACAGAGGCTAACGAAAGCCAATGATTCCCTAGCAAAACTGCGCCAAAATATTCATGATACGCAAAAAGAGAATTTAGTGTTTTAAGTTTTAGTCTTTTTTTTTGTTAATTAGTGTTGGCTTATGTTTAAAATAGTTTTTTTTTGTTAGGCTTAGATTTGTTTATAATAATAATATATAAAGAATAAATCAATGTTAAATTGTTTTATGCTTTTCAATTTCTGGAAATCTTTCTAAAATTATATAAATTGGGGCGGGTTAAAAAATATTTGCTGTGGTATCCAGAAATTTGAGTACAAACTTATGAGAATTACAATCTTTTTTATACTAATATTTTATTTCATGTTAAGGGTTACATTTTTTTCTATAACTGTCCAAAATTTTTTATATTTTTATACTAATGTCGGTGTGCGAAAGTTCTTTTCATAGCAAACTATTTTTTCACCTTGCCCATGGCAACATGCGCAAAATATTTTGCACACTAGGGCGCAAAATAAACTGCAAGGATCAATCACTTGAATAAAAGAATACTCAAATGATACTTTTAATTTAGCGAAAATTAACAAATACTAAACGGCAGAACTCACCATTTCCTGTATATCTGGTAGTGTACAGGAAAAGCCGTCATCACTCACGAACAAAGTTCAAAGAAATTCTCAAATGTAACAGTTATAAAAAAATATATTGTTTGTATTCCGCGGCAAAATTCGTGTTTTATGGCACATTCGAATAAATTAACACTCTCATGTGCCATTTACATTTTGCACACTATTTGTTGTGGAATCCAGAAATTTGAGCACGAGCTTATGAGAATTATAATCCTTTTTATACTAACATTTTATTTCATGTTACGGGTTAAATTTTTTTCATTAACAATATATTTAAGTGTTTTTCGAAAACTATTTTTTTCATTGTCTAGTTCATCACTTCATCTTTAGCATTCTTGAAACGGTTAAAGGATTCTAGAAATATTTTTACCACAAGTAATAGAAGTAAAAAAAAAAAATTAAACATTTTCTTCTTTATTCTAACATTTCAATAATTGGTTTCAATGAGTACTCATTCATTCATTATCTAGTAATCGTAGCCATAAATTGTCCAATTTCCAACAAATTCACTGTTTTATAAAAAATTATTACAACCAATTTTTTTTCTTAAAAATTTTGACTTTTTTATACATATTCAAAATTGAGAAACTATAGAGAAATTACAAAAAAAAAATGAACAAGCATCTAAAATGTATGAAGCATATTTTTGCAATTTTTTTCCTGGATTCTTGACCGACAACACTACAAACTAAAATTTAAAAAAAACTACCTTACACATCTAAATTGTCTATTGTCTGTAACACGTTTTCGGCATTTCTTATATCCTGTCCTATTTTCTCTAAGTTATTTGTAGCTTCTGCTAATTCGACACTTAGGCGCTGCACACGAGACACTCTTACACTTCACTTTGTATATACACGTTTAGAACTAGACGCAATCACTTAACACTTTTAATTTTAAACTGTTCCAAGATACTGGGAAGATGTGTTCCGGCTTCCTCCTCAACGACTAGAGTCACATTTTTCCCTGCATATTGTACTGAAGTTGCTATGATAGTCGTTGCGGGCGTAATGCTGAAAAAATAGTAATGGAATATTCAGTAAATGAGAACTAAATTAAGTAACGTATACTTACTTTTCAATATAGCGAAATAAGTCATCCTCAACATCGCTATCTCTGATAGAGATAATTGGAATATTTTCAACTGAAGGTGTGGGTAACTGCTGCTGCCGACACCAAGATATCATGTAATATATTACATTTGTTCCTGGATGATAGTTTGGATTTTTTATTAGTTGAAACCATCATGACTACTATTACTAGATAATGAATAAATGAATGGATATTCACACTTTAACACTATATACCTGCAAAATCTGTTAACGTCACCAAAAAAAAATGGGGGATATCAAGCTCTTACTACTGCAAGCGTACATTAAAAAATAATCAACTGAAAGCGCCTGACCAAAAATGGAGCGTTTGCTATACCAAAAGGCATAACTGTATACTTGAACAAACCACGTCGCGCTACAGCGAATACAGTTTTTTCATAAGAATCGGGATGAAGCGGTACTTGATAAAAAGCTTGTTTTAGATCAATAGATGACAGGAAATGTGCATCTCTAAGTCTGTCTAAAATGCTGTTAAGAAAAGGGAGTGGATAGGCATACTTTTTAGTGGCCGAATATAATTTTCTTTCATCAAAACATAGTCTATAGTTATTACTCTCTTTCTTTTTAACTAACACCATTGGTGAGTTCCAAGGCAAGGTGGACGGGCGAACAATGCCAGATTGCAGCATTTTGTCTAGTTCGTTGTTTGCGTGCACTTGCATTGCTGGAGAAAGAGAAAAGAATCTCTGCCTAGATAGCAAAATATTCAAACCGATCGCAAGTGACATCTAATAATTTCTGTAACGTAAATTAAATTGTTACAAATCTACCACGAAAACCATTTCAACGTATCTCATTAACAGCAACACTTGCGTGCAATCATTATTGTGAAGAACGCCACGCCCCTTTTGACCACAAGAATGATCACCGTTGCATGTCAATAAATACCATAATGTTCCAGAGAAATTAAGATTCACAGCGAAGAATGTAAAAGAGAATTTCAAAGGCAAACATGGTTTGACAATCACAAGATACATAGTATGTGTATGCAAATTAGGCGTTATAAAGAATGTTTTGCTATACATCGCAATACCAGAAACCATGTTTGCGTGAGGTATTTTGTAAGACGTGTAGTAGTCATGTAGATAGAGATCGTCTGTGTTAAACGGCTATACATAAGGTTTTCCGAAAATTCCCTCGTTGTTTTCTACGATTTTGAAACCATACAATAGAAAAGAGTATCAGGTGATACCCTTTTACATCAACCTAACCAAATAATCTTTTATTACTTTTGTATTCGTTATTTATACAATGTTCGTTTCGTAAGTAAAATGGTAAAGGGTTTCCTAAAAACTGTTTCCTAAGAACAGGTAACCGTTCCTAAGGACAGGTAGCCGTTTTTAAAAGACTGGTAGATGTTTCCCAAGAACGGATTCATGCGGATTTTGAGTTTAATAGAAAAAAACTGGGTTTCATAATTACGCGAGCTTAAAAACGAGTATCCGTTCCAAGTAAACAGGTTTACTTGGAACTTGCAAGTATGCCAATTTTCAACTAACTAATTATAAGTTTTAGGTTTGCTATTTTGTAAAAAGAAAATTGATTTTTATGATTATTATACAATATAACGTTTATGTTAAATGTAATCATCAAATTTTCTGAGTTGGTACCATAAGTCCATAACCAGATAGAAGAAAACTAAATTTCTTGGTTTGTTCGTTGTTCATTAGCCCAGGAGTTTTAGTTCAAACATCGCCTAAACCCAGAAGTTTTTATTGTAAAGCTGAAAATTTGCAGAGTTTATTACATATCCCAGCGAGCAGAGATAACTTTGTAAGGAACGCCTTAGCTCAGTCAAAAACGGAGCGCCTCCGTTTTTGACTGAGCTTCGGGTGAGCGGGCTTAAATAGTAATAACAACCTGACAGAGAAACAATAAGTATAATCTACCCAAGTAGAGAAAGGTACCACGAGTGTGTATGTAGGTTTGCTCCAACACTCGAAACAGGGCAACAAAATATGGAGGGAGGTATCACCTCTGAGCTGAAATGAAAGCACAATTAAGTTACATTAATCGTAATCAGAAATTTCCAAATCAATTCCCCAATAATACATATGTATATATATATATGTATACACACACACATATATATATATATATATATATATATATATATATATATATATATATATATATATATATATACATATATAAAATCTAAAAATTATGAAATACTAATGGTCAATAACAAAGCAATCACAAATTAAGACTAAAAATTCCCAACACATTTAATCTATGAGATACACAGGTATTGCTAAGCAATAAAATTAATTTAACATAACAGGTCCAAAAGGACTTAATAAATTTAACCCGAAAGATTTACTTCATATCCACCTGATATAGAACACTAGGTAGGTAAAGTGATGTAGCATAACATTATGCCATTTGAGCAATGGATATACAATCGTTGAATTGATTAGTATTAAAACGTAAGATACTCTTATTTAATTACCCAACTAGTAACAAATATAAATAAGTTTTATGCGATAGCAGTATTTAGTTTATAGAATCACCAGAGTAGTTCAATCTACCGTTTAGGCACGTTAGACACGTCCAGTGTACAATTCTACGATAGCACAATCATCTGAAGGTGAATAAACCACGAGATTGCGAGCTTAAGCCACAATTTATAAGATTTAAAGTAAAGATTTTGACAGAAAACATCCAGTGTTCTGGCTTACATACGATGATTGATTCAGATGTTAAACCTTTGTTCGTAAGCATCCAAATTTTAGTTTAGATTGAAGTGAAAATATCAGTACTCACGATCACAGTTAGATAAGGTTACAGTTTCATGTGTCAGTATATACACAATTGATTCATAACCCATGTGTGTATTGTGTAATCCCCATTAGTAAGTTAATATCCACTACATAAGTAGTGTATATCGCCCCTTAATGGAAATTAGTCAGAAATCTTCCTAATAGTAATTCCAGTGTCCGACCACAATCAAGCCACAAGTTACCGATTGGCCCTTATCTTGAGCCAACATTTACATCTAAGAAATAAATAGAGATATGTACGAAATATCGTAAGAATAAAGTTTTACCGCGATTAATCACGTGTGTATAAAATCCAACTAAGCTGTAGAAATGCTTTAAACCACAATATTAAAGAACGTAGGGCCCTATAATGAGTAGAAGGTTTAAAATCCAGTTTCCACCGTTTTATAATTAAAAATTATGAACTCTACTTTTTACACTTTACCACATGGTATCGATGTATCAGATACGACAATAAAGAAAATTAAAGGTCGCCAAATGTCAACGTTTCCTTAAAATTTGCGTGGTTGCCAAACCATCCTTCTGTACGTGTATTAAACCAATACTTGAATTGTATAAGGAACTCCTTGAAATGTAACAACTGTTGAGGCTTAAGTCGAATTAAGTTACGATTAAGATAAATGAGCGGATGGCGGATTGTATTTAAGTATGTAGTAAATTTACAACGCTATTCACAAAGTAGAAAAAAAGGATTGAAAAGTTGCCAATAACTCGATTTAACACCTTACAAGTTGTTTTATTAGGTGTTCTAAACAACACATCGAATGTCCTCAAATTTTGATGGCGATGATGTCATAGGATGCAAAAAACGCAAACATTTTGAACAAAATTTAACAATATATTGCTTTACGTTGTGGACAAGTTTGTGTTGCATATATCGTAAAAATACCTAAAATAAACAATGTTGAGCCTGAACGGCAGCGTGTGCGCCGGGCCCGAATCACTGCTTTCGCGCTATTCAGAGCTTTCCCGTTCGTTCAGTGCGGTTTTTGTTAATAATCTTTGATTCTCCATTAATATTTTGCAAATATACATCCTCCATTTCATTCTTACTCTGCCTACAGACCTCAACAATCACTATAATGCCATTAATTGTTTTTGATTGATTCATACTAAATGCACTCGTACATTAAGCTTATCAATGATTACATTACAATTGTTTTGTTCTTATTTCTTTCTCTTTTTTTTACTTATAGTATTCCCGAACAGGCTAAGATTTGCCTAACGTGCTAAAGCACTCAGGAACACTGGGAGGATTTAGGGATATTGTTTGGTTACCGAGAAATGTTTATGAATGGCTAGCTCAAATCGACTTAAGTCAAAGTTTGGAGGAAAACAGGAAATGGGTAGTGCATTATACAATTTGGTCGCCGTGCGGAAAAATGTAGATTGAGCCCGTTTAGTGTGACACGATGGAATTTTGAGTGCGTAATTATAGTGAGAATGGGCAAACCGAGTGTTCCTAGTGAAGATGGCCTGCGAAGGTATTAAGGAGTGTATTTCGGAGGCACACTTGCCATGGTAATAGCGATAGAACAAGGAAAGGACCGAAACTATTCTTCTATGCTCAAGAGGATATAGGTCACAAGTCAGAGGCGGGTCATATATAAGTCTGATAGCTCTTTTTTGGATGCGGTTTACCATATCAAGGGCGTATTGGGGAGCACTGACCCAGATGTGGGAATTGTATTCCAGATGAGGTCGAATTTGAGCCTTACACAGTAAAAGGAGTTGTTGCGATGTGAAGTACTGTTTAGATCTGTATAGAAAGCCCAGTTTACGTGCAGCTGTTTTTCTGGCTGACAAAATGTGGTCAACCCATGAAAGGTTCGATGATACGGACATCCCTAACAGTTTGAGTTTGATAACTTGAGTTCTAAGCCATTCATATTTACAGCAGGAAATGATCGATTTTCTTGGCGGACACAAGGCAATACTGGGTTTTGTCGGCGTTGAACGTGAGTAGATTATTCCTTCTTCATTCAAGGACACGTTCTAAGTCATTGTTGATTGAGGCTGCTATTTTCACCTTTACGTCCTGTCTAGACTTATTGTTGTGGAAAACTGAGAAGAACTACAATGTAGAGTGCTGTCATCCGCAAAGCAACGGATCGGGTTAGTTGTTGAGGAAATGAGGTCAGTTATGTACAGCAGGAAAAATGTGGGAGCTATCACTGATCCTTGGGGTACTCCCACGTTAATAGTAGTTTTTTTCGAAAAGAAGCCATAGAAGACAACGCGTATACGTCTTTTGTCAAGAGAGCTGAATATCCAATTGATGAGCGAATCGAATAAGCCGAACGAAGTGAGCTTGGCAAGTAGGCACTTGTGCCAAACCTGGTCAAAAGCTTTTGAAATATCTAAAGCTATTATTACTGTTTCACCGGAACTCTCTAATGTGTTATTCCAAAGCTGGGTAACGTATGAAAGAAGATCAGCCGTTGAACGGCTCTCTCTGAACCCATACTGGTGAGCGTTTAAGAGTTTATTGGACCCGAAGAACGAAAGTAGTTGGTGGTTGAAGGCTTTCTCCATGATTTTCGACAGAATGGAAGTGATAACTATTGGTCGATAGTTTGAGGAATCGGTTTTGTCGCCCTTTTTAGGAATAGGCTGGACATTTGCTAACTTCTACGATGAGGGAAATTCTCCAGATGAGATGGGGATCGAAAAGGGTTTGGACAATACAGGTACTAGCTCGAGGTAGCATTTTTTAAGGACGATAGCTAGAATACCGTCAAGACCAGTTGCCTTGTTAGGGTCAAGTTTACTGATAATTGATTCCAGGAGGTTGTAACGAAAGTGAATTGGTTTAATAGCGTATGGGGTAGTTTTGGGCGACGGCACAGTTTTACCAGAATCATTGAGACGTGAATTTGATGCAAAGTAATCGACAAAGAGGTTCGCTTTTTCAGCAGGATCAGCTACTACAACTCCGTCGCGACACATCATGGGGGGAAAGGAGGATGTACCAAAGCTTTACTGATGGCTTTAGCCAATGACCAAAATTTACGACCTCCCAAAGGACATGAGACTAATTCTTTGCATTTACGTTCTTCAAATATCTTTTTGGCCTTGGTGATGATACTTTTGCAACTATTCGTTGCGTCAATACAGTTGGCGTGATTTTTAGTAGATTTATTTGATTTCCATTTAATATAGAGTTTATGCTCTTGCGATAATGCATCAGTGCAAGCCCTATTTAACCAGGGTTGAAAACGGGCATGACCTATACGATTATATTTTTTGGGAATGTTTAACTCCATACCCATCAGGATAACTTCAGTTGTTGAAAGAGCAATTTTTGAAAAGGAGGCCTATTTAAAGCAATACTCACGCCAGGGGAAGGTTGTAAAAAATCTCGCAGTTCGCTCCAGTTAGCTGATTTAAAACACTACATAGTTCTATCTGTTTTTCGAGTAACAGTGGGATTGGATACATAGGAAGTTATTTCTATTAGGCAGTGGTCTGATTGACCAAGTGGGGAAAGGACTCTTGTTTTATACACAAATGGGTTAGTTGTAAGAATAGGTCCAAGAGATGTGAAGTATGGTTACAGTTGTTAGGGATTCTGGTTGGTTCGGAAATGATTTGTGTGAGATCACAGGATACAGCAAGTGCTTCTGCACTATGACCTGTGTTATTATTCATCTATTGGCATTACAACTATTTTGATCGTTGATATATGCTTGAAGGTTGATAAGAATAGTACAAGAGTAGTTTTTGGCTAAATTATGCCCACTATAAAAGTAAAGACAATACAAGAAGAAGACAGACGACGCTGATAATTTGGTCATGTTGGTTTCCCGTGATAAGGAAGACACTTTAATTGTCGTGTTGAGCCTTGGATCAAGTATGCCACCCGGAAAGGTTTTTAACATTAGAGACATCGGAAACCATCCCGATAGCTAGATCTTCAAGAATGCTATACTTTCCTAAATCCAGAATCTAACAGGAAGGACGTTATGGTTGCTGGCGAAAAATTAAGTCGCGGCTCGTTATGCGGGAACCAGAACAACTACTTGTACAGCTTGTAGGTAGTCCAATACAACCAGGATGTTGTAAAGTATCCTGTCACTGCATCATTTGATTTGGCGGTTCTATCGCCCACGAGTCTACAAGTCAAACGGTTCTCCCTCAATGGCCATTTAGTAGCGTTCAACGCTTCTCGAGTGTTCCAAGAGTTCCAAACTCTTAAATTGCAGAAAGTCCGCGTGGAAAAGTTGGGGTCTTTTAATATCTTGTTCAGAATAAGAAATAGCACACCTCTGCAAATTTTCAGCTTTTTACAATAATTACTTCCGTGTTAAAATGTAAAGTTACTGGAACTCTAAGGCAGAAGTTTGTCCGACGGTTTTTATATTTTAAGTATTAATCTGTTGATGGGCATCCATTTTGTAATATTGTAATATCCATTTTTATTTTTAGCAACCTCATAACATGTATTATCTTAATTGTGAATATTTTGATTGAAGCAAGATGAAGGAGATCTTTTAAGCGAAGGAATCGATTTACTCAAGACCGGTAGTGTTAACTTATTCTTACATGTGTTTTAATTTCAAATTGAATTATTTTCACCTGGATTTTGGTTTTCTTTAAATTAAGTGCAAACTAGTATATGTGTATATGTAATTACAAGCTTAAGTGAATAGATAATAGATTTATTTAATTATTGAATATTTTCGTAATGAGTAATTTTGGTTACGATACGATTTGTACATTTTTTGCTCGAACTTCGACCACTTTTAATTAAAATTTGTATTAACATTTGTGTAAATAGAACCTTATGTGTATTTGTATACAATAATTGTAAATATACTCTCAGAGTTACATTAGTAGTTTTTCCAGTTTTAGACCTGGAATTTTAAATACGTATATTTGAATAACCCACGGATTTTTTTTTGGTGAGTATTCGATTAACTTATATGATTTATTTTGTGTTGGTTATACTCTACTGTTTTTAAAGGTGCCAAACTATTTATTATACTTATCAATTAATACAGAATTGTTACAATTTATTTAAAGGAAATATGTTTGTTTGTCTACATAAGTGAAGTTTCCTTATCGAATTCGCCCCTTGATTACATTACTACATATGGAATAGTTTTAAAACTGAGTCATTGTTTTACACATTTAAACGATATTAATCAACTGGCGCCCAACATGAGGGACGAGGTTGTTTAAACGTCTTAAATCTCATTTAAATATTTTTGGTGTGTTATACTTATTGGAATAACTGTGCTATAACGTTTGTGTAGTTTTGTGATGACGTCACACAAAAGGTCGGATCTAACTTATTTACTTTACTAACAATGGTGTTGTACACAAAAATAAAACAAACTCACTTCTGCGCAGCTTTCTTACCATAAATGTTAATAAACCCGTTATATTATCACAATGATTTACATATGACCCAATTGAGGAATTCGTATCGTTTCAGTGTGAAACATTTAATTACCGCTTAATGAGTGATAATCGCTGTTGCTAGCTTATGCAAATCATGCCTATGAACCTGAGAATATTTTAAAGAACTTGCTGCGTACCTTAACTATCATCTACCATTTTGTTGAGTGAATTCGCACAAAAAATTTCTTTGCTACTGTGTGCACTCGTGGAATTAGGCCAGCGTTTCTACACAGTCTGTGTTTAAATAAAACATTTATTTTTTTAATAACTGATTTTTAATATTGATAGTACTTTACCTATGATGTTTTCCTTACTATAACACATGATTTATATTTGATAATTAAACAAAAGACTGTCCAAAAACGAAGCGAAGGAATAAATTAAAATAGTTAATTTATTTTACATATAAGCGGTACACGATTTTGTATTAAGTACTTAATAGATTTCTTAAACTAGTTTTAGGATATACCGCTTCCATAATATAGCGGTACCACGTAAGTTATTTATCAATAGCTGTTAATCCTTTAACAATTTGACGTAGCTGTTGTTAATTCTAAAGTTAAGATCGTAGCCGTGTACATTGCAGAAATCGCAGACTTCTTCACGAGTTTCATTGGAATAAATTCAGGAATTATATTACAAATAAATAATATCCCCGTTCCTTCCTAACTATGAATTAATTTCATTATGACATATCTAATCAATATTATTTGAATTTTATATTATTTACCATAAAACAACCCAACGCCACTGGAATGTGCCAAACATGTCGATTTATTCCTTTGCCTCGTTTCTGGACAGATTATAGGGTGTAACTCCTCCAACACTCTCAAAAGGATTTCCTTCACAATTTTGTTTCCTCTTATGACAGAAGCAATCCTGTCCACTTGAATTGCAACAAACCGATTTGGATTTTACGCTATTGTGATAGATGCTTCTTAAATTCGATTATTTACATTTAATGACCAAACAGAGTCGACAACACTGAGGTACCGTATAAATGGTTGCCCTAGATGGATTTAGCTCTAAGTTAAAGTATATACTTCTATTAAAAATGTTCGATGTTCATTAATTAAGTACTAATCATTGTTTTTTCCATGCATTGAGCATGTAAGATACCAATCATGTTGTAATCATTTATACATTCTTATTGTAGATTTAGATTTATTATCAGACCTCAATGACCCACTTAAAGATAGTATACATCAAGGTCATTTATCAGTAATATATACAGATCACTCATTCGCACGATTTTAGTTCTTCCAGAATGTTGCTGGTAAAAGGTGTAGTTTTCCTATTCTTGGTTCATACTGCCGTACCAGCAGAATTGGATTGGTGGCAAAATGCTGTGTTTTATCAAATTTATCCACGGTCATTTAAGGTAATTTTTAATAATATTTCATTATAGTTAACATGAGACTTTAACAGGATAGCAACAATGATGGTACTGGCGATTTAGGAGGTATAATTGAAAAAATTGACCATTTGGTTGATGCTGGTATTACGGCTCTATGGTTATCGCCAATTTATAAATCACCACAAGTCGATTTTGGATATGACATAAGCGATTTTAGAAATATTGATCCGTTATTTGGTACAATGGATGATTTTAAGAATCTGGTTAAACAAGCAAAGGCACGGGGTACATTTTTATTACTATTATTAGTTCAGGCCACTCTTCAACATTTCAACATTTAAGGTTTAAGAGTTGTACTAGATTTTGTTCCCAATCACTCGAGCAATCTTCACGAGTGGTTTGAAAAATCTGAGAATTTGGTACCTGGTTATGAAGATTATTACATATGGAAAAGTGGAGATCCAAACATTCCTCCAAATTCTTGGGTAAACTTAAATATTCTCGCGTACAGATAGTGAATATTTTAAATTTTAGACAAGTTATTTTCATGGTCCCGCTTGGACTTGGAGCAAGAAGAGGAATCAGTGGTACCTGCATCAGTTTGCATCCGGACAACCGGACTTAAATTATCGAAACCCTAAAGTAGTGCAAGAAATGAAGGATGTACTTACATACTGGTTAGATCTTGGTGTTGATGGTTTTCGAGTGGACATTATTTCTGCTCTTTTCGAAGATGTCAATTTTCCCGATGGGCCTCTTGATCAGTTTGTGTATAGAAATGATCAACCTGAAACGTATGATATGGTTTACCAATGGAGAATACTGTTGGACGAGTACCAAAAAAATAATGGTGGCAATACTCGGTAAGTAAAATTATTTTTTAAACTGGCACATTCATCTGAGTTAAACTTTTAGGGTGATGATGACCGAATCATATTCCGATGCGGATAAGATCTTTCGCTATTATGGAAATGCAACACATAATGGTGCGCATTTTACTTTCAATTTTTGGTTTATTACTCAATTAAACAAGGATTCAAGTGCAAGTGATATTAAAGGAGTAATCGATAGATGGTTTGATAATATGCAGGAACATTATACAGCAAACTGGGTGGTAAGGTGCTCATTGTGCGCTTAGAAATATATGTTGAAATTTTTTGTTTAGTTAGGAAATCATGATCAACATAGGGTAGCATCTCGTTATGGTGCCGAACGCGTTGATGGCTTGACCATGCTTGCAATGTTACTGCCAGGAGTCGACGTAACTTACAATGGAGAAGAAATTGGAATGGAGAATGGTAAAGTTTCCTGGAGTGAAGGTTGGGATCCTCAGGGTTGTAATGGGAATGAAGAGGATTGGGATAAAAATAGTCGTGACTTTGAACGTACTCCTTATCACTGGGACGGAACAGTGAACGCTGGCTTTAATTTGGGAGCTAAAACATGGTTACCTGTTAGCGAAAAATATAAAGAAAATAACTTAGCTCTTCAAAAAGTAGATAATCTTAAAAGTCACTATCGTATTTACCAGGAGGTTGTAAAATTGAGAAAAAGTGATACCTTGAAGTTTGGCCACTTAAAAACCATTGCTTTGGATAATAACGTTTTAGTTGTTATTAGGTGAGTACTGTTTAATTTTTTTTTACGATTTGACACACGTTGGTGTTACAGAGCGCTTGGTGATAATCCAAAGATTGTGTTAGTATCAAATGTAGGCGGTGGGGGTACAAGCGTAGATTTGAGCGACGTTTCTTCTCAATTTAGAGTATACATTCCAAGCTTACAATCGAATAAAGATCCAGGGTGAGTAATTGCTTTAATAATCGTTGATAATAGTTAACTATTTTGTTACAGAAGCGTAATAGATGGCAGCTCGATCAATCTAAACGGTTTTGAGTCTTTGATACTTTTCTCGTCGTAATTGGTGTCGATGCCCTATGTATGCAAATTTGGTTTTCCATTTAATGTAATTACAGTCCATTAAAATACAGTTTGGTTTTGTGTTTGATTGTTTTTGTCAATCTCAGAAAAAATAGTAACTAAGGTCATACTTCTTGTTTACAATGTTTGGCAATTTCAGATTGTGGGTTATACGTTTGAAATCTGTTAAAGATAAAAAAGGTAAAAGGATTAAAATGGCCAGAGTAAGGGTTATAAGGAGAATTTTATTTAGAATATTTTATGCTGCTCCTTTAAGACGGCATGTTATAATTTTTTTTCATTAACAAATTGGGTATATCCGCAGAATAGGTATTTCTGAACATGCGTTGACAAAAATCGTGAACAGAACAGTGGTTATCAGATACAGGGGTTAAAGAAATGTTGACTACATTGTTGCCGGATAATCGACAACACAAAACACAATACCATGAATCGGGCGACACCACACATTGCCTGCGAACTGAACTATCCATAAAGGCAAAACCTAGTGTGATGAGTAGGAGAGGCTCAGGCTGGCAAGCTAGCCAGTCTAGAAACTTACATAACAAACGCACACCACTGCCAAGTGGCTGTCAAACACATCAGCCTACAGTTCTAGAACCAGACCTCTATTTGCAGATATAACGATACCAAATCAGCCGGACAGGCTGGTGATACAGCTAATCACATAGTTTCACACTATAATCTGCTGCGTAAGCGCATCAACTCAGCATTTGTCAGTGTGGAGTTGCTTTAGAAAATTAATTATGGTGTACACAAATTTCGAGAAACTTGATGTGGTCGAACGTTACATAATTTGTAACAAAAACAGTCAACGAGCGCCGAACGCTATGTTTTATTGTATTTTCATCCCCCTCAACCATCTTTAAACACCTTCAAGAATTTGTACAACAATTTAAAAGAGTTTTGTGAAGCCCAAAAATAGGGATAATATTGATGAAAACGTGCAGATAAATGTTCTGGCTGTGGTTAATCAAAATCGATCTACATCAGCACGGCAAATTGCAACGCACAGTAATGAGAACTTTAGCAAGAAATAAATACTATCCTTATAAATATTCAGTTGGACAAACTTTGCACCCTGATGGTGATGAATGAACATAAAATTTTTGTAATTGGTTCATAAATGTGTCATGTAAATAACAACTCCCCGATGAAGATCTTATGGATCGACAAAACGCATTTTACAAACTGTGGTATGTTCACTTGCCATAATACACCTGTGGGCCCAAGAAAATCCTCACCGTTCACAAGAAACACGACCCCAGCTTAAGTTTGGCTTCAATTTATGGTGCAGTGTTATTGGTTCGCAGCATGTTGGGCCTATTATTTTGAATGGGACTTTAATTGGAAATCTATATTTGCAATTTCTTAGGGAAGATTGCAATATCCTAGATGGATTAAATTTACAGACCCGTGCAAACATACAATAGTATCAACACGACGGTGGCCCACCTAACTATCAGGCGTAAGTTAAAAGATATTTAGATAGGCAGAAATGGTCCTGTTTTATGGGCTGCACGTCCCCTTGACCTTTCACGTTTAGACTTTTTTTGTATTTGGAGTAATAACAGATCTCGTCTATGTGCGATCATATGCAACCCAGCTGGAGATATAGGAAGCTGTTATTAATGCGTTTAACAGATTAGATGGGTGTAAAATTAGGAATACTGTTAACTCCGTGTCGAAAAGGTGTAGCATGTGTGTTGATAATAATGGTGGACATTTCGAACACTTACTGTAAATTTCTTTTGTTTTTCATGGTAAGATGCTTTTTGTTAAACATAATAATAGAAAAACGTGTATTGTGCTTTTATTTATTAAAATAAGTGATACAGCCCTTACAACATTACAATCAGAAAAGAAATGCACTATTAAAATATGTCAGCCAACTATGGTTTCCGTTCAAGAAATTCAACTTTGCTTCATAACTTCAAAATTAAAAAACTAGTACAGTGACGTTATTTGGCACAAAATTATCTACAAAATGTATTTAAACAATTTTTATCTATCTTTATAAATAAACAAATTAAAGCGCTGAAAGGATTTTGAAGAATTTTACTTTTTTATAAATATCTAGTAAGCCATGCATTTTCTTAAATTGACAAAAGCGTATCTGGATTAATCTTCTAAAGAAGCAAATCTTTCTCCATTTAAGGAAATGTGTAACTCTACGGTTTCCGAGATCCCATACAAATAATGAAAAAAACTCACCTTATGTGGCAAATTTACTATGTAATTTAAATGAGATTACTCTTCTAGAAAGCAACTAAGGTTGTAAAAATCTTATTAGCGGTACTATTCCGCTTTGCTAATAACAAACGAATGGCATTAATTCAAACTAATGACGTAAAAGAGAAATGTGTTGCCTATCTAGACGTTACACAATCCCTCGTCATTAGGCGACCTTAAAAAACTGTTGCATAAAATTACGTAAATCCGTATTCAATTGAAAAAAATCTGTTTATATTTTCTAAATCCCTATACAAGTACAATTTTACGTGCATAGAGTTTTTTTATGATATTTTGTTTGTAGTTCCTTATATTTTAAGAAACTCTAAATGAATAATGTGCTTCTATAAACCATTTAAAAAATTTTTTTGAAAAAAAAATCACTACATCTAGTGTCCTTTTATACTCAATATAATAAGATAGGGAGCACAGTTTCCAATCAAATTTTGACAGCAGGAAATTATTCAATAGATTTAACTTTAGGCACAAATTTGAATGCGTAATGTGGGATTGCCTCTATTCCTAACAGCCTTGATAAAGCCTCAACTGCCATTAAAACAGTACATAGACTAGATTTACGTAAAGATTATTTTGGTTATCAGAAATTTACCTTAGATTGAACAGTATCTGTTAAGTATTTACAATATATATATATATATATATATATATATATATATATATATATATATATATATATATATATATGTGAATGCCTATTTTCCTTGGTCACGCAAACTTAAGAACGGCTTTACAGATTTCATTGATTTTTTTAAAGTCTTATAATACTTTGTAGAAGGTTCTTACGGAAAGAAAAATGAAGAAAATTGCGTAGAAAGTTGAAAAATTTACGAAAACTTAACGACTATTTAAACTTCGCGTGTTTGACAGTTCGCGTGCCGCAAATGTAATTTTTTTTTAATATCTGAGATCACAGCAACACGCGACGGGTACGGTTCGTTCCTTAATAAAAGGTTAGATATCCGTTCATCAATTAAAACACTAGTGAATAACTTAATAACAATCTACGTAAAGATTTTCTTGATCAACAAGAATTTACACACCATTGAACAGTCATGCTAATTATTGATAATACCTAACACCTCTATTTTTCCACTTTTCAGATGCCATATACGTACTGTTTTATTTTACGATTATTTTAGTCAGCATTGTAAAATGTAACAAATGTTAAGAAAAGTGTTTGTATGATTCGACGAATTATAGTGCTTATTATAAGTTTTGTTATGAACGAATGAGTTCAAAAGTATCTAATTGAAAATCATTATTAATATCAGGTTGATGTATAAGTAATGGCGTTTTTTATTTTAAAAAAATACATATTTTACTACAAAAATTTACAACATATTAACCAATTATATATTTTCCGTTATTATTAACGACTTCCTCCCAGCGTTCAACAAGCTTCTCGATACCTCTACGGTAAAAATCGTTCGGCGTTGATTCAAAGAAATGATCCAACCAAGTCCGTAATTCCACAGCATTATTGAACGAAACACCCCGCAAACTGTTCGAAAGTGATCGAAGTAGGAGAAAATCTGATGGAGTCAAATCAGGAGAATGTGGAAGGTGCGGCAATACTTTCCACTTTGAATTGCTCTCTTTGTCATATTAGCAATGTGAGGACGAGCGTTGTCGTGATGAAGGAGAAGGTCATGCTGACGATGGGGTCGTTTTTCACAAATAGCTTCGTAGAGGCAATGCATTTGTTTAACATACAGCTCTGCATTGACTGTTTGGTTACGCCCGATCAATTCATAGTGAATGATACCTTCCCAGTCCCACCAAACGCATAACATCGTCTTTCGAGGGTGAAGATCTTGTTTCGCTCTAGGCGTCGGTTGTTCATTGGGACCTATCCACTGCTTTCTCTGCTTCATATTCACATAGAAACACCGCCCCCGGTAACGATTCGGTAGAGGAACCTCTGATTGTGACCATGAGTGGCACGATTCCGAGCGAGCAATCCAGCGGAAATTGTGGAACGTTGATTTTTGTTGTCCTCGCTCAAAACATGAGGAAACCAAGCGCCAAGTTTCTGAACTTTTTCTAAGGATTTCAAATTTCGACATATCGTTTATTGGTCACATTCCATTTCCTGGACCAACTCCCTAGTTGGCGTGAATTTTCATGAAGAAGTTGATTCAATCGCTCTTCATCGAACCTAGCAGGACGTCCTGAACGATTCATATCATTAAGGTCGAAAATTCCGCTTTTAAAACGTTTAAACCAGTTTTGCGTAGTGCTAGCAGGCATTGCATCTTCACCGTAAACATCGCAAATCTGACGAGCAGCTTTACTGGCTTTGGCATCTCGATTAAACGCAAAAAGAAGACAACGTCGGCAATGCTGGTTTTTGTCTACTTGACGTTTCATTATAATAAGGTTAAATTTTAACAATTAAGAACGAAATACAAAAGCAAACACACTATATGACAGAACTACTAATTATCTGACAAACTGAATATTGAGTAATCAACTATTTGGTTATTTCAGAGCCAACTTTTAAATTAAAAGAAAAACGTCATTAATTATGAATCAGCCTAATATTAAGAATTACAGTGGTGTGTTTGTTTTCTGTTTTTGATTTACATGCATCTCAACTATGCCTGTGATAAGTAGTTCAAGTTAAATTAAATTTTTATTTTTGCAAAAAAAAATGAAATAGTTGAATAGTTGAAAATGGAAGCAAAGTAAATAATTTATTTATACCTATTTTTATTCTTGCATCTAGAGGAGGTGAACCAATTTAAATTCATTCTCAATCAAGTATTTTTTAGGTCTGCATATCTGTAGTATTATACCTAATTATTACTTCTATCTACCAAGGTTAAACAATATAAATAATACATACTTGTAAGTAGCAGTGCGGCACCTTGGTCACCCTTTTGTTTTTGTGACATCATTTGACGTTGGAAAATTTCAAGGTCGTCCACGTGCCTGACCTCGAGTTTGACCTTGATACTGACGTTGGGGCTTGGCATTGGAATTGACCTTGGGTTTGACCTTGGAGTTGGCCTTGGGCCAGCCAAGGTCAGAACCATAATCTGTTCACCGAGAAATTTTCTAAGGGGCCTTAATGCTAACTTGTAAGACAGGTATAAAAACTTGTCTTAGGGCCTGCGCCCTCTTGTCGTGGTCACTCCTTGGCTGGAAATAGTATTCTAATAAAGGGACGCTAATGCTTACTTGTAAGACAGGTATAAGAACATGTGTTAGGGTCTGCACCCTCTTGTCGTGGCCCTCTTGGGTGGAAATAGTATTATAATAAAGGAACCCTAATGCTATCTCACAAGGCAAATATAGGAACTTGTGTTAGGGTCTGCACCCTCCCATCCTGGTTCCCTTGGCGCGAAATTTGAATTTGTCTGTGACGCCATCTAGTAGTGTATTTGTAATCTAGGGAATGTTTTTTGTAATAGAAGCTGATCATGCACGTCTCTCTCTCCCTCCTACCCCCTCCCTCCCTCACCCTCTCTCTCTCTCTATCTCTCTCTTCCTTTACAAGGCCATTATGGGAGTGACATCACCATATCAGCTGGTCAACACCGGGAGTACTCTGGTTCAGCAATACTGGTTACAAAATTTTGTCCCAGCAATAGTATAAACCCTAACAGGTAAATGAGGAGGAAGAACGCCTCCAAGTTGTTAGAGCAGCGGCTGACATAATCCGGAAAGATATCCGTTCAAGCGCATCGCCTTGACGGTTACCCAGATCCCCAACGCTTTCTGTGAAAACTGTGAGGATATTCCTCAAATCCTACATGTGTTGCTAGAGTCAATCATAAAGAGAGAAAACCGGTAAAAAGTGAACCAAAGTAATTTCTATTGCTCATGTAGTAATATCTTCCACCAGGCCTTGATATTTTCATTAATCCCTCCAAGTTGAAGTTGGGCTCTCTTATCCAGGAAATATGCTGTTCTTACGACAAGGCCAGGATGTTTGAGGTATCTTGTATGAACCAGCTTCAGAGCTCTAACCACCCAAATTCTTTTTCTGAATGAGCATTTTGGACTGGGTTATGGTCTGACATGACGATTGAGCAGACCCTAATACGCTTGTTGAAAGGTACCAAAGGGTCAGTCCTGGTCGCAGACAGTACTCTGAGTAGATGGATTCTGTCCATACCAACTGTTATTACAGTGACCCAACAGGTTGAAGTGTTTTGTAGAGTATCACTCGCTACCTCGTAGTAACATGTTGGTGCGAGGGATTCTAGAGTGCAGGGTGACAATGCAGACCTTCAGAAGTTATGAAGTGGTTTAAATCCCGTAATCCTTTCCCTTTCACTAATTATTCCATCAGAACAGGGATCGTCAGAGATGACGCAATCAACCGCCAAAGAGCCTTTGAAATTGTCAATTCCTCAATGCTCGCCCTGATTGGTCAAACCTTTGACAACATCAAGTTTGTCCGAAAAATAGGTAATGAGTATACAAGGATTCAAATCTAAGGTTACCAGTGGATGTACCAGTGAACACTGAAACCATATTTCACCGGATAGCACTCCTCAAGAAATCCGATGAACAGCTTATGAGTTGGTACCCTACACCCTCTCTGTTCGATGCAGTAAGAATGAGGAAGACTACCAAGTTAGTGTTATATGATTTGTTCACACCGCTGAATGAGGTAAACTTGGAAGGAGCAGCACTTGTTATCGATGGGGATTTCTGCCCCACAGGGTTGTGTGGAGGAATGGTGAAATATTCCAATTAATGGTAACCAAATACGTTGACTACCTAAAGACACTACAACCGAAGTGCGAGCTTGATGGCTATCCAGAAGACCTGCCCATCAAGAGCATCAAATATGCTGAGAGCCTTCGCCGAAGCAAACGACAAACTAGTCCTAAGATATCTTTACCGAGTTAATGATGGTGACCATGACTCCGGAGCAATTCCTTTCCAACGACAGATATGTCTCATTAGCTTGCTTGGCGAGCGGCTTGAGGGCGAAGGCTTCTCAGTAAAGCAAGCTAATGAAGACGTAGACTACCTGATTGTTGCTATCCTGTGGTATCACAGGAACATGAGAAGGTTGTGGTAGTTGATGAGGATATGGACCTTATCATCATGATCAATGCCCTAGCCGAACGATCAGCGAACATATATTTCTCAAAACATGGAAGAGGAATGACCCAATCAAAAGAATTTGGTCCCAACAGCTTCAAGCTGGCAGACAACATCAAAAGGTCACACACATTTCTCCACGCTGTAAGAGGACGTAACACAATTTCAGCATTCTTCAATCAGGGCAAGGTGGTTACGCTGTTGGTCGAAAATAAGAGAAATCAAACCTTTCTTCGAGCACTCAAGCTGAAGTTATTGCCGAAGATGGCCTACGATTTTTAACAACCCTCTACGGAGGTAGGGCAAGAGATACTCTAGATAAATTGCGATTCGACCTGTTTTCCAACGTCCCCGTGAAATCCAAATTCAACCTGTTATCCCTGCCTCCAACATTCGAAGCAACCCGTCAACATAGCTTGAGTACCTACAAGTTGTTACAAATGTGGTTAGGACACCTCCAAGGATAGAAGGCTTCAAAGTTTGGTCTTGACTCCGTTCCTACCTCCACAGTGTCTTCTTTCCACAATTTTCTGCAAATGCAACAAGGGGAGCTCCTGCACTAACTCCCTCCTACCAGATGAAATTGACGAACCGTATGTTGACGAAGACATGGACTGCATATATGGGGCGATGGGGCGACGGACTCCAAATCGGAGTGGCCCAACGACAGTCAAACGTTGACGTCTGTGAAGTGTATGTACCTTCCTATTTTTCCCCTTTTCATCTTTATACCTGTAACTACAATTTTTGTTATTATGAAATATAATCATCACTAATTGATTTCAAGAATTTTGTTTCTTATTCTGCCTCTATCTTCACATTAGTTGAATGCATCTCGTATTCTATATGAAACCATTTTTTAATATTATCTTTTTATATATTCTACATTTGTAATGTTTTATTGTATGACTATATTTACTAAGCTCAAGACTAGTACAATAGAGTGATATAGTACTATGTTTAATATAGTGTAAATAACACTTATTGAAGCACTGGAGTTTAAACAGTCTTCATTGATGATGAGAAATGGTCCAACTTTAAGGTGGAGCTGTACATAAACGAGTAATCCAAAAAATTAACTTTGGTTTCATCGAATGCAGAATTGATTCCTCCATAACTTTTGTATGGACCACTTTATTGATAGATGGGTTAGTTTAGATGATATTACCAAGAAATACAAAGTTAAAACAAAAATTTTTCATAAATATATAAAACTTTGATGAGTACTAGTATGAGAACGGTTGGACCCAAAAATATGCGTCTGGTCAATTAATGCAGAATTTAATTCCCTATAACTTTTAATAGGACCGTGTTTTTGATATTGTGTGTCGTTTACGAGATATAACCACAAAAATACCCGTTTTGGGTATACATTTTTCCCACTACAATTAAGCAAACTTGGGAAAACCTAGGATAAGCATATTGGTCCACTAATTAATCCATTAAAACAATAAAACATTTTGTAGCAATTATTTTCGATTTGGACTAATAGGTTACATACCTAAATGAGTTCAATGTAAGCAGGTGCATTTTTAATTATATGCAGAACATTCTGATCATAAACACATTTTTTAATTTCTTCCTTTTAGTTCATTAAATATAATTATACAGAATAAAATTATAAAATTTAATTAAAAATTTAGAGTAAGTATATATTAATGATTATTTTATTTGGGAATACTTTAATCGAAAATGCTTACCTATACGATTAATTAATTTATTAAACATAATTATACAGAATAAAAAAAAAAAAATAATAAAAATACCTAATTAAACAGGTAAGTAGCGCGTAATTGAACTTTATTTCCCATTTCACACAATTCAAAAAATTTAGTGTAAATGTGTATTAATGTTCGTTTTATTTGGAAAAACTTTAATCGAAAATGTATGGAACGCCACTTTATCTTCGCATACCTCCCTAGTTTCAGCGATTCATACATTGTCTCTGACATGCCCTTTTATTTTTAACTCCTTATCTTTCTTTCCATTATCATACATTCTACATTCAGCCAAGTTTTACGCGGCGTACGGCTCATCCTTTCATCTAACCTTACCCACATATATTTGCTTCGTTAATCTTGCGTTGTTCATTCTCTCAATGTGACCAGACCAACGTAATGTACTACTTTTATCATCGTCTTTCCCTCGCCACACTCCGTTATTATGCATTCATTCTTTATCTCCCTACTCGTTTTACCACATGCACCTCTCAGGAATCTCATACCCACGGCATTTATTTTTCTTTCGTGCTTTTTTTGACATAACCATGTCTCACTTCCATACAGTACTGACGGGACGAATACGCCATTATAGATTGTTAGTTTCGCGAGGACGATAATGAGAAATGAAAGCATGAGTTAGGCTCATGCTTTCATTTCTCATTATCGTCCACATACTTCCAATCACTTTCCTTCCAGCATTGACCCTTCGTCCAATCTCGCTCTCAATTGTACCATCTGCAGTAAACATTCTACCGAGATATACCAGCTCGTCCACTTGCTCCACAATTTCATCTTGCATAGTAAATAGTCTACTCTCCTTTCCACCTTCCCGATTGAACACCACAATCTTAGTTTTGTTCACGTTTACCTTTAGGTCCATGCTCTCACAGACTGGATCAAACTTCATCAGAGCGGTTTGCAGCTCATCCGCACTGTCAGTTAATACGAAGTCGTACATTTACGTCACCAACCATTACTCCATTTGCATCGGTACATGCTTGTCTAAGACATTTATCCATGTATACATTGAACAACCATGGTGACATCACACAACCTTGTCGCACTCATTGCTCAATATTGAAGTATTCACTCACACGTCCCCTCACCCTAACACATACCCGACTACCGTTGTATACTGCCTTTATTCCATTTATTAGACCTTTATTTACGCCATATTCATTTAATATTTCCCACAGCTTCTTCCTATTCACTCTGTCATATGCTTTTTCCAGATCTATAAACGCACAGTACAACTTCCTTTTTACTTTTAAACACTTTTCGATCACCTGCTGGAGAGCAACCATCTGATCGACACATCCTTTCCCTGGCCTGAAGCCACCTTACACATCCCACATCTTAGTTTGTATAGTTTCTCGTACTCAATCAGTATTCTTCCAAATACTTTACCAGGTACGCTGAGCAAGCTTATTCCTCTGTAGTTCTTACAATCACTCATGTTCCCCTTACCCTTATACAATGGTACAATGATCGCGCTCTTCCAATCCCTCGGCACTTTTCCACACATAAGGCATACATTGAATGATTCAGACAATCTTCGTATAAGCTTTGCATCACCATACTTGAGCATTTCACCAGTGATTTCATCTACACCTGCCCCCTTGCCGTTTTTCAACCTTCCTACCGTTTTTTCTACCTCATTTATTCCAATATCCTTCTCAGTTTCGTTCATCATTTCTTATATATTCTCCTTATTTAGCGCTTCAGTCTTACTTTCCTCACTACTGTACAGCTTTCCGAAATATTCTAGCCAGCATTTCCTCACTTCACAATCGTCCCATACTATTCTGTTTCCAGCATTCATCACTCCTGCGGCGTTCTGTTTTGGGCCACGGTTTGTATTTTTGACCCATTTCCAGAAGAGTTTTTTGTTTCCCTCAAAATCATTCTGGATCTTCTCTCCTTCTACAGCCATCACTTCCTCTTTACTTATTCTCACTTCCTCCTTCGCTTCTTTGTTTCTTAATCTGTACACCTCCTACAATCGCTTCTTCTCAGTCTCATTTTTTGGCGAAATCATTGCCATGTATTTTCTTACAAACTGCCTTTTTTACCGAACTCATACCACCAAGCACATTTTTTCTGCCTACCTACAGTCGCTCTTCCACATATCCGCTAGACACAATTGACAACACAGTTTTTCAAGCTTATCCATGCACTTTCAAAGTCGGTGTCTTTTAGTTGTTCGTTCCACACTGTTTCATTCACATTCATCTCTTTACCTACAGCATCTGCGTATTTTATTCTCGCACCATTATCTACTAGTTTGCCTACCCTAATTGTGGACGTCCGCACTACATTTGCTTTCCTTCTCCAGACTCACTTTTGCCCTAAACACACTTTCGATATAACCAAAAAGTGAACCGATCCACAGTCCGTCCGCGCATTACTTTTGTGTCTTTCACCAAGTTTCTAAGCCGTTCATCATACACTATCAAGTCTATCATACTTTTAGATTCACTTTTTTGCCATGTATACGTATGCACATTTATATGTTTAAACCACGTATTGGATGCAAACAGGCTTCTCTCCACACAGATGTTCACCAGCCGTTCACCATTTTCATTGACACTTTGGTCTTCGAACTTTCCTAGAACGTGTTCGGTATTTTCTCTCTGTACACTCACCCATCCGTTCATATCCCCCACTATCATCATTCTTTCGTTTGGCTTACATACGTTCAATACGTTCTCTACTTCATTCCAGAAGTTCTCACGCTCCTGGTCTCTTTCTCCATACACCGGTGCATAGCACACAATAAGAAAAATTCCTCGAAACTCCACTTTCATTCTAACCCATATTACCCGGAGAGATACAAATTCGTACTGTTTAACACATCTTTTAGCTCTTTCATTTACGATCACCCCTTTGCGCCGTGCACTTCAGCCTCCACTCCTGACCATTGTGCTAAGCTGCCATCCTCCACCTCCACGGCATCCTTTTCTTTGCGCTTTGTCTCCGATACACACAGAATATCAAGGTATCTTTCGTACATTACATTGGCAATTTCAAATTCTTTACCGTGCATACCTCTAACATTCCACGTACCGGCTCGCCATTCATTCCGTGCACAGTCGTCAGCAACGGGGCCTGTCTGTTTCGGACCTTGACCGCCCCTTGTAACCAGGTCGATCCATGGCAATTGTATTGTTCTCTTGAGTAGTGCTAACGGTATCGTCCTACAGTAGTGATTAAAGGCTGGTTCTGGACCAGTTCAAGGTCACTCGCCCTCTGGTGGTGAGAAATGTAAGCTTTTGGATTTCTTCAAGGTCAAACTTTTGACGGGAAATTTAAATTTTAGGAGCTCGCTAAAAATTGCAATGTCACCATCCTCATTTTTGGCGGGAAATTTGTCAAGGTCAGAAGCTAAAGATAGAAATTGCAATGTCATCATATTACAATTCTTAGAAGTCTAAAAATAGTGCGGTCAAAGGTTATTGACCTGTAGGGGTATCGTATGACATTTCTTAGAAGTATAAAAATAGAATCAATTCATGGAAACAAGAAGAATGCGTTGTCTATGCTAAAAAGTAGACCAAGGTCAAATGGTGCTTATTAAATTGGGTCAAGGTGAAATAATTTACTAAACTAAAAGTAGGTGTGTATTTAACAAGTTGCCATAGGTACTTAAGCCAAGGACACATTTTTGTGATATAAACCACAGCGAGGTGTGTTGAGATCAGTCAGTTAGCAACTTGTAATTGTTAAACATGGAATTAGCAGGGTTAAACCAAAGCACCCACTGCAAACTTTTTAAAAGTGCATGTGACCTCGAGATATCAAAAAGGTATAAAGTGATTAATGTGGGAGTAATAAATACTAAGTATGGTGAACGTATAGTGATGGAAACGGATGATTTTAAATGTGTATTACCTCAACGCTTTTATGAGTATTTGAAAGAAGAAAATCGAATGGAAGGATTTAAAACGCAGCTAAACACGAGGAATGTCTTCATGAGTAGTTTGGGTGCAGTCGGGAAAACAACAAACATAACATTTAGTTTTTAATAGTAGTACCACAACCCCACCCGCATGATTTAACTAAAATCATTTCTTAAACAGCGTTTAGTCCTAGTGCAATTGCAAGCAAGTACAGTCGTTATAATGCAGACAGCAATAACATCATTTCTGAAACGATCCAAACTCAGAAGTTCACCGTTATATATGGATACCCCACATAGTTGCAATAACAATTTTACCT
Organism: Vesta saturnalis; assembly: GCA_036346205.1. Taxonomy (NCBI): domain Eukaryota; kingdom Metazoa; phylum Arthropoda; class Insecta; order Coleoptera; family Lampyridae; genus Vesta; species Vesta saturnalis. Next base: position 636,139 of record JARFJB010002308.1, on the reverse strand, counting down.
TGTGTTGTTGGTGCTGTCAAAATAGTGATGGTGGTAATAGAAGTAAAAATGAAGAGAAACATGATGAAGGTTATTCTTCTAACACTGACAGACAGCCATATGATTTATCTGAGGTGTATAAACAAGCAGCTAATGAATACTTAATCGATTGTATTTATTATAAACTATCAAACGATACTCATCATGCAAAACGTATGGAAATTGGATACAGTAAGCACTTCAGGCTTGCACCAGTAGTGCGTATTGGGTGTGCTAACTGTGATCAAAGCAATAATGTAGTGATGGATATGAAGGAATGGAATGAGCTTCTAAGATGGCATTAATATGTAGAATTACAATTTTTCCGATCCCAAGAAATTGAAAATAAAATTGACTGGTCAAATGTAAACGAAGAAGAAGATATAATTTATGATCAACATTATGAATCTCTATCTAGCAATCTTGGTATTTATTACAATTGGGAATTAATTAAAGGATATGGCAGAATTTTGAAAACTGTTATGATAGAAAACTACAACTGCTGTTCTTGCACATTCAACTCAAATAGTATAGAAGAACTATTCAATTTAAAGGATATAATAAACTATAGACTGGAATTTCTTGAATCCTACAATCTGGTGTGTTGTTGACTACCGTCGTTTTCGTGAGAAAGAATCCCGTGGTGGTGATGATGACATTTATAAAGATATTGATGATGTTATAAATGCTAAGTATAATATTAATTCACATAACACTGTATGTTTAATGGAAATTTTGTATTATCGTCCTGCTTATCTAATGTAGAGCATTTACTGAGTAAAGAAATAACTATGATTTGTTTTTCTCAATTTAGGTATAAATACCCCGTTCTATCCATCCAGGTAAACAATGCTAGTTAAGAAGCGAAAGAGTGTAGGTTGTGGTTTAGTGAATGGTCTAATCAATAAACTTCCGTTTGAATTGCATTTACCTGGTTACCAGTATTGCGGTCTTGGTACAAAGTTAGAAAAACGACTCGCACGCGGTGACCCCGGTATTAATCAATTAGATGCTCAGTGCAAACTTCATGATATCAGTTACAGAGATTACCGAGATTTACAAAGTAGACATAAAGCAGATAAAATTTTGCAAAAAAAAGCTTGGGAGCGCTTTAAATCATTAGACGAAACGTTAGGTGAACGAACTGCAGCTTTAGCAGTCAGTACCATCATGAAAGCAAAGAGAAAATTGGGAATGGGGTGTAAACGTCGATCTAATTCGAAGAAGAAGAAGAATAAATGCAATGGTGAAATTTATTGCATTTTATGAGAGATTGCATGCCTAAATTGCCACGGAAAAATGAATCTGGAATTATTAACTTAGATAGCTAAAGAGGACCAGGCACCCATTGGGTTTGCTACAAAAAGCATGGTAAAAAGGTATGGTATTACGATAGTTTCGGTAATATTCGATCACCAAACGAAGTGATTAACTACCTTCGGGGGTGTAAAATATATTATAATTACAACCAAGATCAAGAGTTTAATACAATTATTTGCGGACACCTATGCCTACAATTTTTATATAAATAATCAGCACAACATCAAATTTTCTCAGTTATGTCAATAACATTCAGTTTAGAAGGTGTTGGTAACACAGCTAGCTACAACTTCTATCCACCGATAGAGCTAGATTTGGGGAAGAAATACGTTATTGGATTGGTGGGATTTTACGGCTGCAACAGCATTAGAAACATTTATACAGGCAACGATAGATTTTATTTTAGAACAAATCCATCTCATTTGCAAGTGATTAATATTCCACACGGTGCATATGAGTTAGATAAAATTAACGATTATCTAAAATCTAAAATACCCACAGAAAGGTTTATCATTAGAGCAAACAACAATACACTTAAATGTGAGATAAACAGTTCATTTGAGATTGATTTTACTAAAGAAAATTGTATTGGGCGCATGCTAGGGTTTGAGTCTAAAATATTCGAACCAAATATTTTACATACATCTGCGTTAGACATCCAAATACTTAAACACACTAATCTACACGTAGAGTGCAACGTTATAAATGGATCTTATCGAAACGGGAAACCTGCTAAAGTATTATATGAGATTGATGTTTCAGTTGCTCCAGGTTATCGTCTAGATAAAACTCCAAGCAATACTCAATATTTAGAAGTAAACACTGACATTATTAGTAATATAACAATTAATTTGACTAATAAAAAGGGTGAATTAGTAGACTTTGGTGAAAGTGAACCATTCACTGTACGCTTAGAACTAAAAGAACATGGGTCTGAGAATTAATCCAGGACCAATTTAATCTTTCAAAAACTCATATAAAAGACATCATCCCTACAGTAAGTCATTAATTAGTCATCAACCTTCATTGCGGTTAACATCTGCGGAGAAATACTTTTTAACGTCAATTGGTTTAAAAGTTCTCAATCACAATGGCAGTATCGTTAAACGTCTTTCAAAACGTACATTTTGATGATACTATAATTAAATCAGATATTCACACTTATCTTCCATATGGATCTTCTAAATATGGACCTTCTGAAGAAATACGAATCTTAATTCAAAGTCAAGATCTAATTACGGTTACTTATGATAGTTTTCTGTACATAGAAGGTAAACTTGAGCTCAAAAAAGGAGATGAAAGAAAAGCATGCAGCTTAACCAACAACTTCCCGAACTTCCTTTTCGAAGAAATTCGTTATGAGTTAGGTGGTCAGAGAGTGGATGTTTGTAGAAATCCAGGAATAACATCTACGCTTAAGGGATATATTTCTTATACGGCAAGCAAAAGCAAAGCACTAAGTCATTTGGGATGGTCACCAAAAAATGAAGAACCATTCCAAGTAGAATTCGATGAGCAAAATGGAGACAAATCTTTTACAGTATGCATACCATTGAACCACATATTTGGAATAATGGAGGATTATCGTCAGGTAATCGTGAATATGCACCAAGAGTTGGTTTTAATTCGATCTAGAAGCGATACAAACTGTTAGTATGGTGAAGTTGATGCCGCAATAACCTTAAATAAAATTCAATGGAAAGTACCGCACTTAACACTTAGTGATGCTGCGAAACTTAACTTGTTTCAAGGAATCAATAAAAATTCTATTATTACTGTTCCATTTCGTCAATGGGAGTTATATGAATTACCTTCTTTAAAATAGGCAACCTCAGACATATGGCCAATAAAAACATCAACGCAACTGGAAAAACCACGTTGGATAATTGTTGCATTCCAACAAGGTAAAAGGTATACAAGGTCAGCAAGGGCCGGAAATTTTGATGACAATAACATCAGAAATTTTAAAGTACATCTGAATTGTGAGTATTATCCATATGAAGCAATGCATTTGATCTTCAGTGCTAACCTATCGCAATTTTTTGAAATTTCAATGTGATTACTATGGTGAAGATGATAAAGATGCATTATTCAACTATTCCGAATTCAAATCATGTCCAGTATTTGTAATGGACTGCTCTAAACAAAATGAATCCTTAAAAAACTCAACAGTAGACATCAAATTGGAAATGGAATCTCTCTAACACCTTTCGATAATGGAATTGTTGTCTATGGTCTCATTCTCCATGACGCTATTGTGCAGTACAACCCACTTGCTGGGGAAGTGAAAAAGTTATAGTTATTGTAATATAGCCTAGTATATAAACAAAAATGTTGTAATTATGCGTTTAGTTTTATTTCATCCACTAACGATGAAAGTAGTTGCTCAAAAACAAAAACTCTCAATTCAAAATCATGACTTTGATGAAAAGTCTATTACTTCAAGACATGGCGATTTACTTCCTAATAGTATACGTGGTATTATATGTGGCCCCTCCAATTGTGGTAAAACAAACGCAATGATCAGGTTGATTACCGAGAAAAATGGCTTGAAATTTAAACATGTATACGTATACTCTAAGTCATTGAATCAAAACAAGTACAAACTTTTACAGGAAATCTTACTTCCAATGAGGGATATAGGTTACCTTACCTTCAGTGATAATCAAGATGTAATTGAGCCTAATTGTGCAAAATCAAACTCTATTTTTATCTTCGATGATATCGCTTGTGAAAAGCAAAATAACATAAGGGCATATTTTTCTATGGGTAGGCATAACGATATTGACTGTTTCTATTTGGGTCAAACTTACAGTAAAATTCCAAAGCAATTAATTCGTGACAATGCGAATCTAATTTTATTATTTGAGCAAGATGAATTAAACCTAAAACATGTGTATGAGGATCATATAAGTCCCACCATAAGCATGAAATCATTTCGGGACATGTGTTCAAAATGCTGGGTAGATTCGTTTGGTTTTATGGTCATAAACAAGAATGCTGAAGTTAATAATGGTCGCTATAGGAAAAGATTTGATGAATATATAATACCTTACACTGCTTACAGTAGTTTAGTAGGTACTGATCTGTTTAGGTATTAACAGCTATCTGTTCGAGGTAAACCGGTATCTGTTCAGCAAACCCGCTTTACTACAATAGATAACAAGGAAATGATATTAAAGAAAAAAATTATTCAGACTCGTAAAATAATACAGCAGAAGTATTACAGTATTAAAACTGCTCGCATTGATAATGAAAGAACATTCGAAAGTACTTATAAGCCTTTAATAGAACCTCTAACTGAAATAGTAAATAAAATCGATAAAAAAACACCTATAAAGGTATCTACATGCAAAACTATTGCATGCATTTTGTAAAAAAATAAGAGGGTCCTTGATGTTTGCTGTATTGACTATAATTCCAGTAAGTAACCTACCATTAAAAAATGAATCTAGAGAGTACCAACTTAATTTGCGTGAACGCTTTTTAGTGACATTGACATCTCCACTACCTGTTTTCTCTGAAGTGCTCTTTAACTGTTTAACTCTTATAAGATAACACTTTAACAATGATAAATTACTTTCGAGTTTAAGCAAATTTTCGCATGTCTCTAAATAAATTTTATTTTGAATTATATCTTGCAATAGCTTCATATTAGTGTTAATTATACGGATGTACTTTACAAATTCATTTTGGGTTTTCAACAATGGAATAATACTTCTTGTTAAATTAACAATATCACTACTACTGGGTATACCCTTACTCATAGTTACCTTCAAATCTGTATCCAACACTGCAAGAAAATATGATGCACACGCGCTGTCGATTATGTAGTAATGGAAACAAATATTATATTTATTATAACTGATATGTAAAAATTAAAAATTTAAGTAACTATAGAAGTACTTTAGGTATACAATTTTGACCCAGCATTCAAGGTCAAAACTGCTTATAACTTGTTGCAAGAGCTTCAGTGTTCATAGACAGATGCATAGATTGCATTTTGTAGCGTTTACTGGGAACATTCAGAATTTTTAGGTAAAAGACTATCGAGTTATGATTTACTAATGTAAGCAATTAACAACGTTTACTTACATATAATCGTCATAGACAAGGTACATTTTTTTCGCATTTTTTTTTTTAGTTTTGAGAAAGTTTGGAACTGCTATCTTTTGCGCTGTTATTTGTTTAGTCTATATACAAAAATTCAGAATTTTTGACTTGACGATTAAACTGCTATGATAAAAGAGTATATTTATTTTAAAACATACACACATTTTATGATATCATTATAAGGTTACAATGTCATTTCTTCCTGCATAATTTGTATAATTTAATAAATCATAAGAAACTCGTTTTATATGAAAATTCAAGTACACCATGCGGGAACTTCTTTTTAAGGATTTTTCGTTTCTAATCCACTTTTTCTTCTTAGATGCCTACACACACTTTATTTTATTATTCAAATGAATACTGTTAAAGTGCCTTTTCTTTATGCAATATAACATATACTACTGTAATTACTTATTTACTTTTTAAAGCGCCTTTTATTCAAATTACAACGCACCTTGATTTTTAATACTTTTCATGGCACATTCACTCGAAGTTGATTCATTTTTTTCTTCAGCTCATACAACTAAATCTATCCGCAAATTTTTTACTTTATTAACACCTCGAGTCTTTTCTTTCTCTCATCAATACTTAATAACTTTTTTTTTTCTTTTTATTTCTTTCTCTTCTTATCATTCTTATTACTTTCACCATTTCTAGCAATAAAAAGTTTACTGAATCATGCATTCCCGGAGAATCCTTTTTATTATAAACATGCATCCTTTCAAAACTGCTAACCTACTCAAAAAACTTTTAGATTTCTAAGCATGATTACCTTGCTACTTCTATTTTTAGCTTTGACCTTGACCAGCTTGAAAAATTTATATTTCCCGCCAAAAAATTTTACCCTGAAAATTCTATTCTTAGATTTTCAATTTTATAGCTTTTCACCTTTTTATATTTCTAAGAAATATGACACCACTGTAGGTCAACAACCTTTGACCGCACTATTTTTAGACTTCTAAGAATTGTAATATGATGACATTGCAATTTATATCTTTAGCTCTTGACCTTGACAAATTTCCCGCCAAAAATGAGGATGTCACATTGCAATTTCTAGCGAGCTATTGCGTATTGCATACATCTCCAATCGTTTCTAGATCCCTAATTTCGTTATTTCTTAATAAAATCGATCAACATTTCAGACCTAGATACTTTATACTTTTACGAATATGTAACAGTTTAATTGATTTCAGAAACATCGCTAGTTTAACTAAAAACTAGAAATATATGTGGCTTCCCGTGCGCAGTGTATTCATTTCCAATCGTTTCTAGATCTCTAATTTCGTTATTTGTTAATGAAATCGATCAACATTTCAGACTTAGATACTCTGTACTTTTACGAATATCTAACAGTTTAATTGATTTCAGAGACATCGTTAGTTTTACTAAAAACGAGAAATATATGTGGCTTCCCGTGCGCAATGTATACAATCGTTTCTAGATCTCTAATTTCGTTATTTGTTAATTAAATCGGTCAACATTTCGGACTTAGATACTCTGTACCTTTACGAATATGTAACAGTCTAATTGACTTCAGAGACATCATTAGTTTTGCTAAAAACGAGAAATGTATTTGGCTTTCGTGCGCAATGTATACATTTCCAATCGTTTCTAGATCTCTAATTTCGTTATTTGTTAATGAAATCGATCAATATTTCAGACTTAGATACTTTATACCTTTACGAATATGTAACAGTTTAATTGATTTCAGAGACATCATTAGTTTTGCTAAAAACGAGAAATGTATTTGGCTTCCCGTGCGCAATGTATACATTTCGTTATTTGTTAATGAAATCGATCAACATTTCAGACTTAGATACTTTATATTTTTGCGAATATGTAACAGTTTAATTGATTTCAGAGACATCGTTAGTTTTACTAAAAACTAGAAATATATGTGGCTTCTTGTGCGCAATGCATACATCTCCAATCGTTTCTAGATCCCTAATTTCGTTATTTCTTAATAAAATCGATCAACATTTCAGACTTAGATACTTTATACCTTTACGAATATGTAACAGTTTAATTGATTTCAGAAACATCGCTAGTTTTACTAAAAACTAGAAAAATATGTGGCTTCCCGTGCTCAATGTATTCATTTCCAATTGTTTCTAGATCTCTAATTTCGTTATTTGTTAATGATATCGATCAACATTTCAGACTTACATACTTTATACTTTTACGAATATGAACCAGTTTAATTGATTTCAGAGACATCGTTAGTTTTACTAAAAACGAGAAATATATGTGGCTTCCCGTGCGAAATGTGTACATTTCCTTACAATCGTTTCTAGATCTCTAATTTCGTTATTTGTTAATGAAATCGATCAACATTTCGGACTTAGATACTCTGTACTGTTACGAATATGTAACAGTTTAATTGATTTCAGAGACATCGTTAGTTTTACTAAAAACGAGAAATACATGTGTCTTCCCGTGCGCAATGTATTCATTTCCTTCCAATCGTTTCTAGATCTCTAATCTCGTTATTTGTTAATGAAATCGATCAACATTTCGGATTGAGATACTTTGTACTTTTACGAATATGTAACAGTTTAATTGATTTCAGAGACATCGTTAGTTTTACTAAAAACGAGAAATATATGTGGCTTCCCGTGCGCAATGTACACGTCTCCAATCGTTTCGAGACCTCTAATTTCGTTATTTGATAATGAAATCGTTTACGTTTACGTTTACGGTTGCGTTTACGTTTACGTTTACGTTTACGTCTACGTCTACGTCTACGTCTACGTCTACGTCTACGGCTACGTCTACGTCTACGTCTACGTCTACGTCTACGTCTACGTCTACGTGTACGTGTACGTGTACGTGTACGTGTACGTGTACGTTACGTTTACGTTTACGTTTACGTTTACGTTTACGTTGACGTTTACGTTTACGTTTACGTTTACGTTTACGTTTACGTTTACGTTTACGTTTACGTTTACGTTTACGTTTACGTTTACGTTTACGTTTACGTTTACGTTTACGTTTACGTTTACGTTTACGTTTACGTTTACGTTTACGTTTACGTTTACGTTTACGTTTACGTTTACGTTTACGTTTACGTTTACGTTTACGTTTACGTTTACGTTTACGTTTACGTTTACGTTTACGTTTACGTTTACGTTTACGTTTACGTTTACGTTTACGTTTACGTTTACGTTTACGTTTACGTTTACGTTTACGTTTACGTTTACGTTTACGTTTACGTTTACGTTTACGTTTACGTTTACGTTTACGTTTACGTTTACGTTTACGTTTACGTTTACGTTTACGTTTACGTTTACGTTTACGTTTACGTTTACGTTTTCGTTTACGTTTACGTTTACGTTTACGTTTACGTTTACGTTTACGTTTACGTTTACGTTTACGTTTACGTTTACGTTTACGTTTACGTTTACGTTTACGTTTACGTTTACGTTTACGTTTACGTTTACATTTACATTTACATTTTCGTACATACTTACGGTGGATATAGGTTACACCTATACCATTAACGAATGTATATTAAAATTGACCGTTTCAGTCTAATTACGGAAGTACAGGGTGAAAAAAATCAAATTCCAGGACCATAATTTATAAAAGTTAATTAATGAGCCCTCGCTATATCCACGGAGTGTTCAATTTGTTTGCTAATCTTATGAACATTGTTTGTTCATCCGCTTCATCACGCTGGCTACAAAAAAATAAACTAAAATTAATAAAAATTAAAAATTCAGTTTTCAAAATTCATTCCTTCAACCTCGATGCATTTCTGTCAACGTTCCATCAGAGGTTCATTGTTGCTGTAGCAACCATTAATCTGACATTTAAATAAATATTTCGCTTTTAAGAACATCAGACCACCAGACTGATTCTTCAGTCTACAATTATTTAAAACAACATGAAAAATTGCCTTCTATCAGTATTTGAGTTGATAGGGTTCTTCGAGATAATGCCGTAAAGCAAGAAAATATTATGAAGATTGTACATGAAAACCCTAAAACCAGCACCAGACGAAATAGTGCACAGCTGGAAATACAGCAACCAGGCGTATGGTGAACACTAAAAAGAGAAAATGTATACCCTTATCATATCCAAGAAGTTCAAATGTTAGAAGAAGGTGACCATATTCCCAGGCTTGCGTTTTCCCGTTGTATTACAAATCATAGAAGAACAAATCCTTCGCACATTATTTACAGACAAAGCCCAGTTCACAAGAGACGGTGTTTTTAACAGCAGAAATTCTCATGTTTGGGCAAATGAAAATCTACACACAGTAAGACAGTCTCACTCGCAACATAAACTTTCTTTTAATGCCTGGTGCAGTCTAATTAATAATTCTTTTATTAGGCCGCATGTATTCGCTCAAAGATTAACAAGTGCCGTTTGTTTGGATTTTCTTCAAAATGTTTTGCCTGGGCTACTGGTAAACCATAATTTTCAGCATAAGGGTGCTCCGGTTCATTGAAAACAGGGAGCGACTATTACATAGAATTAATTTCTATTGTGAAGAAGTTAGACAAAATCCAGATATGATAAGAACGTCAGTTCTGAATTTATCTCTACGTTCACAGATATGCGTCAAGGCTGGTGGAATGCAATCTGAAAATTTAATGTAGGTTCTTACTGTTATTTTTATTATAGTTGTTATGTATTAAAAAATATGTGTTCTGTTCCAAATAAAATGTTCTCAACTCTGCACCTAGATTTTATTTTTTGTGGACAGTGTGATATGGATGAACAAATAATGTTGATAAGACTAGCAAATAAAAAAATTGAACAGTTCGTGGATATAGAGCGTTGGTGAATTTACTTTAGCTGAAAAGGATTCGATCCAATGCTGAACTATCCTTAGGTATACCAAACTATTTAAAGACTTCATTTTATTAGTCTATCCGCGAGCTTTATGGAATAATAAACAAAAATTACAAAAACGACATGCAGGATGTGTTTCGGCCCGAGGGCCCAATAATTAACGTTTATAAATTACGGTCCTGGAATTAGATTTTTTACTACCTGAAAAAGTGGGTATTATAACGTAGACGATTAGTCTAAAAGTTGATGTAAATCCGTCGAACAGTAGAGAAGATATACAGTGGTAATGATTTTATCAAAAAAAAGGAAATCACCCTGTATTTCCGTAATGAATCGGTCAATTTTAATAGGCATTCCTTAATGGTATAGATGTATCCTACATGCACCACAAGTATGTACAGTGGCTCGCAAATCACCCTGTACTCACACACGCACACGCACACGCACACGCACACGCACACGCCACGCACCGCACTCACACACGACGCACAGCACACGCACACACACAGCACACGACACGACACGCACACGCACACGCACACACACCACACGCACACCACACACACACACAACGCACACACACACCACACCAACCACACCCACACCTAGACACACACACAAACACAAACACACCTACACTCACACTCACACTCACATCACACTCACACTCACACTCACTACACTCACACTCACACTCACACTCACACTCACACTCCACACACCACACACCACACACCACACCCACACCCACACCCACACACACACACTCACACTCATACCCATACTCACTCACACTCACACTCACACTCACACTCACACTCACACCTCACACTCACCTCACACTCACACTCACCTCACACTCACACCACTCCACACCCCACACACCCACACCACACACCACCACGCACACACACACACACAACACACACCACGACACGCACACGCACACGCATGCCACTACGCTACGCCTCACGCACGCGCACGCATACACACACGCACACGTACACGCACACGCACACGCACACGCACACGCACACGCTCACGCACACGCTCACGCACACGCTCACGCACATGCACACGCACACGCACACACACACGCATACGCACACGAACACGCACACGCACACGCACACACAACACACAACACACAACACACACACACACACACACACACACACACACACACACACACACACACACACACACACACACACACACACACATTCACACACACACAGGCACAGACACAGACACAGACACAGACACACACACACGCGCACACACACACACACACACTCACACTCACACACACACACACACACACACACACACACACACACACACACACATACAGAATATATATATATATATATATATATATATATATATATATATGCCCATTTCTTTGGGAAAAACTGTTGAATTTAATACATGTTACCAACTTTTATAGGAACGTTTTTGAAGAGAAAAAATGCATTCCCATAAATGAACAAAGATATAAACGAAAATGGCTGAGTTTAATTTATGGTTCGTTTGCATTCTTAATTGGAAGTCTATCTTTTCTAGGAACCAGTGATGCCAACCTCTTTATTTATACACCAAATTGGTTGAAAAGAAGTTTAAATGTGTTTTCCCCATGAATGAATTTTAATGGTTTTACTGTTGGTCATCATTTAAGACTAGTTACACCAAAAATTTGCTTATACATTAATTTCGTTAAGAAAATAAATTATTGAGCATTGGCTCTCATTTGGAACCGGAGTTATCAATCATTGTTGTTTATATACGCATATCGTTTTGGGAAATTCAAACGTATTCCCTTGTTGGGTAAAGGCTAACTATAGTTTACTTGGTGGAAGCAGCTATAGAAAAAAAAACAGTTATTTACATACCAATTTCGATAGAAGAGAGGCCAAACGTGTTGCTCGAATGGCAAAGATTTAGATTTGATGGGTTTACGATATAGATCATTATGTAAAGCATTATGTAAGAAATTTCTATTTATATACCAATTTCGTTGGGAAAAAATATAAACACATTGTCTCGATGGTAACAAAGCAATGCTTCTTTATGACAACGACAAACATCATAGCGTACAGCAGTACTCTGAAAAGCTAAACTGAATGGTTTTTAGTACAAAAAAAGTAGCTTGATTTCCGTGGATGAAACATCTACAGTACGGATACCACGCAAAGATAAAGATCTTGCAGAATTGATAACTATGTAGGTTCTAAATTTGATATTATGCTAAATCTCATTATTATGAGTTGAGTTGGTCGGCCTATTTCCACATTCTGTGTGTTTTAGCACGACGTTTCGGAAGCGAATGGTGCTTTCGTCATCAGGGTTAGTTCTGAGAAGCACTGATTTAGGATAAATACACAGCTGTAATTGCATGTATATCTCGGATAAAATACGTAAGGTAACAAATACAAGATACGCACAGCCTTCAAATAGACACAAACTCTCAGGGGAATACTAACCAAAACCCACACAATGATTACATAGGAGAGAACGGTAGACCACTTAATGTGAGAACTTAGGAACATAAGAACAACTACCGCTAAGGCGAAACAGAAAGATCAAGCATCACCAAACTTGTTTGGAACGAAGACCACCGAATCAAATGGGTACACATAGTGGCAAATGACAGGAATACAACTAGTGAAAACTCAAAGAAACTACGTACATCGTACTGGCAGAAGATCCGATAACTTAAGCTAGTGCAGAAATTAAACCCATGTGGGTCCCAATAATGCGCGAAGGGCTTAGGCGCAAAACATCTGCGCAATAGGTTACGGCGCAACATGCGCAATAAACTAATGCGTAACTACAAAAAAGTTTAATAAGTTTTAAAAGGTATACAGGGTGATTGGTAAGTAAAGGCGAAAAATGAAACCCCATGTACAATATTTAATTCTAAATTATTTTTTTAAATTTTCTTTAAGTTCCGAGATATTTCAGTAGAAAGTTTTGCTTAACACTAATTTTTAAATTATGTAGGGTATGTCTCAAATCTAGTTATCAGATTTAAATTATTAAGATACGTTCAATGATACTTGAGCGACAACGTTGCATTAATGAATTACACGCCGCTAAAAAATGTATGCAAAGTACACCTCGTGAATGAGCATAGAAATTTAATTTTATCTCAATTTAGTATAAGAGATTTATTACTCTGCAGTACACTGTATAAATGCTTTTATGAAAATTACCTTTCATATTGTACTATTGTTACGTGTGCGCAAAAAGGAGTTGGTGATTGACAGCGTAAGAGTGAACGATGGTCGTTCGTTAAGGCACAAGCAAGTGCTACAAGTAATCCCTTAACTGTTTTTCGTGGAGAAGTAAACTGCAATCTATATTTACTACAAGAAGCGTTTGTCGTTAATTCGCGTAGCTTTTGTAGTATCAATTGGATTTTATTTTTGGAAGCGGGGATTGTATCTAGGTAAGAATACACACTTATAAGACGGATTTGCTTAAGCGAAGAAGAGAAGATTGCAAGTTTAGTTTGATTTTTCATGTATTTTGTTTAATGCTTAATAATTAAAAAGGTGACATAATAATCTAGTAAACGTGTCTCCATTATTGAATTGAATTGATATCTAGATGATTAGTGCGACAGCTTTCGATTGCATGCTTAGTAGTAACTTTAAGCTGGGGTGCCTTTGGTACACGCATCTTAGTTTTCGTTTTAATGACGAATTAAAATTGGTTTGTCTTTTTTTTTGAATAAATATATATTAAGGTTCCATTGTTAAACATAAATGTCTTAAAAATATCCTGTAGAGTAGTTATCTTATTCCGCTGAGTTATAGTAAAGACATATAAAGAATGAATTGGCATTTTGATTTAAATAAAAAAATTAAAAAGATCAATTTAACAATAAAAAGGAAGCGGGCGGTTGCAGTATGATTTTATGATGGTAATGCTCTTAAAGTTTTTTCTGGCTCATCCCAAAGACTACGTGAATGTGCAATAAGTAAGCGTCAAAGCATAGGCCGTGACAGAGTTCATGCAGTAAAACAAGGTGAAACTGTAATAGAAGTTGTGCTTCATCAACCTGAAGTTGCAGTATGATTTTATGATGGTAATGCTCTTAAAGTTTTTTCTGACTCATCTCAAAGACTACGTGAATGTGGAATAAGTAAGCGTCAAAGAATATGCCGTGACAGAGTTCATGCAGTAAAACAAGGTGAAACTGTAATAGAAGTTGTGCTTCATCAACCTGAAGTTAGTACTCGACGAATTTCGGCTAATTTGCACATTTCGTAAAATTTTGTTTGTAAAACGTTATATCAGACAGTTCTTTAACCTTATCATCCACAACCCGTTTATAACGTGACAGTCTTAACAGTCACGTCTGGTCGCTAAAAAAACTCTACGTTGTGAGAGTTCGGTATTTCCAGCGTAGATTTTCCATCAACGGCTGCTGTGGAATTTTAGGAAAGACTGTTGGCTCCCATAGTTTTGCCTCTCCGACTGAATGCCAGAAAACCAGGTTAACAATTTTCTGGATGACATTCCACTAAATCGAAGGAACAGAATGTGGTACCAGCACAATGGGGCGCCACCGCGTGTTGGGAGAAATGTTGTTAGATGGTTGAATACCAATTTCAATGACAGATTGGTTGGTACAAATGGTCCAGTTCGCTGGCCTTTTAGGTGTTCCGACCTCAACCCTATAGAGTCCAATCTTTGGGATGTTTGGAAAAGTTTGTTTATACTGAAGAGATAATAACAATTGAACAATTGCAAGATATACCTAATTAATAACGCAGCGCAACATATTCAAGCCACAACAGATTTTGAAGCGTTATACAATTCTTTAATACGGCGTTGTCGGCATGTATTCGTGAAAATGGTGGCATTTTGAACATTTATTGTAAAGTACCTTTTGTATATTTTCATTTTTGCAGGTTATTTTCTCTTAAATAAGGATTAATCTATTTATATCCTAATCAAATTGTCCAAAATCTATATACGATAATTACGTTTGAAACGTCCACTACTTTACTGAATAATTATTTTTCTGCAAAACTGCATACTCTAATATCTCGAAAATAATGGAGAATTAAAAAAAACTTATTCTTGGTTTCCATATCAGAATTAAATATTGTACGAGGTGGCCAACTAGAATGCGAGGTACTGTATCTGGGAAACTATCCATCGTAGAAGCTTGCACAAAAAAAAGTTATTACTAAAACGGCCAATACAAAAACCTGGAAAATATTTTCATGTTTCTGAAATGGCCGCTAGGGGGCGTAACTGCAATCTTGAATCCAAAAAAGTGATGTTTCTGTGAATTTTGCTATATTAACCTAATAAAAAAAATAACTGATCTTTGAATTCAAGGATAATCTAAACTTTTTTTGTTTGGCACTTTTTGACGTATCTATAAATATAAAGTGGTGGGGGGTATTCAAAGGTTTCCTTAAATAACCCCCCGTACCTTCGAAACTGCTAATGCGATTTTAACAAACTTGGGCGCGTTGAAAAGAGCTTTTATTGGGCTACAAATGTTAAAATAATTGAAGTTTTGTTAGTTTCACATGTCGTCGCTAGAGGGCTTTGTTCGACATTCCGACAGAAACGGTTAATATTCGCAAAAAAATTAAGTTGATTGGTATGACTTTTTTTTCATGAACAAGTAGCTAAATGATGCCTAAACAATCTCGCGAAAACCGCATCTCGATATCGTGTTCCTAACATAAAATATCGGCTAGAGAAGACTTTATACGAAAATCCCTTAATTTTTATTTTTTTTTTTGACTATATTTTTCTGGAATTGTTTCTATTATGTAAGTTGTGGCCCTAAAAAGGACCGATTTAAAGGAGGAAGGTTTTCAATGACCCCGTAAATGCTCGAAATGCTGACCATCACTCTGTGCATTCCTGAGGCCACTTATGGGTAGAAAAAACCGCAGCTTCAATTTCGGCTCTGAATAGGTTACCTAGAAATTGCTATTTTAAATGTTTGTAAATTTATACACTAGAATAAAATCACCTGTTTTGAAATTACTACGGGCAAGTAAGCAACGCTAAAAGTTATACGAAAGACCTATTTTTTGTTTGTTTAAATGAATATTCACTATAGATATGTACGAAAAATACAATTAATAGAAGCAGGCAATGAAAACTGATACCTAAAAAAAACATACATAATCCTCAAATTGTCAATAGTTGTCAATACTTTCGCGTTACTTTGAGCAACTTTTGTGCTTTCAAAATGCGTTTTACGAATAATGAAGCTGTTGATATGCTTGCGGTTTATTTGGAAGGTGTTCAGAATGCCGCAGTAGCTAAAAGAGTTTACGCGGCTCGATATACAAATCGGCGTCTCCGATTAGTGGCGAGGTTATGAGCCAATGGTAGTTTTCGGCCTACGTTTCAACGGCAAAGAATTGGAAGAACACAAAAAAACATTAACCGTGTACTATATTGAAGGAAATCCTCATGTTAGCACAAGAGTATTATCCACTGAGTTGGGCATATCACGGACAACGGTTCAAAATATTTTGAAGGTCCATAGGTAAGTTCTAATGGCCATCAAAATATATAGGTATTCGTTTAAACTTTTTTTAATTACTTTAAGAATGCACCCATATCATGTCGTGTTGCATCAGGCCTTGAAAGAGGAAGATTTTGATCGAAGGTTAGACTATTGCCATTGGATGTTAGGCATGATACGCGAAGATAGAGAATATTTATTTCAAATTCTTTGGGCCGATGAAGCCACCCTCAATAGTGACGGGAGAGTCAATCTGCACAATATGCATTATTGGTCTGCAGAAAATCCCCATTGGTTGCGTGAAGTTCAGTACCAAGGACGTTGGAGTTTAAATGTATGGTGTGGTATACTGGGAGGCAGAATTATTGGGCCATATTTTTTCGAGCAACCCCTAAATAGCAATGTATTTCTTGACTTTTTGGCCAGTCAATTACCGTTGTTGTTGGAAGATGTGCCTCTGGAAACAAGGCAAAAATTGTTTTTGCAGTTGGATGGTTGCCCAGCACATTTTGCTATTAATGTGCGAGAGCATATTAATGCAGTATTTCAACAGCGGTGGATTGGAAAGGGAAGTCCGTTTCCATGGCCTCAGCGATCGCTAGACTTAACTTTCCTCGATTTTTATTTATGGGGGCGCTTAAAGGACATCGTGTTTCAGACTCAACCTACTACTAGAGAAGATATGAAAAACTGGATTCGTAACGCAATACGTAACATACCGAGAGCCGAAATTGAAGCTGCAGTTTTGTCTAGTTATGACAGGCTTCGGCAATGCATAGAGCGTGATGGTCAGCATTTCGAGCATTTACGGAGGCATTAAAAACCTTCCTCCTTTAAATCGGTCCTTTTTAGGGCCACAACTTACATAATAGAAACAATTCCAAAAAAATATAGTTAAAAAAAATAAAAATTTAAGGGATTTTCGCATAAAGTTTTCTTTGGTCGATATTTTAGGTTAGGAACAAGATATCGAGATGCAGTTTTCGCGAGCTTGTTTTGGTATCATTTAGCTACTTGTTCATGAAAAAAAGTCATACCAATGTATTTAATTTTTTTGCGAAAATTAACCGTTTCTGGCGGAATGTCGAACAAAGCCCTCTAGCGACGATTTGTGAAACTAAAAAACTTCACATATTATAATATTTGTAGCCCAAGAATAGCTCATTTCAACGCGCCCAAGTTTGTTAAAATCGGCTTAGCCGTTTCGAAGATACAGGGGGTTATTTAAGGAAACCTTTGAACACCCCCCCACCACTTTATTGTTATAGATACGTCAAGAAGTGCCAAACAAAAAAAGTTCAGATTGTCCTCGACTTTAAAGATCAGTTATTTTTTTATTAGGTTAATGTAGCAGAATTCACAGAAACATCACTTTTTTAGATTCAAGATTTCAGTTACGCCCCTAGCGGCCATTTCAGAACCTTGAAAATATTTTACAGGTTTTTGTATTGGCCGTTTTAGTAATAACTTTTTTTGCGCAAGCTTCTACGATGGATAGTTTCCCAGATACAGTACCTCGCATTCTTAGTTGGCCACCCTGTACATGGGGTTTCATTTTTGGCTTTTACTTACCAATTACCCTGTATATTGGATTACTCAGTGGCTCAGCGGTGTCAGATTTGTAAAGTGAAAGGTATCCAGTTCGAATTTGAGAGTATTCAAGTGCTTGGAAAGAATCAAAAGCAAAAACGGTGGAAATAGGCCGATCAACTCAACTAATATGAAACCACAGTTACAAAACACTTAACTCATTATGGTCGATAATAATCTGATAGGCTTTTTGACGATTATTACATAAATAACTACTAATTATTATTTTTTATAACGATACTGGGCAGCAAAAAGTTGCTGCATTTTGCAATAAATGATATAATAGACATTTTTTTATTTTAAAGCAAATCAAATCATAGTACAATCACCATAAACAAATAAATTAGTAAATTACAAATACTTTGGGTCTGCTGTAGCAACTTCTAAAAGCTTTCGTTCTGCTGCAATACGAGCGTGCTCCTCTGCAATTCGTTGGTATAAATTAAAATGATTTATCTTGGCATTATGCACAGAAGCAGAATCAACAGGAACAAGCACAACATTAGGCGCAACGTGATGAGAGTGTGCAATTGCATTGTACTGCTGTAAATGTCTTTCTTTAGCTGCAGCAACAACAGGAGAATCTAACGGAAGTGGAGGAGGACTTTTGTTGAGAATTGGATGAAATCCATACTTATCGGCGGTATAATCAACTGTTCGTATTTGATGTCGCGGATCGACATAGGAGAATGTACCTAAAATTCATCAGTGTTAGTGTTAATATCTAGAATATGTTTAAAGAAGTATACCTTTGACAACACCATTTCCGTCACTAATTTCAGAATGGGTGCGATCAAAATGGCCTGGGAATCTTCCGGCTGCATAACCAAAAGCGTATGGCCTTGGTGGAAGTTCTGGTTCTAGTGTTTCTGATAACACCAGTGGTAGTAGAGTCAAAAGTATGAACTGAAACATAATTGTAATTTTTTGTATAGTTTTTTCTGACCATGAGTTCTGGTAATGCACAATCATCACGACTTATGAGTAATCGTTTAATTTTGACGATGATGTTATGTTTACGTTGATTTTGAAAAATAAAAAATATTTGTGTGGTAAAATCTAAAAAGAAACTGAACTAAATTCGTGAATTTCGTTTACTAGTCCACTTTCACATGTGTTAAATTGGTCCCGTAAGAAAGTAATTATTATATTACCAACTAGGTTAAACATACCAGCACGTAATTCACCTTAACAAGTCATTGGCATTAAAGAATAAATCAAAAATGATTAGAACTGTAAAAATATTACTTACAATATTCATTTCTATTTTTTAATCCGTTTACACCAAAAGCACAAAGTCAACTATCCAATAAAGGAGAGAGAAAGTTTCGCCATATCAACTTACTTAAGAATTATACAACACAAGTTTTTAATTATTCTAAACGTATACGTTTTTAAATAACATTGACATTCAGTTTCACGAATCTTCGCCTGAAGCGTTTTAGTTAATTGAAAGAAATTACTTTAAATGAGTTTTTACTGCATTGTTAGTTTTATTCAAAAATGCATTTAGTGAAAAAAATTATTTTTAATTATAATATGTATAATAAACATTCCTGGACATTTTATGTAACGGCTAGTTACTCACCCTTGCTGTTGCGGGTCCTGTTATTCGTTGTTATTACTCGCTACCTAGTTACTAATATTAAGATGGGTAAGAAGGGTGTGGTATCGTATATTTATTTTTTTACAAATTTAAACAGTTCAACATAACAATTACTGTTATCTTGCTCAGTAAAGGATAATAGTGGTTGAAATTTATTTAAATTTGGATCTTTAATAAAATTTACCTTACTTCGTGGAATTCCATATTTAATAACACTAATGTTTTAAATACAATTTAATTCCACAATCTATTTTATATAATAATGTATTTCCCAACGCGATTCAATACAACACGTTTCATTATGTTATAATAACAAATCATTAAAGTAAAACAGCACACTTATAGATTATAATTCTTTTCACGAAGATTGTGTGGATTATTCAATGTATGCCTTATGTGTGGAAAAGTGCCGAGGGGTTGGAAGAGCGCGATCATTGTACCACTGTATAAGGGCATGGGGAACCAGAGTGATTTCAAGAACTACAGAGGAATAAGTTTGCTCGGCATGCCTGGTAAAGTATTTCGAAGGATACTGATTGATAGAGTACGAGAAACTGCACAAACTAAGATTTGGGATGTGTAGGGTGGCTTCTTGCCAGGGAAAGGATGTCGATCAGATGGTTGCTCTCCAGCAGGTGATCGTAAAGTGTTTAAGGCGAGTATTTAGTAACTTATCGTACGGCCGTCTACAGGAGCATCTATTCGAACTTTATTATAATAATACAAGTTTCCTATTGGAGATGGAAGAAAGTACACCTATTTCATATTTAGATATATATGTGCAAGTACTTCCACGTTTACTAAATAAAAAAAAGTTTAATAAAATTTGAGTTATTAATATATTTATTCATAACTATTACTGTAAAATGAAGGTCTACTAATCAAAATTTCCAAATTTTGAGACCGTCCAAGTCTTCAGGTTTTTACTGCTTGCTAATGCAGACGATCAGGTAAGAGGATTGTCCTTTGTTGTAGAAATGTACACCCGAGCGCTATTTATGGGTATTACACTGATCGCATGAAAACAGTTCATATACAGTGTGTAAATAAAGTAAAGAATAATGTTTATATTTTGTTCATAAAAAATTTAATAGGAGACTTTAAAATAATGCTAAATACTTTGCTCAAATTTTATAAAAATATATATTTAGAAAAATATAAGGTGTTGCGAAATAAATACACGTATGTAGGTTTTTGTATTATGTTTTACTGTTTACTCCCAAAGTTTCTAAGAATAAGTTGAGACACATTGTATATTATATTTTGTGTTAGTATACAAAAAGGTTATAAAGTAAAAGTAAAAAAGAAAACAATATCATGTTTAGTATGTGAAATACTGCAAAATAATTTGAATTTCGCAAAAACATAAATATAGACTAATTAAGCAATTAATTTTTACTTCCATACATACAGGGTGGCGCATTAGTGTGACAAAGTCCCATTTCTCCTTTATTTAAAGAGATACAAAAAAATTAAATACAAAAGTTGTAAGATATGTTCTGGTGTATATTCCAAAAATATTTTTAATTATACAGGGCAGATCATAAAAGCTTAGAAGTAATTTTAAATTTTTTTTTAAATAGAAAACCCTATATATTATTACATATTTAGATTCTACATACAATTTTAGACACATTTTATGTATAATGTTCTATACCTAAGTCTAACCGTTTTTGACAAATTTCAAATTTTTTGTCAAAAATGACGTTTGCAGGCCAAAACATAGGTGGAAATCTTTTCTAAACGAAGCGTTTATTAATTAGTTATGGTTGGTTTCCTTGGAAATGGGGACCTACTCTAATAGGCTGTATTGATATTTCTGTAATACATTCATACAGGGTGATCAAAACTGTACAATAAAAAGTAGATTCAAAAAAACCTATAAAGTCATTTTTTTAATGGAAACCCCCTATTTTTTAATTCTATCTTATTTAGCATTAAAATAAGGGTGACTTTGTTTAAGAGTGTATATTCAAAAATTGTAGTTTTTGAAATAATGACAATTTAACATTTTTTTATTGTAAAAAGGCTATACGGCTTTCAAGTTTTGTTGTTAGTTGGCCGTGATGGCGAGGCGTGGCATATAAAAATAATAGAGATCATCAGAAACGTCATTATTTATTGTCAGTTGATAATTTGTGTGATGCATTAGTGTATTTTATAGCAAATTGATTTAAAACTTGAGTTAAAATTGTAAATAATGAATTTTTCGCAAGCCGAGATGGTTGATATGATTTTTGTTTTGGGAGCTAGTGATAAGAATACGCTCTTAGCAAGAAGACTGTATCAACAACGGTTTCCAGAGAAACGGCAACCTGAAAGAAGGGCATTTGAAAAGCTTTTGGAGCGTTTTGAAAGAACTGGCAATGTGTTATATGAAAAAAATACTAGGGAAAAACGTGCACAGACTGAGGAAAATCAATTAAATGTACTATTAACAGTTACCGAAAATCCATATATTGGACGACGACCCATTTCTCAGCAGTTTGGTGTTGAACGACGTACGGTACAGCGGATATTGAAGTCTCAAAAAATGCACCCCTATCACATTCAACTACTGCAAGAGTTGGTTCCTGAAGATTATCAAAGACGACTAGAATTTTGTCAATGGGCTCAAAACAAAATAAACCAACAAATAAACTTGGTTCATTTGATTTTATTTACAGATGAGGCCACGTTTCACAGAAACGGAAGTGTAAATCCACATTTTGTAAGATATACTTCTCAAACTAGATGGTCTTTAAATGTTTGGGGAGGTGTTGTCGGTAATCATGTAATTGGACCATATTTTTTTGATCAACGAGTAACAGGGGAAGTATACTTAGACTTTCTGCAAAACCATCTACCTAATTTGTTGCGTCAAGTGCCACAGGATACACAAAAAGAAATGTGGTTTCTTCATGATGGGATCCCAGTACATCATACAGGTCCGATAATAACTTTTTTAAATGCTAGATATCGAGAATGTTGGATTGGGAGGGGAGGGTCTGTTGCTTGGCCTGCTAGATCCCTAGATCTTACTAAAATGGACTTTAGCATATGGGGGTACGTCAAAGAGCAGGTTTATAAAATACCGCCTACAACAAAAGAAGACATGAAGATTAGGGTTAGAAACTGTTTTCAAAACATTAGTGTTGAAATGTGTAGAAATTAAACAACGAATTTGAGAGGACGTATCCAAAATGCGCACTGCTAATGGGCTACCCAAAGAGGATTAACTGGGTACCTGCTTCCAAGTGCAAAATGCGCACCAACTTTTGAGGGAAAGTTTGGCTATTGTAGGGGCAGGTAATTTTACATCAATTATTTAATGTGGGTATTACATGATAAGTAATGTTTAAAATGATGTATCAATAATTGTTATATATTAATAAACTCCTTTATACATATGTGAATAATTAAAATTCGGTGTTTATTTATTTAAGCAAAACCCCTTTCTCCTGTATTTTTGAAAGATTACAATTCGGTGTTTATTTAATTAATTAAAGTCCCATTCTAATGAAATGCAATTTGGCAGTGCGCATTTTGGGCATAGCTTTAATGGACCCGAAGAGGGTTGGTGCGCATTTCGGACATTTATGTTTATGACCAGGTAGAAAGTGCGCATTTCGGACCCGCCGTTTGAGAGACGTATTACATTGTGTATTCAAGAAAGAGGCGGACATTTCGAACAACTTATTAGGTAGTACGTATTTGACGTGTTTCTAGTACTTTTATCTGTATAATTAGTTACAGGTTTAGTTACATTAGAGGTGTTAAGTTTATGATTAGGATTAGGACATAATTTGTTGAATCAAAAAAATATTGTCTTTACTTTAAGTTCGTTTAATAAAATAATTATTTATATGGGGTTCAATAAATTGTAATATTTCCATCTGAAGTGCTCGATTTTCTTTGTTTCGCCGCGCCCCGCCGTCACGGCAAACTAACAGCAAAACTTGAAAGCCGTATAGCCTTTTTACAGTTAAAAAATGCTAAATTGTCATTATTTCAAAAACTACAGTTTTTTATTCCATAAATATTTATAGAATTTTTAAATCCTTCGACAATGATGGCAGCTTCCATTCCCGTTGATGTACCACTCCAGTTTTTATAGCAAGTATGTTCAGGACGTTTGGCATCTACGTACCTATCGTTTCTGGCACATATAATACAAAACTTATTTTTTACTGACATATATATCTATATATATATATATATATATATATATATATATATATATATATATAACCTTTTTTGTTCTGAGCCCCAGTATACATGGAACACCTAATAAAGCGTTGTAGTTTGTGCGATAGGATCTTTTACTCCAAGCACCGTCTGCTATCACAGCGATTAATGGATACCCATCCTTATCGACTTCACCATTTTTCAACGCCAGTCGAGCTTCCTTTTTGGCGGCAGTTTCCATCTCTTCCACTGCGGCGAAATTATAAATATCAAATAGTTTTTCTTGATATTGTCCGTACGTTGCAGATGAAGGAGTTGGTATATCCAGAGCACTAGAAAATTTCTTCAGTTGAGAATATCCTGCACAGATGGAAATGGTAGCAGACACGGTTGCCATATTCAAATTCATTTCCGTTTTTTCTAGTTTGTCGATACAAACAATATCCATGTAATTGCACATTTTACATTTAAATGTCAATTTAGATATATAACCGTAACGTTGCTCGGATACAAAGTTTAAATCATAAAACGAATACTGAAACCCTGCGTGCTTGAGAGGTTTTAGAGCATTAGGGAAGTATTCCATATTGAAAATTCGCCTACCAGTAATAGTATTTGCATTTCCACAGTTTTTTTCACATTCAATTTCTAAATCCGATAAATTATCTGCATCACCTGAAGTTTTGTTTTCACAACCTTTTTCGTGCTCTTCAGTGGACTCGACAGTTATGTCTTCGTAAAATGAATCATCCTCGATATGTTCATCTAAGTGTTCTAAGGAATTTGGGGATACATCGTCATTAACATGGCTTTTGTCAAAATCCTTGGGTGTCTGCATCGCGGTCTTCTCCAGAACGTTATCTAATGATACAGTTTTTATAAAAGCAAGAGGAAATGTTTAAAATGCAATCATTCCAATTACTATTTGCTGTAGTGTCTACCAGACTATAAAAACTACAGTTAAAAAAAATCAAGAAAAACTTTGTAAAAATTCAATTATCACCATTTATGGTTTATTATCCTCCTTTTCGTTTTTTTTTTGCATTTCAGCGTTGAAAATATATAAGGTTTTATTTTAAAAATAATGTAGATCAGGCGGTGTCTGTTTTGGTTTGGATATTTCCATATGATCGAATTTTTTTGGTTTAATAGCTCCAAAATGGTACTAGTAATAATAATTTCACTATGCATGGGTCCAAAAACGTGTGCTCAAATTTTTATTAAACAAAATGTTAAAAAAACATAAAAAATTTGCATTTTTTTTTCTTTGAACTAGAGTATCTCAAAAGCTATTCATTTCAGAGAAAAGTTGCAACAGAAAAAAATGTTCGTAATTAACTTTTACACAAGAAACAGCTAATTTAAAATCGCAAAATACATTCTTAGTATTGCAAAAATAGCAAAAAAACAATGAAAAAAATGTAAAAAAAAAGAAGTATTTTTGAAATTTTTTTTGGAATACTCTAAGCAGAGCCTAAACTAAAATGTCTAGATACATGAAAATTTAATGATAAATAAAAGAGCAATCAAACTTTCAAACAAAAATTGAAATCCATTAGTATGAAGGCACTACCTACCTGTTATATGAGTATTCGAAAAAAATTTCAAAAATACTTGTTTTTTTTTTTTTATTGTTTTGTGGTATTTTTGCAATACGAAAAATGTAGTTTTCAATTTTAAATTAGCTTTTTTTGTGTAAAATTTAATTATGAAACTTTTTCTCTGAAATGAACAGCTTTTGAGACATTGTAGTTCAAAGAAAAAAAAGCAAACTTTTCATGTTTTTTTAATATTTTGTTTAATAAAAATTTGAGCACACGTTTTTGGACCCGCTCGTAGTGAAATTATTAATACTAGTACCATTTAGGAGCTATTAAAGCAAAAAAATTCGATCGCATGGAAAAAATCCAAACATGGGCATTCACTCTAACACGCTGATTGATATCTGACAGAAATTTAGGAAAAATTGTGGTTGTTTTTCGTGAAGTCACCAAAAATAAAACTAAGTGTAGATTCACAAAAATTGTAGAAAGCGTAATATCTAATTTTGTAATTCTCCAAATAATACTAAAATTGAAAAAGTTGATGTAGGTAGCTTCAAAGTAAATACATTACCACTCTGCATAATTTGGCAATATATAAGCTAGAGACGGGAAAATGCATATTTTTTGTTATTGGGCATACAAAACTTTTTCTTAAGAATATGTACGTTTTTTAACATTTAGACCCCAAAATTACAAATTTTATTTTGCATATACTGCATATATAAGGCGTTTTACGTTATTAGAGCATATACGAGGTGGTAAGAGCATGAAAGTGCATTATTACATCTTTTTTCCGTTCTTTCTTATGTTAGAAAATAAATTTACCAATATTTGTACCGAGATCTTTAAAACTTTAAGCTTTTAATTTCGTCAACTCTCTGGAAGTTATTTTTAACAGACACAAAGATTTGTTTACTCGAATCTTATACCTGCTTTTATACTTTAAGCCGCTTTAAAACTTCTTAGAAACTTAGGTATTTGGGAACTACGTTAATTAATACTTTAGTAATACACACAATAACTACATTGCAGTTATTGACGAAGGTACGTCGGTATTTTTGATGTTGAAAATCTTGGAATTTCTGTTTTTTTTTGGTTTAAGACTGGTGGGGTTGTAGTTGTTTTCAAAAATTTCATTCACTTGTAGCCGTTTGAAGTCAGCTCTAGGAACGATCTAATTAGAAGGTGGTTGAAATCTTATTCGTGTTTTAAATACGATGGAAGTGTAGTGTTTTGTATTATTTGCGAGATGGAGGTATGTATGACATGTACGCTTTGTTCTAGTGATATTGTACTGATATTAAAATAAACCTAAATCTTGCTAAATAGTTTTAAGCTGTTTTTGTGTTCTTTATGGTAATTCTCATTTATTATTTTAGACAACATTTTTAATTGAAAAATGAGTTGCAAATACATTAATTAAATACGTGTTTGTTAAAATATGTTCTTCGCTGCCCTGCAATAATTTAATTAATTAATTAAGTACTCTTACCAATAGTCGTCTTTTGATAATTTTTTCATTTTGTACATATAATTTTGGATTTGCAATTGTGAAATAAAATTCACATATTTATTTTGTTGTATCAATTAATAAAATAACTGGAGATTTAGGATAATGCTTTAAATAAACAAAAAAACAGTAATTTATTGTTTACAGCAGTGTTTAGTCTAAAGATAAATTAAAATTTATAGATAGTTTTGAAATATTAGCTCAGAAATAATACATTGAAATTATTAATGTCTTTTCTAACATTCAACTTCAAGTTCAGTAGGCAAACACATTTTTTTTTACTTAGTATACAACTACTAAATAACTAATATTAGAAATATTTTAAAATTAATATTTTTGTAGGTAAAAGTCAATAAAAAGTTTCAATTAGATCAATATGTCAATACGGGTCCACATCAGAAAACAAAAAATGAAAATCGACCAGCACGACAACTATTACCTACTTATGTGAGCCAAACCGAAAATGTCAATAAATTGTGTTAAATGATGGTTTGGTGCAATATTCCATTCCAAAATTTGGAAAAATCTGAATTCACAGGTTTTTTAGAAAAATATACTAAAGAAAAGGTACTTTTTCGACGTACAGCTAACAGGTCATATCTTCCACAACTATACGAAAACACTATTAAAAACATAAGGGATGTTATTTCAGATAATTATATCTGGTTTAGTGTCGACGAAACGACCGATGCTAAAGGAAGATATATAGCAAACTTTGTTGTTGGTATTCTAAATGGTAACCCTTCTTTTAGTTATTTAGTTGCCGTCAAGCAATTAGAAAAAACAAATCATGTAACAATTTCACGTTTTATAAATAACACCCTACCATTTTTATATTTGCCTAATCAAATATCAAAAGATCGCATTTAGTATATGGTGACCGATGGTGCAGCGTATATGGTAGAAGCAGGTGAAAATCTAAATATTTTTTTCCAAATTTAATTCACAATACTTGTTTGGCACATGCGCTCAATCGAGTTGCTGAAGCAGTTCGGGTGGAGTTTCCTTTAGTAAATAAATTAATAAACAATGGAAAAAAAATATTTCTTAAAGCACCGCTTCGCATCCAAATTGACAAGGAACAACTGACAAGAGCTTGTGTTGCCACCCCAACCAGTTCTTACTAGATGGGGAACTTGGATAAAAGCGGCTCTGTTTTATTGTGAACATTTTGATGCTTTTAAAGATTTAATTGATTCTTTCCAAACAGATTCGGCTCAA
This sequence comes from Vesta saturnalis, assembly GCA_036346205.1. Lineage (NCBI taxonomy): Eukaryota > Metazoa > Arthropoda > Insecta > Coleoptera > Lampyridae > Vesta > Vesta saturnalis. Next base: position 607,736 of record JARFJB010002308.1, on the reverse strand, counting down.
AGTGTAGAAGATTGTTAAAGTGTTTTGCAAGCCCCACAGGACGTAACAACTGAGGGATCAGTGCTATTAGTGAAGATCAAAAAAACCAAAGCTTATACTTCGAGGCAATTTACAATTATACCAAGCGATGGACTGGTTGATTGCGTCTCTTTGTACCGAAAATATGCAGCATTACGACCGGAACATACTGAAATTGGCAGCTTGTTTTTGTCGTATCATAATGGCAAATGTAGTGCTCAGACTGTTGGGAAAAACACCTTAGGCAAAATGCCGAAGATAATAGCAGTGTTCCTCAATCTACCGGATGCCCATAAGCACACAGGGCACTGCTTTCGCAGGAGTGCGGCGACGATCTTTGCAGAAAGCGGTGGTGATACAAGGGTACTGAAGCAGCTTGGTGGATGGAGATCGGATAAAGTAGCCGAATCATATGTAGAGAATTCTCTTCAAAATAAAATTAAAATTGCTCAGAACATTACTGGTACAGCAGCTATAAGTATACCACAAAACGGCGAAGGAACTGTCAGCTTTGGTGTTGGCTCATCTGGAGTTACAATTTCAAATCCATTCAACTGTATTTTCAATTTTTATAAAGAATAAGTTTTATTACTATTATTTTTATTAATAAAGGTTGTATAGTAAGGTTGTTGTTTCAATAATTCTTTCAACTTACGTGACATATCATGTCATGTGTTTGCAGTCAATCATGCTGCTTAGCAACAATAACATTTCCGTGCTATAAAGACCACATTACGCCCGCATTTGGGGGCGTATAAAGAACATTATGGTGGCAAAATAAAATAAAATCTGTTAGAGACATTTTAAATGGCCAATTTCCAAATGACAATGGCGAAACAAATTTTTCTGTTCAAAATGCTCACTTATTTAAATATTGTCCTATTACATCTTGTGATGTAGAAAGAAGCTTTGCACATTACAAGCACATATTAGAAGATAAGCGCTATAATTTACTTACAGAAACAATTGAGAAAAATATGATTATTTATTGCAACAATCTCTAAATTTGATTATTTTTCTTCTTGTGCTGTATTATGTTATGGGTTTTATGTATGTAATGTATAACCAATAAAATATAATAAATAATTATTGTTAATTTCGTTATATAGTTTTCAGGGATACGTAAATAGTTGTAACAATTGGTAATAATTGTAATAAACAAGAATTTAAAAAAATTGAATTTTCTTAAAATCCTGATAAAAGTAATAGTATATTATGCAACGAGCATTTAATGACACTCGTATTCTTTACGACAGTCGCCTACGGCTCGTGTCGTAATCCTCATACTCGTGCCTTAATAGCCATTAAATGCGAGTTGCATACACTATTTTTTCTACGACCTCTTAATAAAAAAAATAACTAGGTAGGTATGTACTTTATTTTGAACATTTATGTTTATAGTATAATGAACAGTTCTAACTTGTACTAAAAAAACCTTTATTACAAAAATAGCAAAAAAATGAACTTTGACCAAAAAAAGAAACAAAACTTTACAATTACCTATTCTTTTTGATTAATAATTACATTTTCTATAGTACAATTATTAAATTGCATTTGCGGCGTTTTTGGGATAACATTAGTTGATGCCATTGCTGATGTTGAAGGTAATGGATTAACATTTATTGAATTGTTGCTTTCGTTGTATTCAATCGAATTTAAAATTTGATTGGCTACATTGATTTTATTTTGAACTGAATCCTCAATGTAATTTTCAGCTACTGCCGTAGATTTCCACCCACCGTGGCGTTTTAAAGAGGTGATGTCACCACCAGCATCAACTAATATTGTTGCAGAAGTGCGACGAAAGCAATGTCCGGTATATAAATTGGGACCAGGAAGATTTAGGTAGATAGCAATTTCTTTTCCTATCCCACCAAATTTATTTATTCCTAGTTTTTACGGTGCATTTCCCATTTAGTAATTGATAAAAATGACGTAGTTACACAGTTTTTAGGGCGAAGTTTCAGTACTTTTGCATGTTTCATAATACTTTCCTGTTATTGTAAATTTTCTTGTTGTTTTCGTTTTTGTGTCCCTAATTGTAACTAACAGCGTTGATTTAAAATCATCATTTACATCTTTTAGATCCAATTTGTGGAGCTCGTTCCTTCTGCAAGCACCCATAAGGCCAAAAATACATACCACCTATGAAAGAAACACTATTTTTCCTGTAAAAACAAAATTTAGATTCACTGACCTTTGCCAATAAATATTTAACATCAGGGGGTTCTCCAATAAATTGTTTCATTTCATTCGTAGAAAACGTTTTAGATTTATTGGGTTTATACCCTTCAGATTTCCTTTTCATTAGAGCATGCAATTTGGTGTATTTGGATATATCCACTTTATGTTTAAGAGATAACGTAGATTTTAAAATTGAGTATCGTGTCCATAAACTTGAAGATTTAAATTTTTTAGCCGCTTCTTCAAAATAAACAATTAGAACGTTTTCCGAAAAGCTGTTAACGTTCTTGGTATTTCTGCAATCCATAAATTCGGAATAGCATTTTTTATACGCTTTTGCCGATTTTGGGGTAATAAATTGTTTGCAGCTATTGTAGCTTGTTCTGTAATTTCTGGTGGAGTTAAGTTTTCTATTTCACTGTCACTATCGTCCATTTTGCGGGGTTTTATTTCAAGAAGGTAAAATTTTCACAACTTTTATTCAAAGAGCTTAGAATTGTCACAATTAATTAATTTTATATCTTTCAGAAATACTCATATGGCCACTTCGATATTTAGCGAACACTGTGCTGATGTTGCATTTCTATTGGTTGTAAAATCACAGCAAATTTGTTTGTTAGCAGATATTGTAGTAATTTTGCATTTTTATTGGCTGTACACTTGTATCATTATGAAAAATTTGAATCATTATGGGCATCATTAAAGTACGGGGCGTGCACATTTAATAAACCAATTAAAGCAAAGGAGTAGAAAATTTTTTTTTGCGCACATGTTGGTGCATATATGGTTATATTACTGTATATTGATTGAGTGCATATTTCTTCACTTTTTTATTGCATATGTAGTGCATATATGCACTATCTTTGCAGCATATCTGCCCGTCTCTATATATAACTCTCTGATTGAAAAGGCCCTACTAAATATCGTCTTTTGGGTAATTATGCATAAATACTATTGATACTTGAAAAAGTAATTATATTTAATTTTCAAATAAAATAGAGAACTTACTTCATTCTTTTCAACGCTGCAGTTTTACTGGCAATTCTTGATCTTTTCTTCGTACTCATTCGTGCTACGGATATGGGTTTACCGTATTTGCGACCCATGGTAAGCTTTTGGCCACTTTTCACTTCTTACAACTGAACTTTTGAGATTTCACCGTTTCACAAAACTTCCAAATTGCGCACAACGCCAACGTAAGACTGCTAAATCAAATGATGGGTACGCCCTTATATACAAAATCTTTCTAACATACCTTATGAAGATAAAGATTTTCTATTTCGGCTTAGCGCTTTATTACAATAGGATTATAATTCCATTGAGTTTACCTCTAGCAGGCGGTAATTTACGTTTTGACCAAAACGCGTACGTTTCTATTGCAAGTCAAACGTTAGAAAGAAACAGCTGTATATTCGAGATGTCTCAGTGTAATAAAGCGCTAAGCCGAAATAGAAAATCTTTATTTTTTCATTATTTCTTATAATTGATGTATTACATCTGGGATATTTACCTGAATAATGAACTGTAAGCCATTTTTTTTTAATGTGCATTTATTTTCAATATTTGCTAAAATATGCATGCTACCTACAGAGAAATGTAAACATAACACAATTATGTTTCTAAAATGCAAAGAGAAGTGTGTAACGGTATAAACGAGTGGTAGAACGGGATTACAGATAAAATTGGCCTTTTTGCCCCGACTAGCCAGCGTATGGGTGTAGGTCAGATGTTGAAAAATTTTGCACAACCAGAATAGTAAATCGTACGTAAGTCAAAATAGGGGATGAAAACGTAATCAGTTCGGTTTTGGGCGCCAGAATGTTTGGTAGTCAAAATAAGGGATGTCGTGCCAAAATTACGAGTACATAGCGTGTCTAAACATACAAAAAAAACATACGCTTACCTATCCGCAATCAATCCCAGGTGTGCTGGACAGCAACTCAGCAAACCACCTGAAATAGGGCTTCAAAAAGCACTAGACGCTTGTCAAATAAAAGCGTGATAAACACTCAATAAAGTTACGTTACTACACCTCAGTGTAAATAATTAGGCGTTCAATAATAATCAAAACAAAAACAAGAAAAAAACTATAAAATGCACTCTAAATGAATTAATGCTCAACTAAAAATCAAATAAAACACTAAATATCAATAACGCTATTACTCAATAATAACACTAAAATTTTACGCTTCTAAATTTCCGGTAAACTTGCAATTTGCAACAAAAAACTTTTATGTAACACAAAAGGGTTTTCACAAAATTAAACACATTTATAAAACCTAACAAAACTGTAATAAAATAAAAAAAAGGTAAATAAAATATTATAAATGTAAACATACGGTAATGCGTTTAAACAAAAAAATACAAATGCTTAAAAGGAAAAAGAATGTCTGGCCAGGAATCTGCGTAACGCCGTTCTATTTTGCTTAATCTATAGATATATTGTGGATTATTTACCCACACTACGATAGGGTCAATTGCCCTTTACTACTAAAAATAAAAAAAGTGTGAAGGCGGAGCGTCAGAACTGTGATTAATTACACTAAATAAATTTAAAACAACAACTTAATTAATTAAACAAAAAACGACACCGCTTTCAAACCTTCGTTAACACAAAAAAATAGTTCGAAATACACAAAACAAAAATCTTGAAAATATTCAATAAAAAAAAACACAATATTATATTACCTTAAGGTCTAGAATTACACCTCTCCTGTGTTACAACAATTGAAAAAAAAGGTGGTCGGTTACTACTATAACGGAAATGAAATCTCTCTGCTGGGCAAATGATGAATGAAATGTTGACTATTGTTCTTTTGTACACAAACAATTCCTTGATTGAATCTCGTTAAAATGTAACTGCATTAATTAAAAACTTCTTTTAAAATAATAATTTGCGCGCTCAACTGACTTGTTAACTGTTATCTTTTAAATGGTTTTATTTACACTAACAATCCAAAAGGTTAATAACTTGATTTAAATAACTATAATTTTAATATTCTGCGAAAGTTTCTTTATATTCCAACACGCTTTGTAGGGTAATTAAGAGGCACTACAAGAACGTTAATGTTTTTTAAATCCGCAAAAACGATATAAACCAATGAGTTCACCGAAGCACTAATATAACACGACGATGACCTCTAGGTGACGTGATTACGTAAAATCGAAATCGGCACTAGGTATAATCCTTTGGTGATTGAACAATTTTAATAAAATCCCTTTACAGGTTCTCTTCAGAAGTAGCTTAACTACCCTTACTACACAAAAAGTTCGTTCGTTAAACACCAAAAGGTCCAATATATCAACGTTCTAAACCACCCCTTAAAGCGTAACAACAAGCGTCACCGTACTACTACTCGAGAGCGCGATCAGTTTCAGAATCATGCAAATTATTACCAAAAATCCATCTTGGATTTTAAATCCCACCACTCATAAAAAAAATCTTATATAATTTAGTTCCACCAATTAAAAAACGGAAGGAGAAGATATGGTATCCCCAACACAAACTTCGTTTTCATCCGTAAGGACTCGATAGTTTTTAAAATCTCAAACGTCAGCAGACTTAACGTACAAAATATCTCTGTTTTCATTCAAGTACAAACAATTAGTCCCACATTCTTCCTCTATGACTTAAAACCAACATACTCAATAATAAACTGAACAACTATAATTAAGCGACTCCATGTCGCCAATATGACATCATATACATATAAATCTACACTCTTTCTATAATTTTTTAGGAAATCAAACGAAATAAACGTTATTTACACTTATATACAACCATTTACAAATAATACGCTACTCAAACTTCTATAAACGGGGAATAATAAGGAAAACAACCTAAATTACGGAATAATAATTCACAAACAAAAAAAACTAAAGCTCGCCACACACCTTCTCTAAAGGTCGCTACACAGGTATCACAAATTTATCTATAAAACTCAATTTGACAACAAATATATATATATATATATATATATATATATATATATATATATGTACGGAATCTAACTAAGTGAATAGAATTACAAACAAAATTACCCACTACGTATACAGGGTGTTCAAAATACCCCGACAAGTGTAAAATACAAGATATTATCTATAACCTCTAGAGTTATTGGTAAAATGCGCCAGTTAATGACACTTTCGCCTCAGGGACTTGTGTTTAATAAGTTGCCTGATTCCCAGATTTGGTTACAAAGCAAAACATTTGTCACTAAATACTGGCCTTAACGGTAAAAAGGAAGCTGTACTGTGCGTTTGTAGATCTGGTGAAAGTATACGACAGAGTGGAAAGGGAGAAGCTGTGGGAAGTATTAAATGAATATGGCCTAATAAATAGAATAAGGGCAGTATACAACGGTAGTGGGCATGTATTAGGGTGAGAGGAGGTGTGAGTGAATACTTTAATATTGAACAAGGAGTGCGACAAGGTTATGTGATGTCACCCTGGTTGTTCAATCTATACGTAGATATAGCTCTACCAGAAAAATAAGTCCCCGGAAAATATGCGAACTAAATATCACCAAAGTGGCGCGAATTCAATTTGCCCAATCATACGTTAGAATCGTTAGAGTACAATCATGTACAAACTCACTAAATTGTCATTGTCAATATCCTACTAAACACATGGCTACGATTTCGAGAAAATCGGTTCATTCCGAGGCCAGAAATATTATGAAAAACTTTATCGAGTTCTTCGATAGGCAGAAAGCCTCAGATGAGTGATCAATTCCTTTGAAAAATGCAACGGAATTAGCAAGGAAATCGGCTACTTTTATTAAAAAAATCAGGTAATTTTTTGAATTGCCCAACTAAATCAGTAAATAACGATAATTATTATTACAAATGAAGCTAAGTCAAGCGACAAGGGCATTCTGAATTCTCCATCGAAAAAAAGAACAAGTGGCCGCTCTAAAAAAAATCGTGTTAGATGGTTGCGACTTGGGAATATTGAAGAGAACAGTACATGAAACCTACACCGTCGATAACAAAGTTCCCACGTTAAACATTTTGGTCAATAAAATGGAAGAGAAAATTGGCTATTCTGATATGTTTTAGACAAAATAACTTATTTTCATAATTGAATTGTGCTGACTATTACTTGATGGGAATTCATATTAACCCTTAAATGAAACAAATAGTTTCTAATATCCACAAAATCATTTACTGAATAACAATTATTTCGACACACAGTGTCTTCTTCAGATTCGATCTTAAACTAACTAACAACGCTACAAAATACTTAACCTATACTAATTGTGGTGGGAGGCTGATCACTAATTATGTGATGAAGAGGGCGAATAGTATAAATCAATTACATCGTTTAATAACAAACCTGTATTTTTTTTAATTTTAAATGATTATAAAACGTCTAATCTTTTAGCTTTATTCTCAACATGCAAAATTTCAAAATTTTTATTTAACACGTGATTTTCTGAGTTCAAATGTGACGCATAGTTAGAAGTTTCTGTATTGTTTTTATATGAACTAACATGTTCAGAAATACGTTTACTAAAACTTCTACCTGTTTGTCCTATGTAGTATTTATCACAACTCCCTTTTAATGTTCAAATTAATCACAGCGGAGAAAATTAAATTATAATTCAAGATTAAAAGTGAAGAGCCAGCCACTGGGTGCTAAGTTTTGTAAAAATTAGCTTTATTATAAACGTATGCGATCACGTATGTAGTTTTTATATTCAAATATGACAGAAACTGAATTCTTTAAGTTCGGATCCTAGCAACTCGTAAATGTAAAAAAATATCATTTAAGTGCAACGTTTGTAATATTGTCCAAATTATTAATACAGAAAATCCGAATAAGAAGGATTTTCCAATAAATTGTGCCATTGTCGCTGGAGCAATACCAATTGGGGTTGGATATTCTCAAACAAACGAGTTTGTATCATGTTTAAACATTCCAAATATGTCCAATGCAACATATTTACAATATCACTCTAATTTGAGTAAAAATATACACGACGAAAACATCAAAATAATGAATACCGCTGCCCAAGAGGAAAGAAGGTTAGCTGTTGAATCTGGCAACATATCTGATCAAGATGTTCCTATAATCCCTGTGATTGTTGATAGCGCATGGAGTAAACGTTCCTATCGTACCAACTACAATGGTTTATCTGGAGTTGTAAGTACTTTTTTCTATATCAGTGAAACCCCCATAAACGTACTATTTGTATCTTCTTAGGCTTGTATAATTGGAGCGAAAACTAACAAAATTCTTTACATGGGGGTTAAAAATAAATATTGTTTCGTTTGTACCAGGGAAAGTACTCCAGTAGAACATTTTTGTTTCAAAAACTGGGATAGAAGTTCCACGGCAATGGAAGCTCAACTAATCGCCGAAGGGTTTCAATCATCTATTAAAAGTCATGATTTGATTTATGGTAAAATTATTGGAGATGGGGATAGTATATAAAAAAGTTGTTGAGGTATCTCCATACCATAACTTTTGTTATAGAGAAAATTGAATGCCGAAATCACGTCATTAGGAATTACATAAACAAAATTTCAGAAATATCAAAAGATACCAAATTCCCCATGCATCTTAGGAGATTGGTAACCAATGCAGATGTTTTGGGTCGTTTCCGAAACGCGAAAACGAAAGCTATAGCCTTTAGAAAACGGGGTTCTGAAGCTGTTTATACAAAAGTTGGACTTTTAAAAAAAAATATTGAAAATAGGGCAAATCATATATTTGGTGACCACTCTAATTGCGACGTTTATTTTTGTTCTGCAGATAAAGACCAGGTAATTATATAGACGCATTGTTGCACAGGATAATATTATCGTATTTGTATCTGTTTAGGAAAACATAGTACAAATCGTAGACTAGCAAATAATGCTGCTAGTTTGTTAGAAGATGTAGACACAAATGCAGCCGAAAGCTACAATTCCGTCATTGCTAAATTTGTCGGTGGTAAGCGGATCAATTATTGCTTAAAAAACTCTTACCAGACTAGATGTGAGGCGGCTTCCATTTCATACAACACTGGTGGTGATTTTCTTGCTAAAATTCAAGAAAGAATGTGTAGTACTATTGATCATTATACCAGTATATTTCACGTACGTAAGATGCGAGCGTCAGTTGTAAATAGAAGTAAGTTGGTATTATGTCATTAATTTCCTTTTGAACAAGACAGTATTAATATTTTTCTAGAAAAAGCACCAAAAAGAAAAGAAAAGCCTAGTGCAAACCAACCAGAGGAGGACATGGACCCAGAATTGTACAAAAACAAACTTCAAGAGTTCCTAGAAATTTTACGATGTGCGGACAAGAAAAAAATTTGCATGGAAACGGCATTACAATCAAAGTCTAACCTTTGGTATCAAGAGCGTAAAAAACGAATTACTGCTTCAAATTTTGGCAGAGTTTGTAAACTAAGCAAAACAACTTCCACCGCTAAGCTAGTTTCACAGTTGCTTTACACTACATTTGCCGGTAACGGTAGCACTAGATTTGGTTTGGAAAATGAAGAAACGGCAATAGATTTATTTCAAACTGCTCATAACGTCAGTGTAACGCAAAGTGGTTTGGTAATTGATGATGAATTACCATTTTTGGCTTGCTCCCCAGATGGATTAGTGGGCAACAACTGCATAATTGAAATCAAATGTTCACCACAAAGTGGGCCCTTATCTCCAATCGAAGGCGCAAAACAAACAAAAATTGATTACTGTGTAATTACAAATGGCAAACTTACGCTCAAACGTAATCATAATTACTATTATCAAATACAAGGCACATTGCACATTTGTAAAAAAGAACTATGTTATTTTATAATATATACGTTAGGAGGACTACATGTGGAAACCATTGAACGGTAAGTTAAAACCTACTTTCCAAACAAAAACAATAAAATTATTTTGTAGCGATGACGATTTTTGGGAAACAAAAATGAAAGAAAAATTGACCGACTTTTATTTTAATTCATTGCTGCCAGAAATTATAGATTCTAGGAGATCCGCCAACTTCAATTGCAAGATATCTATAGCAAAATCTAATAGGTTTAATTTGATTGTCAACATTCCTTATTCTTTAATAACACCATGGGCGTAGCCAGCTAAGGGCAGGGAGGGGCAATTGCCCCCCCCCCCATGAAGAGCAAAAATAAATTAAATAATTTTTAAATTTTAATAAACAAAAAATTAAATCTAAAATATACATATTTTTTTTGTTATCTGTTATTAGTTTAATTTAAGTATAATTAAAATTTTGTGTTCATTTGCCTTTTCTTTTTATCCTAAAATTTTACATTTTGATCGACCATGGACCATGGTTTGCCCCCCCCCCCCCGTTATAAATCCTGGCTACGCCCTTGAATAACACTTATATACAATTTTAATTGATGGTAATTATTACTAGATGTTTTAATTCAGCTACTTATGAGCCATTAAATAATAAGTAATATACACAATACAATGTATCTAATGAATTGTAGCATTATTTTTCTGCAATACAATACAATTTCAGGTAGCTGAGTAAGTACTAGTTAGCATTCTATTTACCTCTTATAATACTTTGCGGAATTCCCTAATCTCTTTGTAATGCTCACCTACTTTTAGGTGCTATACTAGGTTTAATTATTTATAATTAATTAAGGGAACAAAATACTTAATATTAAAACTACTCTAATAGGTTTACGTAAAGATAGAATAATCTACGTACTCTCTAATTTATTTACAAACGTTCTCGCACCAGGTGTTTACGATGGTTAGGTGGACTACAAATTTATCTACAAATTTATACTACAGGTTTCGGGTGTACTCTCCTGCGATCAAAGACACCGTGTACGGTTATGGTGTTTGTCTGTAGGTAGTGTATGAGTTTCGAGCGGGATTTCAGTAATGTTCAGAAGACGTAGGCGACGGCCTGTCTTTACTGGATATACTAAGAGAAAGGTCGTAGGTCTTTACAGCCCTATAACAACCCTTCACCCTCAAGTCTTTGCGAGTTACGTCGGGGGCTACCCCTGCGTGATACTCTAGGTTTTAGTGTACTTTGTATTTGCGAGTTACGTCGGGATCTACCCTGCGTGACTCTAGGTGTACTTGGTATAACTCCTGGAGGCTCAGCCCGGAGTGATTTACGGTCTGTAGTGTTTGATTGTAAATTGTCAGATTGTATAACTTTACAACTTACGTGTCTATCAATAGCAGTACAGGATTAAACTTTAGGTTGCCCGGTGCGTCGTGGTGCGCGTTATCGGCAGATCGCGAAGGACTCTTCGTCGGTGAATAACAGGTCGGTGCTTACACGAAGCAAACGGTGGCGGCTGGATATCGGCTGGACGGGAATTTACTTCTTGAACGGCTTGACTTGAATCTACTGCGACTCATCGATTCATCGATTCATCTTCTTTTCACGCGCGTCGCGGGTTTATAAAGGTGCATCTGTGGGCGGCTTCGCGGCTACCGTGCGGGGGATGCCGTTATGCGATTGGTTAAAATCGTTCTGACGTGCAAAAACTTACGGTTTCTTAGAAATACACGTCAGCGGTGATGAATAAATTATTCGTTGTGCAATATCGCGTAAACTTTTGAAATCTTACATACAGGATGGTCCGCACATAATTTATTCTAAAAAGCATACGTAAAGGACGCTGGTTCTTTACATCTTGTACACATTTTCAACTTTTAGCCTGAAGCAATGTGTCATTCCAGATTTTTATGCAGAATTCATCAAAGGTTTACCCTCATAACGCAATTAATAAACAAGTTAAAAATAATTGCTCGATATGTAGCAATACTAATGCCTAATTCCAACTTATTGCCTGCTTAATTGATTCGCTAGATCAGTTAGTTATATAAAAAACGTAAAAAACGATCCGACAATATATTCGTAGCACGGTGTACATTGATATTCAGGTTCTAGAAATTTGTAGACCTCAATCCAGATGACGTTATGAGGGCGAAAAGTTTGTAAAAGCTGATGGGTTGCCTAACCCCTCTATAGAGGACCCTTAAGGGAGGCAATATTATTCTAGCGAAGCTTAAAAACAATATTTATCCTCGCTCGGTTTAGCTCTGTTTTGATTCGATACAGGAGTAAGTTCAGTCTTATCTCATAGTTTAACGAACTAAAATGAATACAAAGGGTGTGGATATGAACAAACGAGAAGAATGTTAACTACGGCTTTCTTGTACTTTTACAAATCAACTACACATCTCGCGTTTAATTGTCGGGGTAGCTTTATTTCACTAAGTTTAGTTTATCTCAAGTTAATTTGGCTTAACTTCCCTTCGCTTCACTCTCAGTGGCTCCTCAGTTTTAGGCTCGGCCAAACCGAGCGCTAGCTATGTACGCTACGTTCGCTGCTTATGTTAGGCTCACTATCTGTGCCACACCATGTGGCCACACCTATGCAAAAATTTGTAGACGAATTTCGACATTTGACACAACGAGCAAGTCAGCAGACTACCATCACGACATAAACCATACTTCATGTAGTGAAATTGAAAATTTAGTTCGAAACGCTTTTGCCGATATCAGCGTATCGGACTGCCAAAAGAATTGTGCTCACGTTGACAATGTAGCACAAGAAATGTGGGAACGTGATGCATTGCTGGATGAAGCAGTGGAAAGTTTGTCTTTCAACGTAAACACAGGTTCTTCCGATGACGAGGAAACAAGTAGTGATGACTTCATGACAAAACAACTAATTCCAAATCTACCACCGAATGGTATTGTCGTCATGGACAACGCTGCTTACCACAGCGTTCAAATTAATAAACCATCAACGCAATCTGCCCGGATGGCAACTATCCGTGAGTGGCTGGAAAATAATGGGGCTTCCACAACATCCGAAATGCGAAAAACAGAATTAGTAGAATTAGTGAAGAAATTTAGTTACAACAAAACTTTCTGTGTTGACGAGTTATTGAAGCAGCACGGCCACACTGTACTTCGCTTGCTACCGTACCATTGTGAGCTTAATCCGATAGAATTCATTTGAAGTTTCGCAAAACACAAGGTTGCGATGAACAATGTTGGTCAACGTGGTAGTGAAATTGAAATTGACGAAGAGGAAGGAGGTTCAATTTAATCCTTTTCATAAAATTTCTAAGTATATTTTATTGATAACTTTTAGGACTTAATTTTATTAAATATATAAATAAAAAGTTTACCTCGAGTAGGATTTGAACCTACGACCTGTACTTTGCTAGAGTACGGCGCTAATCAACTGCGCCTTCGAGATTCAAGCCCCAATCGATGTAAATTTTGTCTTTACATAAAGACAAATCCTACTCGTGGTAAACTTTTTATTGATGTATTTAATAAAATTAATAATAATTTTTAATTACATATTTACCTTTGAACTTACTCGTTCATAACAAAAACTTATAATTTAAATCACTTAGTTTTGATGTTTATTTGTAAATTCTCTTGAATGTTTTGAATTATGAGCTAAGCGGTTTGCTAATTATTTGCGGGTTATTAATTTTTGTTATGTGTGCATAAAATTTCTAAATATATGTTATTAATAACTTTTTTAAATAACTTAATTTCGATGTTTATTTGTAAATCTCTGCACGTTTTTCATAAAATTAATTATGAGCTAAGCAGTTTTATAGTTATTTGTCTGTTTTTAATTATTGTTAGCTTTCTATGCCAAATTAATAACTTTTAAAGAATTTAATTTCGATGTTATTTTTCATAAAATTAAATGTGCTAAGTGGTTTATAATTATTTCCATTAATAGTAATTCGAATTCTGATTATTCAACTGACCTTACTGTTCGAATTATTTAATATTTTGGACTTAATGAAATCCTAGTTCATGAAATACAAGAAACTCAAAAATCTCCCCAAAAAGTAATTTTTCTTAAATGCACGCTACAATTATTTCAATCTAAGCATGACCTTAACAAAAATTGTTTTTTGAGGAGACTTGAGTTTTGTATTTCATGTAATTACCCCAAATGTGAGAAAATTAACTAATATAGTCAATTAAATCCTAGCTAATACAAATATCACCAGCATCTCACATTTAAATATACCGCCTTGATACTTTTCAACCCGAATGTACCTTTCAGACAAGGGCGACATCAAAGCACCACCTTCAGGGACTTTGTTTTCTTGGCAGGACTATAAATGTGTTATAGACAAGCATGTACCGATACAAATGGTGTAATGGTTGGTGATGTAAATGTACGACTTCTGTTGTATGCAGATGACAGTCTTATTAAGTGACAGTACGGATGAGCTACAAACCACTCTGAGGAAGTTTGATACAGTCTGTGAGAGCATGGACCTAAAGGTAAACGCGAACAAAATTAAGATTGTGGTGTTCAATCGGGAAGGTGGTATTTACCCTGTAAGATGAAACTGTGGAGCAAGTGGACGAGCTGGTACATCTGGGTAGAATGTTTACTGCAGATGGTACAATGAAGGGCGAGATTGGACGAATGGTCAATGGTGGAAGGAAAGTGATTGGAAGTATATGAATGATAATGAGAAACGAAAGCATGAGTCTAGGTGCGAAACGAGCAATCTACAATGGCGTGTTTGTCCCATCAGTACTGTATGGAAGCGCTTGTGGTAAAATTAGAAGGGACACGATCAAGCGTGAATGCATAATGACGGAGTGTGGCGAGGGAAAGACGATGATGGGTAGATATAAAAGTAGTACATTGCGTTGGTTTGGTCACATTGAGGGAATGAACAACGCAAGATTAACGAAGCAGATATATGTGGGTGAGGTTAGAGGAAAGGCCTGGTCTAGTATACCGCGTAAAACTTGGCTGAATGCAGTAGAATATACGATAAAGGAAAGAAAGATAAGGGCATGTCAGAGACAATGTATGAACCTTGCGGAAGCTAGGGAGGTATGCGGAGAAAGATTGTGAATGAAAAATAAATAAGAGGCAGGAATTGTTTTGCCTACCCCGCAAGGGAATGTCGTGAAGGTTAAGGTTAAGTTAAGTTATTTAAAATGTCTGTTAACAGTGAGTTCATAATATCAACCTCTTCATTCTAATGCGTGCTCGTATGTATATTTCGCTCGATTGGCCTGTTAAAATTGAAATAACTTTTACAACTTGTTAATGGGTACCTTACTGACATTAGTACACATTCTGTGTGAAAAAAGTTACAATTGAGAACGACAATTTAAATATGTACGCTCACTATGGTATTTATTGACGCAACAGCCTCATTGTGTGATACATCACTGTACATAACGTACATGGCTCAATAAAACATTTAAAAAACATAAACTTACATTGCATACTATACATATTATAATATACAAGGTGTTCCTTAAATACATGCTAATATTTAAGGCGATTCTTTATAACGACTGTGATAATATTGTACAGGGTGTCCCAACGATAGAGTAATACTTTATGGTTAACTAGAATTATTTGTGTAAATATTGTATGGACCATGGTAAAGAATTGTGCATTTTTTAAAATATTGAGTTACAGGGTTGCCAGAAAAGCAGGACGTGAAAAGTATGATTTTTTAAATAGAACACTATTTGATTTTAGTTTTAATTCTACGTGTCCATACAAACATATTTTGTCATCAAGATTGGCTGAAAGTTTTAGTTCTTGAGATATTCGCGTTTAAATATTATAGGTCAATTAAGGGGTTGATGAATGGGCAATTGTTCCGTTATTTCACAATAATAAATTGATATTTCTGTGAAAAATGAGTGATATTATATACGTTTAGACCGAGTATATTAATTTTTCTCAACAGGGTGTTTGTTATAACCATTCAAATTTGAAAATTTCAAATTAAAAAATCAGTTTTTTTTAATTGACACTATATATTTTTATTTCATTTTATTCGGGATTAAAAATCTATCATTTTGTTAAATATATCCTATATCTATTTTGATAGTTTTCGAGGAATTTCGATTTTTTACACTAGCTACTTTATTTTCGATAACATTGCATTGCATGGATCTTGGTAGCCATGGAAAATAATAATTGCGTTACTAAGATACAAAGGTTTCCTACTTGTCAAAATAAACACATTTCGTCGCAATTGTTTTCCATGGCTACCACGATCCACAATAATGTTATAGTATCGTATGTAACGTAGCTAGTGAGAAAAATCGAAATTCCTCGAAAACTATCAAAGATAGATAGGATATATTTGACAAAAATGATAGATTTTAATTAAAATACTACTCGGTCTAAACGTTAGTATAATATCACTCATTTTCACACGAAATATCAATTTTTTATTGTGAAATAACGGAACAATTGCCCATTCATCAACCCCACGAAATGACCATAATAATCTTTAAACGCGAATGTATGACAAAATATGTTTGTATGGACACGTAGAATTAAAAACTAAAATCAAATACGGAGTGTTCTATTTAAAAATCATACTTTTTCACGTCCTGCTTTTCTGGCGCACCCTGTATAACTTCCAATATTTTAAAAAATGCACATTCTTACCTCTCCAATGGTGCATACAATATTTACACAAATAACTCTAGTTAAGCATAAACTTACTTTACTCTATCATTGGGACACCTGTACATACCTTTATAATATTTGGTACACATCTGCAATGCATCAAGATGCATTTTCTGATGTACAAGCAATTTTATTATTTTTACCAGTGACGTCCGTACGGGTTTTGCATTAAATATTTTTGGAGAAAAAATGGTACGCCACTGCTTTGTCTTAAAATAAAATTATTTTTTCAATTACCATTCATCTGTGAGCAAATTTGATCTGCTGATTTTATTTCGTCCGATGCATGGTTTTCGCTTAAAAAATAAAAATCGTTTTACTTCAGAGTCAAACCGCTAAAGTGACTGTTTTATGGAAATCGTTTTTTTTTCTTTTCATGCTATTGAGTTCTTTTAATATTAAATGTGAATTAATTCAGAAATAAGTAACTGATTTTACTTTAGAAGAACTAAAAAAAACTTTCAATTGCCAATAATTACATTAGAAGTATTGCGAGGATTTCCGCTTGTAGAAAAACGAGTTTTATTTTATTTTAATAAAGTAAGTTTACATAAAAGGCTTAAATTTATTAATTATTAACGATACTAACATTAATTATAAATTGAATTCATAATACATATGTCTACATGAATTATTTCAAATATTGTATTCGTATAGTTTCACACGAGGCAACTATTCCTCTTAAATCTTCTAAAGTTTACATGTCTTACACAGATCCCTAGTCCTCCATGAGAATCTAAACTATTGAGATCCGGATCTTGTTGTCATTGCTGAGGTCCTCAACCTATCAACGATCAGGATAAACTTATCTAAATTTACGGACAATTATACAAATGAGAATCCCTCATGTACCACATTCGATTTCTTAACGCAATTGTAAACTTTAGACGGAGGTATTCTTCTGGAAAATGCAATAGATGTCCTCCAACCTCCAACGTAGGAAAATGTATCTATTAAATAATTTGGCAATTAACTAAAATTGTTCTTGATATGGGTTTCGATTATGGCATGTTTTACCACATGGTTGTTATGGAAATTTTAATATAGCAATTGAGAAAATTTCTTCTGTAACAAATTGTGACTCAAACTGCGGATTTAGTGTAATACTCTGAAGGTACCACTGACAGAAGTTCACACGCTGTGGGAAATCCCTGGGGTGTAATGCCTGTACTCTTAAAATATGGTATGTATATAAAAAAAAGGTCAACTAAAATACGCCAAACTATTTGGTGACAAATATTCAGAGCTGTAGCGATCTTTCTCGTACTCGTCTGGGATCTTCGTCGATTTCGTGCAACACCTCTTCCTCAATTTCAGGTGTTCTGACAATTCGAGGTCTACCTTCCGGAGTACCTTTTTTGAAACTAGCGGTTTCGCTAAGTCAGCGATGAATATCTGAAAAGGTTCGACTATCTCACACGATTAGGATATTTTTCATAATAAATGCGTCTGGCATTACCATCGACGAGGCCATATACGTAATTACCGCCATTTTCGCTTTCGTATAATTTACCATTATTTACTGATATTTGAAAAAACAGCGAAAAAGTAAATAACTTCAATGACAAACTAAAAATCAAAGGAATGGCGCACTGAGATGGTTTTGAACACCAACAACTTACTGTAAGTCAACAGCTATTGTTTTGACATTGACGTTTGTAAAAACGTAATTTATTCCAGGATAACTAGATTGATGTAACTAGATATGTGTTAAAAAATTTAGTGTGTATTGCGATACGAAGCAATTTAAACTTTTTCCTGAACCCTGCAGTAAAGTATACATAATTCTTATGAGAACGACATGACGTCATAATGCGCAGATACATATATTCGTTCGACGACCTCATTTTTAAAATTGTAGGTGAGTACAATAATTTGACAAATTTAGTTTGTTTTCGCGCGTACGAAGTTTTTGTGATTATTGTTGTGTTTGCTTGTTTTGGTCGATTTACAATAAACAAAGTCTTTTTTAAGACTACAAACAATGATTTCATTGCTACGTAAGGTAAGAATTGTTGCTATAACGATAATGCAAATATTATTAGTAGGTACGTTAAAACCTACAGATGAATCCTGCCGAATCATCACTTGATGTAAAAGGTAAAATAATTCACAGTCAAGGTCAGGAAATTATTAATGTCAGATCGTTCTCATAAAAATTATACTCTAAAGCGATTTTTATTTTTTTAAGCGAAAACCATGCATCAGACGAAGTAAAACTAAGAGATCAAATTTTCTCACAAATGAATGAGAATTCAAAAAATAATTTTTATTTTAAGAGAAAGTAGTGGCGTACCATTTTTTTCTCCAAAAATATTCAATGCAAAACCCGTACGGACGCCACTGGTAAAAATAATAAAATTGTTTGTACATCAGAAAATGCACCTTGATGCATTGAAGAGGTGTACTAAATTTTATAAAGATATCTACAATAGTATCACAGTCGTTATAAATAAAAGATTTTTTTCTGGAAACTTTATCACCCTGTATTTCAAAAGTTAGGGCGTTTACGACATTCGTTCATATGAAGTTTTTTTCTTAAAATGGGCCAAAGAATCGCCCCGTTAAATATTAGCATGTCTTTAAGGAACACCCTGTATAGATTAAACCTCTAACATCCACCTCTAATCAATCATTCTGTTTCTATATCAAAATCTGTTACTCGTTGGAATGGGACGTTGTTACACTCGAAGTCTGCACATCCACACAATTCGGTTCTTCCCAAACAGAAACAATATGATGACTTACACCCTTTCTTGCACCAACATTTGATAAGCTGTAGAATTGCTTTTGGTACAGGTGGGTCATTGCTTATGTTAGGGGTGAGAGTTCCATCAGGTTGCATAAACCAACCGTGGTCCGTAGGTGAAGGCAGAACTGGATGATTCTCAGTTGACTTCATTAATAGTTTCGTTACATAATGTGCCCTCTGGATCATGGGAATTAAAGATCCGTTAGTGGGTGGAAGTTGCTCAGCTAGAGCTTGTTTGTGTGCATACATTGATCAGCGCAGTGCGCTAACCTTTGAGTGAACTTGTGATTTGTATATCACGCATACAAATATTTCCAACTCAGATACGGTCACTTCGGTCGGCTGTTCATCAGTATAACAAAGGCTGGAGACAGCTTTGAGGATGATCTCGTCGCAGTCAAGAAAACCCTTGAAACACCAGCCCTTCGTTTTTCCTGCGAATCTTCCTGTAAAATCGCTACCTGTGAATAAATGCCTCTGTTCGATTTTTTCCCAAGTTTCTTACATATTGGATTTGTCTGTATTTTCCGCGAGGCTTTGCCCTTTCCAGTGAGCAGTAATATGTTCGAAGGCAGAAGTTTGTGGAACTGAATCAACAGGAGTAACACGTCTGTGCCAGGAGAGTAGACCACAACCTCAACATCCTTGCCAATTGTACTTGTATGAAGTATCATGATAGTACCTGCTTCTTCCTGGTTGTGAGTTTGGAGTACTGTAAAAATGTCTATATTACCTCTGGTAGGCGTGCCTGCAGTTACCATGAATTTATTTAAGCTGTTATTAGATAAAGCCTCATGCAACGTCTTCTCAGCTAGATACTCTGTAAGTTTTGCTTTGGTGTTATTGTGCGCTAGAAATGTTACGAATTAAAGTATTGTCTTTAATGTGGTAGTAACTTGTATTTCTACCGGTTCGTTTCATTCTCATCTTCTCCTTGATTGATTGTTCCAGGTACCTATCAAAACAACAACCTAACTTTATCATATGGTTTTACTGTTTCTATAAGTTTACAGGTGAAAGGAACTGCAAAGTCCTTACAAGTTAACATCGTGGGTATCTTCTTCATGGTATGTACCATAGGCGTCAATAATTAGTAGTCTCTGAGTAGGAGGATGGCTTGGTGACGCACCAATTTGTTCCAGTTAAAGTAGCACCTTTGCCTTACCGTATGGTAGGAGTAATGTTCCATCAGATGCAAACAATGATCGTGGAATGATGTCGAATTCGTAGTTCTCAATACTTTCCTTCAGATCAAGTTCGGGACGGCTTCTAGCTGCTGCAATGAAGTTATGCAGAAGGCTACTTTCTTCCTTCACCTTAATTACCGTATCACCAACAGATATTGTCTTTGCCACATTTGATGACTTGAAGGTCTTCAGTTTTACTTTAGTCATAAGATCTCAAACGCACATATCATCACGTTCATCTAAGCGCTGATGGACAAACGTTTCAAAACATTGGTTTTCAAACTCATCACATAATCGTGACATTTCTGGTGCAATCATAAAGATCCTATCCAGGGAAATGTCATTCTGTGTCAATCGCACTATTCCACCGATTACTTTCAGTTTCCGGTTTTTATGATAAATCCCATGATCAAGTGCCCGTGTCGTGAAAGGCACAGCTCCACTAGTGATTCCAAAATTGCATTGAAGCCAAGTACAAAGAAAGCAACCGAGCATAGTTTTGGTGATCGTGTTCAAAGAAGTACTTCCGGAGAGATTATGTATTCACATTGCGTAAAAAGGGTTTGCGCAATAATTTAAAATAATCGCGGTACGTAATTTTGAAAACACCGAAAATTTCCACTTATCAGTTATTTTCGCGTTTGCGCCGTGGCGAAGTCGGTAATCATTGCCTCGTATAGGTTGATGATGTTCTCTGTTTCCAAGCTGGAGCCGAGCTCCTTTGTTTTCTCAATCTCTTCTTATACCTTTGATATGGATGAATGCGATTCTAATTTTATTTTCCACAATTTAGTGATCTTTGTAAAAAACTGCTTGATATATTTAGGATTTCCAGTTTTTACGTGTGGGCGACAAACTGCAACCGAACTACGAACGGTCGTGCCTTTAATTGTCAATATTTTCTGATTATTGTACTTTATTTATCGATCTATTACACTGGATCGAATGTCTTATTTTACGTTTATCGCTCGCTATCGAAACACCAACTTGGAGCACTTTCAATACGCACATAAAACGCGATTTTTATTATCACCCAATTTTTAATATTTACACTTTAATTCACTGTAGCTATTCCACACATTAATAAGAAAATTATCACTTATATTCTCTTAACACAATCCCAACTGAATTTTCGTTATAATTTAACAATTTAAATGGCAGCGTAACTTATGCTGCAGCAATCGCTTTCTAACCGTTTGGTTACTTTCAACCAACTCTGATCGCTCATTTAATGCAGCTGAAAATTACACGTCATTATTCAGCGTCTCTATTTGCTCCCTTTCACAAAACAGTCATGCCCCAAAATTACCGCGTTTATTTAAAAGCTTTCTAATTTAATATGTAACTGGTCTAAACAAACTCAAGCTTTTCATTTTAATATTAATTATATTTAAACACAAATAACCAACAACCATTTAATGTCATATAACAGCGCGAAATTCGAATTTCTAATGCATTCATTACCGTGCCCTCTATTTATGTTTATAAATTTTAAATGGTTCCAAAGCACACTTATTACAAAAATGTAAAAATTTAATATTGTTTTGTAAACAATTTTGTCAAAGTTGAAACATTTTTCAACTTTGACAAAATTGTTTACAACATCTTTAACAATTCTTACAAATATTACTACTGACGAAGATAACTGTAAGTGTTATCGTTTAGATTGTATAATTTAAATACACCATTAAAAATCCCAAAAAAGATAAGTATTTTATTATGAGTTTTTGAAATGTTCGCACTGCTTTACACAAAAATTTAAGACGTATGAAATTATATGTTTTAAATAAAAAATTCACATTCCTTCCTAAAAAAACTATACACGTTAATTTAAATATGGTCCTCTAAAGTACGTAACAAGTTTTCACTATTTATTTTATTGCGTCTAATTTCTTCTAACTGTTGCTTAGCCTCAGCTAAAGCAACAGTTAAAAACTCGACATGGGCCACCCCCGACACCTCACTGGCTAGTATATTTCGCAAGAATTTGCTTAACCACCTCACACTTTTAGTTTTAAAGTCACTCAATGTTGTAGGGGCTTGCGTAAGCTGTGTGGATTGTTCTGCTGCAAGGTCCTCCAGATAATTATCATGCTGTATTAATGAAAGATTTTTCCCACCCTACTGAATGGGCCGAAGTGTTGGTGGTAGCGGCTCTGGTGCGGTAGCAACAACAACTGGTGTAATACTAGAGAAATAATAACAAATTACATTAATAATGCGTTAATTAATACATACTCAATTTTCAAAAAATCTACCAGTCATCATTCTCTAGATCACTACCTCTGATTGAGATAGGAGGTGTCGAGGTCTGTGCTGTGGTGGGTGGAGGTATCGAGGTTGTTGAGGGTTGCAGCAAGATATCCTGCAGGATATTAACTTCCTTCTTCTTCTTCAGCAATAATTTGAATACTATTAGGTAATGAATGAGTATTCGCATAAAGACTTTAACCCCCTGTATACATGTAAATCTGCTAACGTTAACCGAATTGGGCAAAAGTGGAAGTTTTACTATGGGTGAAACTGACCTCTGTAGGCAAGGGTGACGCAGCATAAGACATGAGAAACATAGTGATGTCAGTAAACGCTACAAAGTGCAATGAATGCATCTGTCTGGAGCTATTGCAGCGTAATCTAAATCGTGCGACAATCATGAGTAGCAGACGTGATATCGGCAATAGATATTATCAGTAGCGAAAGTGTAATGTATGCGTCTGCATCATAATCTAAAGCTGTGAAGGGTATTCCACAATCATACGTAGCAGACATGATATCAGAAATAGATATTCTCAGTGAAATAAAGTACAATGTATGCATATGTCTGGGGCTTTTGCAACAAGTTAGAACCAGTTTGACCATGAATGCGTGTTTATATGACTATATAAGCAAATAAAGAGCAGTTTTATATCAGTCAGTATATTGCATTCGTAACAAGAATTATAACTGTAAACCTAAAGTACTTCTATAGTTATAATAAATATTTGCTACAAGTCCATCACTGCATAATAGACAGTGTGTGTGCGGTTCATATTTTCACATTGTTGGATACAGTTTTGAAGGTAACTATAAGTGGGGTTATACCGAATATTGGTGATATTGTGAATTTAACAAGGAGTATTATTCCATTGTTGAAAAGAAAAAATGAATTTGTAAAGCACACCCGTATAATTAGCACTAATATTAAGCTATTGCAAGACATAATTCAAAATAAAATTTCTTTAGATGCAAATGAAAATTTGGTTCAGCTCGAAGCAATTTATCATTGTTAAAGAGTTATCTTGTGAGAGTTAAACGTTAAAGAACGCTTCGGAGAAAACAGGCAATGGAATTGTCACTAAAAAACGTACACGCAAATTATGTTGGTTACCTCTAGATCCATGCTTTAATGGTAGATTACTTACGGGAATTATAGTCAACATAGCAAACATCAAGGACCCTCTTATTTTTTTACAAAATACATACAATAGTTTTGCACGAAAGGTTAAATTAATGCTAAGTCAATCGATCCTAAAGGTGAATGTCCTTTTAGTTGCAATTTTATGCACCCTCAAAATCAAGTTATTAAATTGAAGACTTTTGCCATAAAAAATTACGTCATCGATATTGCGACCAATTTACGTGTGTGGTATAATGAAAATGTTTATTATAAACTACAAAAAAATTAGAGGAGTTTTCCGGAAGGGATTCCCGTTGGGCATTACATGAAGTGTTATATTTAAAGGTGAATATTAACAGCTATGTTCCATTTAGAGGTGGTCTTT
This sequence comes from Vesta saturnalis, assembly GCA_036346205.1. Taxonomy (NCBI): domain Eukaryota; kingdom Metazoa; phylum Arthropoda; class Insecta; order Coleoptera; family Lampyridae; genus Vesta; species Vesta saturnalis. The sequence continues at coordinate 583,375 of JARFJB010002308.1, read as the reverse complement.
CAACTTACGTTAAAGTTTCCTATTTCATAGCAATAAAGCATGCGGTAGTGAATATTAAAAATCACGGCGAGCATTGTTTCCTGTGTGCTGTTGTTTTAGTATTATATCCCGCGCGACGTCATACGGAAAGGGTTCAAAGTTATCCTCATTTTAGAGATTTTTTTTAAATTATGATTCAATTCACTTCCCCATTAAACTAGATGTAAAAAAATTCGAAAAATTAAACGGCTTATCCATTAATTTGTTTTGCATTCAAGGTATTTGTATTAAGTGAAAATAAAAATAGTGTTAGGGAACCTATAAATCTTTTAGTACTTTCTGCTAATAATCAAGCAGATGATATTAATACAAAAACCACTACTGTTTATCATTTCACGTGGATTAAAAATATGTCAACACTTTTTTCTAAACAACTATCGAATAAAGAACACACGAAATATATTTGTTAAAAAACAGATAGCTGTTTACCCTAAACAGACAGATGGTTACACTGAACAGATAGCTGTTTACCCTAAACAGATAGCTGTTTACCCTAGACAGATAGCTGTATACACTAAACAGATAGCTGTTCATATCTAAACGGATCATACTCTCTAAATCGGCATAAATTACAAATTGTACCTTTTCCTGGAATGCAAAATTTTTGAACTGTAAATTCATTTCTACTTCGGTAGGCAGAGGATTGATTAAGTTGATAACAGTAAGTGGTATGTTTGTGTAGAAGGCGATCTGAAAAAATGGTCTAAGCATCGGTAACAGATAAATTTATTGCACATCCTATTCGATAGTTGTTTATATACAAGAGCTGACATATTTTTAATCCACGTGACATGATGTATAGTGTTATTTTTGTATTAATATCATCTGCGGCTTGATCATTAGTAGAATTTACTAAAAGATTTATAGGCTCCCTGTCACTATTTCGATTTTCACTTAATACAAATGGTAATATACCTTTCCCTAAATGCAATACATGCTTATACATTAAAACCAAATTTTCATAGTTGTACAACATTTAGCAATGATATGCTATCATTCAATGAATAGGCTAGGAGTATATTCAACAACTATATATGCAGGCTCCAGCGTTTTAGACCTTTCAAGAACTTTTTTATTCAACTTTTATTATGGCTACACGCTACCCAAGTTTCCCAATAATGCCAAGCTATCAATTGTATCAATCCATTTGTATTTACCTTATAGGCTAAACGACTTATATAGAGCAGACTTAATGGTTCGGATAACACGTTCCTCAATTGCTGCTTCATTGTGCCATAGGTGGAGTAATGATTGACTCCATAACGCTGCATTAGTTTAGTAAAATGCTCATTGTAGAATTCTTTTCCTGCATCCGTCTGCAAATTGGTAGGTTTCCTACCCTTTTTGAGGATTTTCTGCATGGCTTTGGTAACTTCTATGCCCGATTTTGTTAATCCTTGTAATTTGAAACAGTCGATAACCACTAATATATACTTATACCGTTTCATGTATTCCTTCAAAGGTCATCAACCTTTAATTATGTTCGCCTTTTAATTTTTCTGTGGGTTTGTGCAATTCGTTGACGAGTTGTAATTTGGACATGGTACTAATTTATCCACAATTTCTTTAAGTTGATGTAGTTTTTGCTCCAACACTAGATAAGCGTTTCATTTTCCTTTCTGAACTGCTTCTTGACAAAAATCAAGGTATCCTTTACTTATAGCACCACCATCTTCTTCGGGGTCCACCAACTGTGTCAAACGGTTTCCATCCAAATTGAACCTTGTCGATAAATAGTATTGCTTAGTGATGACATCTTGAAGATCTATGGGATTGGCAACATTGCTGAATCTCTTATTTGCGATATCAAATTGATTATCATCAATAAGCTTAAGCTGAGGAGTTAATTTCTTGATATGATACTGGGAATGTGAACGTTCAAATTTCTCAAGGGGCATTTTAGTTATGAATTAGTTCATGTATATCATTCCAATATTTATATTCAATCGGTCTATTCGTTAATTCCTTAAAAAACATAGCTCCACCTCCTTGGTTGTGAGCGATGATGACAGTAAGGGTTTCATTATTTTTATATACTTTTTGCTGCGACTTCCTCGAATCTGCCACTTACGTCATAATCCGGCTTGCAACGTTCATAGCTTCTAAAATACTTTTATAATTCTTTCTATCTTTTGAATTTACTATATTTAAATCAGGTTCATTCATAATAAGTAGATCATATGAACCTCGAGTCCCTTTATATGTGACACCTTTAATAATCATATCGTTTCCTGCAATTGTAACGGTTGTATTACCAATTGTCCATTTGTCTATTCTGGTATTATAGTGGACTCTATAAGTATGATCAATAGCACCTTCAGGGTCCCTCATAATACGTTCAACGTATATACGAGGTAATTCATTGTATTGCTCAAGAAATTCTTCCGAGATGGGCTCATTGCGGGAATCATCTGCGATACTAAGAGGTTCTTATTCCTCCGTATTAATCTTCTAATGACAGATATATCTAAGAAAAATGATGTACGAAGCCCTGGAGAAGCATTTCTTTGAAAAAACGGAAGCTGAGATAGTGGGCTATCAGCACCTATTGACTGTGAAATGAAGCTTGGAACTAGCGAGCTAGTGGGGGTAGTAGCATGCTTTCTTGGAAATATTAATAAGGGTGGTTTTGGGTTTAACGTCAATGGACTCATTTTTAGGTGTTTTAAATTTTTAATCAGGATCGATTTTATTTGCTATTTCAGTTAGAGGTTCCATTAGGGGCTTATAAGTACTTTCAAATATTCTTTCATTATCAACGCGCTCAGTTTTAAGACTGTTGTACTTCTGCTGCATTATTTTACAAGCTTGAATAATTTTTTTCTTTAGTATTATCTCCTTGTTATCCATAGTAATAAAACGGGGGTTTACTGAACAGGTACCCGTTTACCCTGAACAGATAGCTGTTAATACCTAAACGGATCAGTAACTATTAAACTACTGAAAGCAGTTTATATATATATATATATATATATATATATATATATATATATATATATATATCAGTATGTCCCCGGATCGACTTTAAAAGAGGGAAAATTCTGTTATTTTTGATTTCTCAGAAAATTTCATTCTTGCTGATTTGCCCTGCTTGTTTTCAAACCCCCGAAACACAAATTACTTGCTATTTAACTCAAACGGTTCTTTCTTGAGATAATATCATTTTTCTTGAAAAATTCGAGCTTTTCGTAATTTTTTGAAGTAAATTGATTTGTTTGAAAGGAAAAATCAAATTGGTCTCACAAGTTTTAATTAATAAATTTAACAATTGATGGTAAAATGAAATGAAATTCTAAAAAAACTGAATTATTAATTTTCTATTCGAATAATGCTCCTCCTTTTTCCGCACAGATTTCAATGAGAGCTCTGAATTCATTGAAACTGCGCCTTATTTCTTCGATTGAAAGGGACTGGACAGCATTCCGTATCCTATTTTTCAATTGCTCTTCATCATTGTCTTATCAAACAAGCCTCCTCTTTTCTCAATGCACTGATTCAATCGTTGTCTCTAGGAACGTTGTAAATTATGCAACATTTGTTGGGTTACATTACGAAACGCTTGTTGAACTCTTTCCCTCATATTTTCTGCAGTAGCCGGCGATGTTCTGTAAACTTCATTTTTAATCTAGCCCCATAAAAAATAGTCCATGAAAGTCAGATCGGGTGATCTAGCTGGCCATCTGATAGGCCCATAACGACCTATCCAACGATCAGGAAATTGCTGATTTAAAAACTCGGTCACATCACGAGCCGAATGTGCAGGAGCGCCATATTGTTGGAACCATATTTCCTCATTAGCGAATGGGATGTTCTCTTTAATCCATGGTAGTACGTTGGTTGGCAATAAGCTTAAATAATTTACTGTATTTAAATTTTTTTCCAAAAAATAGGGTCCTAATAATCTGTTGCCAATAATACCAGTCCAAACATAGAGTCCATCGATGCTGATTGTTTCTGTATCTAATTATATGTGGATTTTCCATGGCGTAATAATGACAATTATGTCTATTTGCAAAATAATTGTTATGAAACGTAGATTCGTCTGTCATCATAACCGTATTAAAAAAATTATGTGGTTGTTGCAACCCCCAACGACAGTAATTTAATCTATTTTCAAAATCATGTTCATCCAATGCCTGGTGGAGTTGTATCTTGTATATTCATTAATTATATTGTGTATTGTTGATTTCTGTAAATCATGTTCCACTGAAATTTTTCTAATACTTATTTTAGGGTTTTCTTGTATAGTTTGAAGCACCACTAGTTGAGTTTCCTCGTTGTTTACAGGTTTTGGAAAATTATTTTTTTTATATGCAGTAGAAGCAAGTAAACAATTACCTTGGGTTTCTCCTATTATGTAAATCATTTGACTTAATTCGTTCTTCGCATATTTCATTTTAAGATTTAGAATTAACTTCTCATAATTCAAGTTTTCTTCTAAATACAAATGTAGTGAAAAAGTAGTTTTGAAAGAAATCAAGTTAAAATACACCTAATTGACATATTAAAATTTTGTTTTATTGTTTTTAAATCATGGCACTCTATTAAATCGTTACATTATAAAATAATTATAGAAAAATTACAAAAATGGAAATATTTTTAAAACTATAAATTTTAGCGGTATCAATGTATAAAATTTAGGTCTTTAAGAGTACTATTCGCCCATATCAAAATATACAGGGTGTTCCATTAGAAATAAGAGAATTGATGTACGTTGAACATGCTAAAGTTTCACACGGAGCTTTCCCTCCCCTATTCAATATATCAATAAAGCGTTTACATCTTTAATTTGTCTTGACTTAGATAATAAACCAAGAATTAATTTTTATTGCTAACCTTACATTCAGGAAAAAAATACATTTTTGTTAGACAACTTGGCAACGTTGCATTTTATATGTATATGTATATGTTGAAACGCTTATTCATTAGGTTATCCAAAAATGTAATGATATACAGGGTGCTCCATTTAAAATAAAAAAGTTGATACCCCCTTTTACGAATCACCCTGTAGGCGCTAAAATATTTCTAAGTTGTGCACGTATTGGAACCATATAACTTTTGTATAAATGATTTTAATGAAAAATCAACAGCGAAGCCACAATCTTCCGTCGCATGACGCTTTGGACATCCGGTATATTAAATCTTTTCGCGGTTGTAATTTATTGTCCATGTTACGCATGACATGTTGTATACACCATTCTTGGAATTCTGGTATTCATTGTGTGGTTTGGTTTTGGTTAGTATTCCCCTGAGCGATGAGTAATATATACATGTAGGACTTCGAAGACCAAGCGATATCCGAATTTACCAAGGGTGTGTCTTATATACTCGGACAATACGTTCGTAGATTGGCAACACGCAAAGCTTAAACCAGACAAATCCCTAGATCATAAAAATAACAGCGCACCCTACATAAAATTCACAATGGAATTGTAGTCGAAACAAAAACTCCCGTTCCTGATTATACTTGTACACAGAAATGACAACACTTTCACAAGTGTATAAAGGACACCCACTAACACGCGGAGGTACCTCACTACAACTCCAATCACCACAAAAATGAGGATCTGAAAAAAGGAAATACCACTAAAACATTTAAAAACATTTCTACCCCGATCTCACACCTAACCTAAACAGGGAAAGAGTAATCGAAAAAAAAAGAACCTAAATACACAGCGGTAGTACCATATGTACCAGGAGCCTCGCACAAAATACTAAAATAATATAATAAGATAGGCAGCAAATACAAGATACGCACTGCCTTCAAATCGACAAGAACGCTCAGGGGAATAATACTAACCATAACCAAACCACAATGAGGACCGGAATTCCAAGAATTGTATACAGCGCTTTCATTTCACAACTAGTCACCCTGAATATTTTTTTTAGCAATGGAATCTCGACCTCCATGGAATTTTACTTTTCACCCCTCACTTTAAAATTTCAAATTGCACCCCCTAGCTTGTGATACATCGTTTTGAAGGTATTCAAAATACAAAACCAACGGCGTTCAGAAAATTGATTTCCATCGCCCCATTTTGAAATTATAAGCGAAAATGTCAATACTATAGGAATAAATTTTGTTCACTGATTTCATTGTTCAAGACAAAAACAATACTTTATTAAATGCTTAAAATGTTCTCTATTCTTAGGTAAACAAGGATACAATCTATTCGTTTAACCTCACTTTATTAAGTGCTCAAAATGTTCTCCATTCTTAGCTAGACAATAACACAATATATTAACGAATTCTTCTCTAACGTTTTGAAATGTTTCCGCAGTAATTTGCTGGCAAGCTTGAGTGATCCTAGCTCTAAGGGCCTTAATATTTTCTGGTTGAGGGTTATGATACACGATTGATTTTAAATAACCCCAAAGGAAAAAATCCAATGGTCTTAAGTCGGGAGATCTGGCAGGCCATTCTATTGCGCCTCTTTTGCCAATCCATTTGCCGGGAAACCGTTGATTAAGCCATTCGCGAACACCCAACGCATAGTGTGGGGGTGCACCGTCTTGTTGATACTGCAAATTTCTTTCATCTAACAGTGGTTTGCCTTCTTCGTCAGCTTGATTTTCTAAGGCCTCAGTTATAAGAGGATCAATGTAGTTTTCCAATAAATTTAGATACAAATCAGCGGTTAAATTTTCTTCGATAGGACCTACTATTTCGTTTCCAAGAATTCCTGCCCAGACATTAATTTTTTCTGGAAACTGCGTATGACCCTCTAAGAACACGTTAGGATGTTGAAGATCCCAGTATCTACAGTTCTGTTTATTAACAAAGCCATTCAGATAGAACGTCGATTCATCTCTGAAGCAAATGTTCTTTACCAAATTGCTGTCATTTTGAATCATCGCAGTCATTACTTCACAGAATTGAATCCTCCTATCGTAATCATCTTCAGTGAGTTCATGGAGACTGGTAAATTTGTAAGGAAAGAATTTGTGACATTTTCAAGTCTTGTGTATGGAACCAACAGAAATACTCGTTAATGCAGCGACTTTGGAATTGAAGTCGTAGGTTCAGCGGCAAAATGGCCTAAGACCTCAATTTGTGCAGCTTCGTTGAGAACTCGTGGTGTCTTTCTTACTTTGTTACATACTGTGCCAGTTTCTCCAAATTTTCTCACCAGAGTTAGCCACATATTGATATCCAACATTTTTTTCAGGATGCGTTTCGTTGGGAGACTCGGGCTGTGCTACGAGCACACTTATTCTGGGCTCCATACTAATAAATAATTTCTACTCTTTCTTGAATAGTGTAAACCACGATTGATTCTTGGTTTTATTCAAATTCAATGTTTCAAACTGAAGTAATGAATTGTCAAAATTCAACAACTTAACCGAAACAGACTTGATTATAAATCGTTGCAGTCGGCAATAAATTACAAACTGAAATACGGCTTACCTTAACTGAACTCTGAAAGCAAAAATAATCCAAATCGATAAAAACACGATAAAAATATTCGAGAGAGAAGATATCGTTTCCGTATCACTTCGCATTTCAGTACTTGATAAACTAGGGGTATTGTATTGAACAATGAAATCAATGAACAAACTTTATTCCTATAGTATTGACATTTTCGCTTGTTATTTCAAAATGTATTTTGAATACCTTCAAAATGATGTATCACAAGCTAGGGGGTGCAATTTGAAATTTTAAAGTGAGGGGAGTGGGAATTAAGGGGTGAAAAGTAAAATTCCATGAACACTGTTTTTGAATGTCCTCCTCGATATCTAAATTGACGTATTTTCTTTCTAGGTCGAGATTCCATTGCTAAAAAATATTAGGGGCGACTAGTTTTGAAATGAAAGCACTGTTTATAACCTAACAGGCGATTGCTGCAGATCATACATAGGAGAGAGCAATAGACCACTCAAAGTGACAACTCCACAACACAAGAACAACATCCGCAAAGTCAAAGGCGAAACACAAAGTTCAAGAATCACCGAACATGTTTTTCGTATAAGATACACACTATCTTCAAACCCACAAGGACATGGTTTAAAATGCATATTACACCTCTTTGGTTGATGTGTTTTATATTTGCTTTGCCTATTATTAAGTTGCTAGTAGGTCCTGACGTCAATATATTTTGCGAAAGCTTGAGAAAAAAATATATTACAAGATAAGACTGTTTTACTCGAAACACTTCCATAATTTATTAACGTAATTGTCACAGTCGATACTAAAATAATTTATTTAAGTAATAAAATGGGTTTTTTTGATGATATAAAAACATCTTATGGCATTAATGCATGTAACAAACTTAAGAAAGTGACGAATTTTTCTGTTACCATGTAGAAAATTAATATCATTCCGACACATATAATTAACTTAACAGAACTTATTCCATTTATTCAGGAAGAATTGCACAAAAAAGTTTGACAAAAAAAACTTTTAATTTTGAAATAAAATTAACTTTAGATTTGATTAATAGATTAGAAAACAATTATAATATTTTAGAAAATGAATAAGTTTAGTAGGTACATTATTATCTGAAAAAAAATTTCAATTGAAGCTAAGAAAAATTGGGTTAAAATTACACCAATATTGTTATTTCAAATGACGGTATTTTAGCGTTAAGAAATAAATTTAACCTACCATGTAAAAATGATATTCAAATGCCAACAATTTTAGCCGATATTGAATATTGAGATGGTTAGATATAAGTTTAAGGCAGGGATTAGAGTGTATAAGCTTGTATTTCTTATATTGGACAATTTGAGATAAATTACAGTATATTTACACTGCATTTTATTAAGTAATATAGTTAAATGAGTGAAAGAAATTGATTTGATTTAATGAAACAGGTTTGGTTAAATTTGCACAAGTTTGTTTAATCATAAAAAGCATTTGGCTATATAAGGAGCATGTCAGGAAGGTCAAATGGAGTTATATTTGTAAGTACGATTAAGTTCGTAGAACATATTTCTTTAAATTCACAGTTTATTCAAAGTTTTTGGCATTTTGGAGACCTTACAGATGTTTATCACACGGTTTAGGTTGATATTTATATCTAGAACATGTATCGAGTTAGTTACAAAACAGGAAAGATTTAAATTTTAAGAAAGGGTTACGGTGCGGACATGGTTTAGTTTTCACTCACAAATTTAGTGTACAAAAAAGTGCAGCAGAAGAAGTAGTGCATTGTAAACATTAAAGACAATATAAACAACATGTGGATATTTTACATACAAATACTTTTTGTGTAAACATTTTGAAGAAATGTGTTTAACAATATGGATTGTTGAGTTGACAAAGTTTTAGACGTTACAATAAAAGTGAAGTGTTGAGGTTGAAGACAGTTTTAACAATTTACTAGAGTAACATTTTAGGTAATTTGAACGTTGTATACGCAAATTATGTGAATATTTGTATAACGTTAGGTTAAGTTTTAATTTTAAGGTTTTTGCAAATTTATAGTTTTATAGAATAAGTCGAGCACAAAATAAATTATTAGAGTAATTAATAGGAGGTTTCCCTCATCTTCATGTACAAGCTATTTAAACATAAAATTATGAAAATGGGGTTAACTACATAAATTTCCGATATGGAAAAAAATTTTCCTTTAAAATTAAGATATTTGAGTTTAAATAAATGTTTTCTAATTCAGTTTTTCGTGTAGATCACGAATATGTATTTAGTTTAAGTGTAGAATTTAGGTTTTTTTAGATATAAGTAAATTTAGATTAGAATATGTCAAATCGTACATTTTTGAACCAATATATGGCTCGTGAAGTATCGTTTTGTGCGGAATTAGCACAGATTCCAATTCTGTTATCAAAATGCAAATCAGAAGTATTTTAAGAAAGTTATGGCATAATTTGTATTTTAGTCAAGTTTTCAAATTTGTTTAAACCAATCACAGGCTTAGTTACTTTGTTTGTATTGTAAGAAAAAAGTTGAAATTTTTCTAGCTAACAGGATAGTACACAAGGAATTGATTCTGGATTCTTCTCTCTTCCAATTGTTCTTCCAATTTTTAATTTTTCTGACAAAAAGTCAAAGTGTTGTGTTTTGTGCTAACATGTAAGATTCAAGCTACGTTACTAGCGGAAATTTTGAAACAATTGTTCTCAACCTACGTTCAAATATAAAGTTAGGTTACCGATAATTTTCTATAATAATAAAGTTTTGTTTCGATTCAAATTTAACGTATTCAAAATTCGGTTGATGTGTTTTTGTTTTTGTTTATGTTTGTCGTAAATAAAATTATTCAGTTTTCTGAATCGATGTTTATTTTTCTGGTGCGACATATAATAATAATAAACGATATTCCATATGGGGATCTAATACAAAAGGTGAATTAGAATTAAAGTTTCACGAACTTAAAATAAAATTCTTAAATCGTAGATTTTATAAACATTTAAAACAACAGTTAAATAAAATATAATTAAAAATACAGTGCTTAGTTGAAGTTATTTAAGCAATTATAGGTAACATCACGATTACCACAAAGAAAAGTCGTCATTCAACAAGGTGTACGTTGGTTGAAGATTGGAAGTATATGCAGCAACGATTTGAACAACGAACCAGTAACGTCGACCACTTATGGGAAGAAGCCTACTCAAGTTTTATATGGAACCAGCCAAATGAAAACATCTTTTGGAAATATGCCGATACACATGCGAGTTTATTTATAATAACCCTTAAATTTGTATCCATTATTTGTGTAATTTCCTGCATTTGTGTTTCATGTATAAGTGTATATGTTTATGCAATAACGGTGTAAACATCGGTAAAGTAATTAAATCTTTATTATTTCATCAACATTTCAATTTCAATTATAAAATAGTTAAACTCACATTTTTAAGAAATTTCTACCTGACAATTTTGACAGGCTGCTATTTATTTCAGTTAAGACGCTACGCATGCGTTATTGTGTAAGTTTTATTAAGGTCTATTTCACATACCATCTATTTATTATAATTTGGAATTTACATAATAAAGAACCATTTCATGATTTCACTTTTACCTTTAAATGCAATTAAATTCACATATAACAAGTATATTTATATCAAAGGTAAATTATATTTATTTCTTTTGTCAACAAATCTAATTGAGCTCTATCCCCGATTATGAGATGTATGAGCTAGTTCGGTGCATAACAATTGAACAATTATAAAATTAACCCTATCCCCTATATAAGTTAATTTAATTGATATTTATTTTTAATATATTTTAGCCATTACAATATATTACTAAATTTATAGACCCTAATATAAAAAATCTAGCTTTACCTAAAATAACGAATGTTTTAACAAAAAATTCTGAAAAATGTAATAACTTTAAATTGCCTGATAATTATGTTTCAATAAGTTTAGATGTTATTTCTCTTTTCACTAATATACCACTTTATGAAAATGTAAACTTTCACCATTATTTGGGTTTTTTAATGGTGTATTTGTATATTACAGTTATAAATCTAAACGTTTCGATAACACTTATACCCTTTACATGCAGCAGCAACACACAGGGAATTTGGCAGCGCGAGTATGTAAACACGTCGCTCGTACTGCCATCGATCATGCCACTGCCGCTGCTGCATGCTCCTTCAGTGGCGGTATTTTTAACGAAAGGCAAAGGACTGGAAGCACTGTTTACATGCTGCCCGCTGTTCTCCCCTTTAGTTGCTACACGTGCACGAAGAGAAACTTATGTGTTTGTTGTTTGGTTAATTATTCGCGTTAAAAAACATTTCAACCATGATGGAGCAATGTACCAAGTGCTAAAGTTTTTAGAACTGTATGCAACTGAGAGACTATTATGGGATTCATCACATAAATATCACAAAAAAAAGTACACGATGCGTGGAAAAGGATAAGCGGAAACCTACAAAATACGTCCTCCATTAATTGCTGAAGAATAAATGCTGCGTGGAAGCTGTATGTAACCAATCACTTCCTTCAAAGGCTGCCGTGTAATGCCCCATTTATATTCAGCCACTGCCGCTGCTACTTGCGCTGCCCGCTGTCCTGCACAAAAATACTTCTGCGGTAACATCGACGCGAGTGCGTTGCGGCCACAGCGCTATGTTTGCTCAGTTTGTATAACTATGTAACTGTTTTGAAAAGAAATCGAATAAAAAAAAGATGTCGTCGCCAAAGAAGATGGTGGATGTTAGCAATTCATCGTAATAGAACGACGTAAGTACTATAAATTGCTGTACACTTTGTATTTATGTTGTTCTCTAAGTTATAATATCAAAGTATATTATTTTTATGTATTAGAGTAGTATGATTTTATGTGTGAATCATGAACAATTTTTTTTTGTTTAAAGGAGTTGACTAGTTGACTAGTGACGAGTTTTATAACTTTTGCAGAATGTCACCTAGTGTTTTCCAATTTTTGCTAAATAAAATTGAACCAATGATAAAGAAAAACCAAACTGGATTACGAATGCCCATACCACCAAAAATACGTTTGGCAATAACTTTACGATATTTAGCAACAGGGGATAGTTATCGAAGTCTCCACTACTTATTCAAGGTTTCCACAATAGCCATTTCGATAATTGTTCCTGAAGTATGCAAAGCTATCAACTGTGTTCTGAAGGATCAAATTAAGGTAAGTAATAAAAGTAGGAGTCAAATTTCAAATTATGTATTTATTGGGCCTTATAATTTATCACCACCTCTGCTTATTTTAACAACACTGTTAAATTCCTAACACACTGTTAAGTTTCTTTTGCTATGATGTAAAGTATATCAAAACAGTTCAAATAAACAGAGGTGATACATCATAGGGCCAATTGTCTAAAATACAACAGTAATCAACAAATAAATGAATAAGAACTCTTACATTTGGGAAGAACTCCAGTATGCTAATGAAATGATATCCATTTTTTGGTTTTGAGGTGTATCATTTCTTTCCGGAATACTGATCTGTGGTTGCATGACATAAAGTTGAGGTTCTGGAGATTGTGGAGTGTCATGCATTGCAGTCTGTCCTGATGAAATTTGGTAATCGGAATATTGTGATTGCGATGAATGAGACGAGTACACTTGATGGTCGTTCAGCAGGACAAGGATTTTCTAAAAGTAACCCATCTATTTGGTACATAACTCTAGGTCGCATTGACTCCGGATATTTTCGTAACCTTTTTGCCAAAAGTTTCGTATATATATATATATATATATATATATATATATATATATATATATATATATATATATATATATATATATCGCACTCATCTTCATCATTTACATATTTTCTTTTTTCTCTTAGTACATGGTTCAAAGTATCCAAACCTTGAGATATTTTATTTTGTGCTTCATCTGCATTGAGGCTTGTTTTTTCACTGGTCTTGATTGCTTTGGTGTGTGATCGCGATGAGACTGTCTGTGATGGTGATGAAAGTGGTATTTCGACAGTTTGTTGCGACTGAATTGGCGTTGGCGGTGGGACGCAAATCTTCACTAAGTAAAGTCTGAAAAAACGTATATTATCAGTAATTTTTAATGTTGTATATTATATTTAATATATTGTATATATTTTTCATTTTATTGTTTTATATATTCTTCATTTTTAATGTTTTCTTTGTTTCAGTTACCACAAACACCAGATGAATGGTTACTCATAGAAGAAGGATTTGGAAATAAGTTATAGATGGGAAGCGCATTGTAATTGATTGCCCAGCACACAGTCGCTCAAAATATTATAACTTTAAGGGTACATATAACATCGTACTAATGGCTTTAGTTGATAGTGAATACCGTTTTATCTTTTGTGACATCGGTGGCCAGGGGCGCATTAGTGATGGGGGAATTTTTCAACATTGTTTACTTTGGCAAAAAATTGACACAAATACCATTAATTTGCCATCAGATGCGCTATTACCCGGAAGAGAAACAAATGTGCCCTATGTATTTCTTGGGGATGGAGCTTTTGCATTACATAAACACATAACGAAACCTTTTCCAAGTAATCATAATATTGGCACAATGGAACGTACTTTCAATTACAAACTTTCAAGTTCTCGTGTCATTGTTGAAAATGTGTTCGGTGTTTTAACTACAGTTTTTCGAATTTTTAAAAAACCAGTCGAAATTGGCATAGAAAGTGTACCTCTAGTAACTATGACCTGTATTTTGTTACATATTTTTTTAAGAAACAGTAACTCTTCTCGAAACATGTACACCCCTCCAGGAACTTTTGATTCCATAGTTGACGGAGTACATGTGGATGGCTCTTGGAGACAAATACAGAACAACCCAGAAACTTTGGCAATTAGGCCAATACCACATGTGGCCAGACCCTGACCAACAAGTAATTGCGAAATTCGAACTGAATTTGGTCATTATTTCCATAATTTAAATACTGTAGATATTTAATAATTACTTAATAAATAATTGTAACCAAAATAAGTGCTTTAAATATATGAATGAACTTACCCTGTCAGTGTTTATAGTTTCCTCAACGTCATAAATTGATCCCAAAAAGCTCTCCATAATTTCAAAAGCAAACCATATTGGCTGGAACACATCGTCAGCACCTGCCCCAGAACGAATAGAAGCTGTTTTTTTCTTTGATCGAGGTCGAAACATGGCCATGAGGGATTTCTTCTTCGATTTCAAGTCTTCTATTGGAGTATTATCCAAGTAATTGCTGATGCGATTCCACGCATCGTGTACTTTATGTTTCAATTTATGATTCTTATCCGATGGATCCCATATCGCTCGCTCATTTGAGTAAAGTTTCAGGAACTTCATTATTCTCTAATTATTCCATTCCGGCGACGACGTAGACTGTGACACTATAAATACCCACAGAGTAACTGTGTTACATCAAAATAGTAAATAAAACCAGATTATGTAAGTCAACGTGACGCTTTATTTAAATGTCTACTGAAAGCAGGTGGAATGTATGCGCGAGTGTCCACATAACATTTTAAAAGGTCGTGTACCCGTGACACGTGATCAAAAGCAGCGAATATCTCAACATAAGCACAGTTTAAGACTGTTGCACAGAGAGGTGAGTCTATAAAGAAGAAAACAGTTTCTTGTACGGAAGGGAGGTGCATTTCTACCACTCCTGTTAAGACCATTACTTGTTGGAACTTTGGATAATTTGTTTCAGTAACTATGGACCAGAATCTGAAGAAGATTCTACCGTTGGATTTTACAAAACAACATTTTAACGCAGCTGGGCAACGACATGGATAACGTTTTAAAACCAAAATGACCAACCATGACAAATGACAGCGGTACAATCAAGTTCATCAAAGATATGATCTACACTTTTCTAATCAATCACGTTAACTCGCTAGTATAACAATCAGCGGTGATGATGACATTAGAGATATGCCGAAACGCAAAGGCCTGACAAAGGACGAGATAGTATCATCGCTGTCGACTTCATATAGGAAGACAAGTGAGGCTTTCTTACGTATACTGAATATGGGCGGTGATGTATTTTGGGATAAAAGGGGTACTGTCACAATAAAAGACGAGATCATCCCTCATTCCAACGTCATCGATCTGGTTCATGAAACGTTAAGACAGCGAAAAACTACAAACTCACACGGTTGGCGACAGTTTGCGACGTACATTAAAGTAATATATACCACGAGAGTTTGTCGGGAATACCCGAAAAATGGCGCTGCTGTATCTTCTAACGTTGAACGAACCCTTACGACGGTAGGTGAGAATTACGACGCCGATAGTGAATCGCGGGAAACCCCGAGAAGGTCCTCTCGAAGAAGACTTTCACTAGATTGGGATACGTGGCGAACATAACATGGATGCTGTTTACTATGATCCCTCGCATGCATCAGGGTTTTTGGAGTATAACACCTTTAGCTAACACTAAAAGATAGATATAGTGAAGTGAAAAATCGGCTACAGGCTCAGGAAGCTTATACGGTTCATAAACCAATCAGAAAAAGGTTTCCTCGCTATTGGTATATTGTGAGCAACATTTACGAGTCGTGGCAAGCGAATCTTTGTGATATACGAACTTTAAATAAACACAATAGCGCCTACAATTACATACTAACGGTTATTGGTGTTTAGCAAGAGTACATGGGCGAGACCACTTAAAACGAAGACAGCGGCATATGTAATTGAAACATTCGCCGATATTTTAAGGAGTGTGACAATACACCGGCCAATCTACAGATGGATAAAGCAAAAAATTTGTGGTGGGCAATGTACAAAACTTTTTCATGAAGTAAAATGTCAACTTCTATGTAACAAATAACCCTGATGTAAAAGCATCTGTAGTTGAAAGATTTAATAAAACATTGAAAACAAAGATGTGTTGTTATTTCGCCTACAAAAATTCCTACTGGTATATTGACGGACTCCAAACACTTGCGACTGTTTACAACAATAGCCCTCATTCAAGTATAAAGACGCCCCCCCCTCGCGGCTGTAAACGATGAAAACGTTTTGGAAGTGTGGAATAACCTTTATGCGAAAGGCTTAGGACCAACAGGTCAGCCTAAATATAAAGGCGGAGAGCACGTGCTCTCCGCCTTTATATTTAGGCTGACGTGTTGGTCCTAAGCCAGAACCAAGTACACCTTTGAGAAGGGATATGAAACGAATTGGAGTGAGGAAGTTTTTACAATTACTGCAGTGATAAATAGAAGACCGCCATTTTACCTCATAATCGATTTTAATAACGACCCTGTTGTGGGTACCTTTTATGAGGAGGAATTGCAAATTGTTGCAGTTGATAAAGACACTCTATTCAAAGTCGATCAGATTTAGCATAGAAGGGCTGCGGATGACATAAACAATACCTGGGCAAGTGGCGAGGATACGGTGACAAATTTAACGGTTGGGTGTTATCTTCGCAACTGAGAGATATATAAAATGGAGTTTTATCTTACATTATTGAGTAACAGTTCTATGACGTATTTTCTGACAACATAACTGTATTAAACATTGCAACTGGAACTATTATGCAGATGATACACTGCTGTATTATTTGTTTCAACCTAAAGACGTACATGCTGCAAATATAATCATAAATAACGATTTCACTAATTATCTATTATTAAAAAGCATTCTTTAATTATAAATGCTTCAAAGTCTATGGTTACAACATTTGTTAACAGCTTAAACAAAACATTAGTTTAAGATAATCTAAATATAAAAATTGATGCTATTCGGTTACCAGCTGTGGAAACTGCCCGTGATCTGGGCCTCATCATTGATTATAAACTTAGATTTAAAGAACACATTAATAATCTTATTAGAAAAGCCTACCTATCTTTAAAATTTCTTTATACAATAGGCAACTGTTTATGTGACATTCTTGTGCTTTCTCATTTTAAATTCTGTCATGTGGTATATGATGTTTGCAATGATAAGTACAACCAACGCCAAATACAGTTGATACAAATCAACTGTATGCATTTAATCTTTATATACGAAGGAGGGAGCATATATCTCATAAACTCAATCATATCTGTACAGCAAAGTACGTTTTAGAACAGTCATCCATAATATAATGTGAAAATGTAAACTTTCACCATTGGTGTATTTTAAATTATACAATCTAAATATTTTGATAACACTTACAGTTATCTTCGCCAGTAGTAATATCTGTTAAAATTGTTAGATGTAAACAATTTTGTCAATGTTGAAAAATTAATTTTAATTTTATTATCCATAATATAACTTTTTCTTTTTTACTTATAGTATTACCGAACAGGCTAAGATTTGCCTAACATGCTAAAGCACTCAGGAACACTGTAAGAGTTTAGGGATATTGTTAGGCTGTCGAGAAATGCTTATGAATGGCTAGCATAAATTGACTTAAGTCAAAGTTTGGAGGAAAACAGGAACTGGGTAGTGCATTCCACAATTTGGTAGCCGTGTGGAAAAATGTAAATTGAGCCAGTTTGATATGACACAATGGAATTTTGAGTGCGTAATGATGGTGTGAATGGGTAAACCGAGTGTTCCTAGCGAAGATGGCCTGCGAGGGTATTAAGGAGTGTATTTCGGAGGCATGGTAATAGCGATAGAACAAGGAAAGAACCGAAACTATTCTTCTATGCTCAAGAGGCTGTAGGTCAGAAGTCAGAGACGGGTCATTTATAAGCCTGATAGCTCTTTTTTGGATGCGGTTTACCATATCAAGGGCGTATTGGGGAGCACTGACCCAGAGGTGGGAATTGTATTCCAGATGAGATCAAATTTGAGCCTTATACAGTAAAAGGAGTTGTTGCAATGTGAAGTACTGTTTAGATCTGTATAGAAAGCCCAGTTTACGGGCAGCTGTTTTGCTGGCTGACAAAATATGGTCAACCCATGAAAGGTTCGATGATACGGACATAGAAATAGAGTTTGTAAACTTGAGTTCTATGCCATTCATATTTACAGCAGGAAATGATTGGTCTTTCATGGCGGACACAAGGCAACACTGCATTTTGTCGGCATTGAACGTGAGTAGATTATTCCTTCCCCATTCAAGGACACGTTCTAAGTCACTGTTGATTGAGGCTGCCATTTCCACCTTAACGTCCTGTCTAGACTTATTGTTGTGGGAAAACTGAGAAGAACTACAATGTAGAGTGCTGTCATCCGCAAAGCAATGGATCAGGGTAGTTGTTGAGGACTTGAGATCATTTATGTACAGCAGCAAAGTGTGGGAGCTATCACTGATCCTTGGGGTACTCCCGCGTTAATAGTAGTTTCTTTCGAAAAGAAGCCATCGTTGACAACGCGTATACGTCTTTTGTCAAGAAAGCTGGATATCCAATTGAACGAAGTGAGCATGGCAAGTAGGCAATTGTGCCAAACCTGGTCAAAAGCTTTTGTAATATCTAAAGCTACTACGACTGTTTCACTAGACCTCTCTAATGTGTTATTCCAAAGTTGGGTGACATATAAAAGAAGATCACCCGTTGAACGACTCTGTCTGAACCCACACTGGTGGTCGTTTAAGAGTTTATTGGACTCGAGGAACGAAAGTAGTTGGTGGTTGATGGCTTTCTCCATGATTTTCGACAGAATGGAAGTGATAGCTATTGGTCGATAGTTTGAGGGATCGGTTTTGTCGCCCTTTTTAGGAATAGGCTGGACATTTGATAACTTCCACGATGAGGAAAACTCTCCAGATGACATGGAGATCGAAAAGAGTTTGGACAATACAGGTACTAGCTCGGAGTAGCATCTTTTAAGGACGATAGCTGAAATACCGTCAGGCCCAGTCGCCTTGTTTGGGTCAAGTTTATCGATAATTGATTCCAGGAGGTTGAAACGAAAGTGGATTGGTTTAATAGCGTATGGGGTAGATTTGGGCGACGGCACAGTTTTACCAGAATCATTGTGACATGAATTTGATGCAAAGTAATCGATAAAGAGGTTGGCTTTTGCAGCAGGATCAGATACTACAGCTCCGCCGCCAGACGTCATGGGAGTAAAGGAAGATGTACTAAAGTTTTTACTGGTTTTAGCTAATGACCAAAATTTACGACCACCCAAAGGACATGAGACTAATTCTTTGCATTTACGTTCTTCAAACACCTTTTTGGCTTTGGTGATGATGCTTTTGCAACTATTCCTTGCGGCAATACAGTTGGTGTGATTTTCGATAGATTTATTTGTTTTCCATTTGGTAGAGTTTATGCTTTTGCGATAATGAATCAGTGCAAGCCCTATTAAACCAGGGTTGGGAACGGGCATGACCTACACGATTATGTTTTTTGGGAATGTATAACTCCATAACCATCAGGATAACTTCAGTTATTGAAACAGCAATTTTTGAGGAGGACCATTTAAAGCAATACTCACGCCAGGGGAAGGTTGCAAAAAAATCTCGCAGTTCGCTCCAGTTAGCTGATTTAAAATACCACATAGTTCTATCTGTTTTTCAAGTAACAGTGGGATTGGGTACAGAGGAAGTTATTTCGATTAGGCAGTGGTCTGATTGACCAAGTGGTAAAAGGACTCTTGTTTTATAGACAAGCGAGTTGGTTGTAAGGAATAGGTCCAGGAGATGTGGAGTATGGTTAGTGTTGTCAGGGATTCTGGTTGGTTCGGAAATGATTTGTGTGAGATCACAAGACACAGCAAATGCTTCTGCACTGTGACCTGCGGGATTAGTAGCATGTGAAAAATGAAGGCAATAGGAAATTGTGGGCATTAAAATCTCCCAAAATTGAAATATTGCAAGATGGAAACTGTGATAAGAGGTAGTCTATTTTCTGACTAAGGTAATCAAAAAGATCTTGAAAGTTGTTATCATTGGGAGACCTATACAAACAACGGTAGAACTCCACAAATTGGGGCCCAGAATGTTTGAACCAAATCGCGAAAAATTTGTTGTTTTCGAAAGGGGACAACCTACGTAGAATATTAGAGCTGAAAATGAAGCATTAATTAGTTTATTTCATACTAATATGTTATAAGCAAATAAACCCTTAGTACCGTAACCATAAACACGTTCATAACTCTGTTAGGAAGTTATGAACTGGTATCTAGCCCGTTATAGGTCTATAACTGCCCTCTAATCATTCTAATGTATTTTGACAAATATTTGCAAACTTGTCAGTTTTTATATCCAAAGTAACCATGCCTACTTAAATTTGAAAACGTTCATTTAATTTTAATAACCAAAAAATTTCATTTTTAACGTATTTGTATGAAATAAATTTATTTATCTATCACAGAAGTTATTTATGTTAATAACCTCGGGCAACTTAACAATCCCTCTGGACCAACGTCCCTAGGGATTGCAATCCGTTGCCCTTGGTAATTAACATACCCATAACTCCCTTGATATATGAATATCTATTAGATTGCATTTTACACAATTTTTTTTTTTATACGATTGCTGAATAAAGAAATTGTACTTAAAACAAAGCAGGATATACATTAACCTAATCTAATTAAAAGGATCATGCATAGGTTGTACAGTACTCCAATCTGTTTATGGTTAGTTTCATAGGTGTTAACAGCATTAAGATTGGAATAAGTTGTTTACTTTGGTTTATCATGTGATATTTAAAAACACCATTACCATTCCTTCACATAGAACAACATGTTATAAACGTTATTTCATGCAGGATTGCTAAAGTTTTAAATTCATTATTATAAATCCAAACTTAGGTCTTCATTGCTATTAAACCAGGTCTCATAATTTATGGGATTTTATTGTAACTAGTAATACTAATTTATAGTATTTGCATTTGAGCATGAACAATAGTTGGTTTACCAACAATATAAACCTCACCCTAACATTAACCATTTCTTTACAGTGTGTAGGTATATAATGGTTAATAAAGATTTATATTATGATTCTTGTAAAATCTGCATTTAAGTACACAATTTTTTAGCCAACCTCCTGAAAGACTCCTGTCTTCGAACACTAAATATTGTGATGTTTCATACAATGCATTTATAACAATTATAACACAATTCCACTTTTCTTAAATCACATTCCTATTTATGGCTTTAAACATAAATGAAACAATTTCCATCAATCAAAATTAATACCGCAATAACAATAAATTAATCACAATAATATAATTACTTGCTGACATCATACTGCTTTTTTTTATCGTAAGAGATTGAAGGACAGGGTTTATAGGTACACTGCTGAATGTAATCATTTATTACATTTTCAATTTGGTTTGTTAATAGTGATTTTGGAAATAAATATTAACCGGTTAACCTCAAATATACGGCTATCACTATCAAAGACAGCAATTATTAACATAAAAATAAAATTTTATTTCTTTAACAGAACAAATCATCACAAGTTTAACGAAACTACATTATCTTAAATTTTTGTAGAAGTGTGCCCATTGTAGAGAAGTAGCTAAGTGTATTACGTATAAGAATTTCTTGTGCCTTGTTCACATTTTCGGAGCACTTAATTCGCTCTAATTACAAAACTTAATAAAATTTAATCAAGGCAAGAATATTTGTTATAACTAAATTTACATAAAAAATTGTAAAAATTAAAATACAATTTACAATGC
This sequence comes from Vesta saturnalis, assembly GCA_036346205.1. Lineage (NCBI taxonomy): Eukaryota > Metazoa > Arthropoda > Insecta > Coleoptera > Lampyridae > Vesta > Vesta saturnalis. Next base: position 561,386 of record JARFJB010002308.1, on the reverse strand, counting down.
TACTAAAAATAATACTTGTATAGAAGTCATTACGACTAAGATAATTCTCCAATAGGAGCATTTTGTAACCAGAGCTCGTGTAAAAAACTGTAGAGCTGATCACTTATCGATACTTTATATGGAGTTGGATTTAAATTCCTTTTAATATCACCTCGTAAAGTTTTCATTGACGCTTTCACGCGCTCTCTTATCTCCTGCATATTTTTCATCGGCTTACAAATTTCACCATTTCTCCAATACACTTTGTAAAGCTTCTCAACCTTACTTGGTGTTACAAACGCTCGTTTCGATTCTTCAAACGGATGCCGACATAATACCTTTTTTCCAGGTTGAGGTGGCTCTTCATCACATTTTTGCAACAAGTCAACTAAGGAATAACCACTCTCTCCGTAAAGACGATATGCATCTTTTCGGCCAGGTATTGTGACTTTACTAACATCTTGGCTTAGCTTGATACGTGCGTGAGAGTTTAGTTCCACTAACTTATATACACACCCAAGTGCAGGTTGCTTCTGACATGTTACAAGGTGCGTGCCGATCCCAAAACAATCAATTTTGTGGCCTTGGTCATTTAAGCTCAATATTGTTTCTTCATTAATATCATTCGACGCCATTATCATTAAATTCTTGAACCATGCTAAGTCGTACTTCATGCTAATTTGTGTGAAGTATTCTCGTGAAACAATAGATAGGTAGGCCAAGTCTCCACTATCAATTCTAACTCCACAAGCTCGATATCCAAGGTCATTCAAGGCTAATGCAACTGCACAAAAATTCACCAGACCGCTTTTAACAACATCATATGTATCAACCAAAGCCGTAAACATATCAGGGAATGCTATTGCAAAAGATACAAAAGCAGCTAGCTCCCCATCACTAACCTCGGCAATCACAACCTTGAAAATAGGCACTAGCTCAATGCGCCACTTTTTAGCCAAGTGCAACAAATCCTTCGGCCCACTCCCATCCTTACTTGCCAATTCCTTAGTTTTTAAATCAGAAAATCCGGTGAATGAGGTAATGTAAGCATGTCCATGGGTTCCTTTAACGGGTATACTGAACAGCTTTCCAGCCAGTACATTACTAGTCCCATCAAAGCCACCTATGTAAGCATACTTTGAAGCAGATAAACCTCCATCCGGTCCCTGAGCTCTTCTCAAACCAAACTCGAGCAAAGTTAAATTACCAGCAGCCATTCGGTATCTTGCAGCATTAGTTGCCATTAAGCTAGCATAGTTGACTAGATTCAAAAAGGTAGTCTCTAGTAACTGAGCTACAATTAATGGCCCCTCAACACGAATTAGCGGTATACGTGGAAAAACAACTGATCCCTCTTCAATTGCATGAACTGTTATATCTTTTGCTGTTAAACTAGCCATAAACTCGAAAAATTCGTCTTCGATTGTCGGAGAAAGAATTTGTTTAAGATACTCTAGATCACTTTGAGAATATGAAAATTTATCTAAAAATTTTACACATTCTTCCAAACCAGCAAATATAGTAAATTCCCCTTGAAATGGATTTCGACGAAAGAATAAATCGAAAACTGCATGATCATTACATTTACCAGATTTCCAATATGCGTATGCCATTGTGATTTGATAAAGGTCGGTGAGTAAAGGTTGAACAATACCATTTTGGCCTGGTTTTTTTTCCGCTATTGAATCACATGGTATTTCGTTATCCATTATCTCCTTTTCTTTGTTGCATTACCTAAAAAAACGTACAAATATTAATATGTTAAACATTACTATTAAATTAAATAGCATTTCCTTTATGTTCCAAATTAGATCACATCGTAAATTTAGGAAACTATAAGAAATTTTTATTCTGATTTAAAATGATACTTAAACTGATAAGGGTTTTTTAAATAAACTTTTATGGGTTAAATTTTCCTACCTGTTAATAAATATACCGATTTTTAAATAAATTTGGCCCTTACTGTTTATACTTCCACCGTAAGTAAAATTTATATGAATCAAATTTATGTGAGTTCAATTTGGCTCTTGTTAACACTATTCTACTATTACTTATGTATATTTTTGCAATACTAACAAAATCTTAGTTTGATGAACGCGTTAAACGATTTTACGTTTAGGGTCATAACAGTTACAGAGTACAAAACTGGCAATTGGTCAGTAGTTGGAGCATCGCCTTTTTTGGGAGTAGGTTGAACATTTGATAACTTCGATGATAGGGGAAATTCCCCAGATAGGGCAGGACTAGTTCGGAAAGCATTTCTTTAAGACAGTAGCTGGGATACCGTCTAGGACAGTCGCTTTATTGACATCAAATCTACTGATGATCGATTTTAGGAGGTTGTACCAAAAATAAATTAGTTTCATAGTGTGTGAGGACTAGGGGCACTTTCTGAATCATTAAGACACGGGTTTGATGCAAATGATCCACAAAAGATTGACATTGTCTACAGGATCAGCAACTACAGATCCGTCAAAAGATGTCAGGGGAGGGGGGAAATAAAGATGTACCAAAGTTCTCACTGATGGCTTTAGCTAAAAAACAAAATTTACGACTGCCCAAAGGAGATGTAGCTAGTTCATCACATTTTTGTTATTCAAACAACTTTTTAGCTTTGGTGATAACAGTTTTGAACGCATTTCTAGCACCACCCGACCGTTTTATTAGATTTCCATTTAGTATAAAATTTATTTTTCAATATATTGCATCAGCACTAGTCTTATTGAACCAGGGTTGATAACGAGAATGACCTATATGATTTTGTTTTTTGGGAATGCCCATGAGGATGACTTCAGATATTGAAAGAGCAATGTTCGAAGATGAGGACGACTTAAAACAATATTAACGCCATGGAAAGCTTGCAAAGAAATGCCGTAAATCACTTCATTTAGCTGATTTAAAACACCACAAAGTGTTGTGAATAACAGAGAAATTAGGGACAGTAGAAGTTATTTCTATTAGATGGTCAGATAGACCTAGTGGTGAAAGAACTGAACGTTTATAAACAAGTGGGTTTGATGTCATAAAGAGATCTAGAAAATGTGGAGTATGGTTAGAGTTATCAGAGATTCTTGTGGGTTCAGAAATAATTTGCGTGAGAACACCTAAAATGGCAAATGTTTCTGCACTATGACCAGCAGAATTAGTAGTATATGAGTATTGGAGCCAATAGAGTTATGGACATCGAAATCTTCCAAAATTGAGATATCTCAAGATGGAAACTGAGACAGAAGGTGTTTTTCAAACTAGAGTAATCGAAGAAGTCTTGAAAGTTACTGTCATTAGGAGGCCTATAAATGCAACAGTACAATTTCATAAATTTAACCCGAATGTTTAAACCAGATCACGCCCAATAGTTTGTTCTCCAAAGAAAAAATCCTCCTACAAGCGATATTGAGATCGGCACACACTCCTCCTTTGTATCGAAAGAAAGTGAAGATGGTATTGGGGAAATTGCAATTTTACCTCCGGCAATTATTATCCTGTTTGATTTTTAAATAATTTTTGGACAGACGATATAATAACGGTAGTCGCTCTGCAACCTTACGCCTTAATTTATATAGTTTATAAATACAATTAATGATTTTAGAAAAATTTTGAAAAACTCTTATCAGCATATTGTAGAAAATTACGTTGTTTTAGGAAAGAAACTTATAGAATAATTTTAACTAAGACTATCAGTACAAAAAATAAGTATTTCAATTTATAATACAATTATGAACTTAAATTTTGTAAGTTAATTAACAAATAAGGTTCAATTAAATGGAAATCTAATAAATCGGTTGACAGTCATGTAGAATACGTTGGTGCTAGAAATATCTGCAAAAGTGTCATCACTAAAACTAAAAAGTTGTTCGAACAACGAAAATGCAATGAACTAGCTACATCTCCTTTAGGCAGTCGTAAATTTTGGTCTTTAGCAAAAACCATTAGTAAAAACTTTCGAACAGCTTAACCCCCTGACATCTATTGACGGATCGGTAGTTGCTGATTATGTAGACAAAGCCAACGTTTTTGTGGATTTGTTTGCATCAAACTCGTGTCTCAATTATTCTGGAAAAGATGTGCCCCTAGTCAACTCTTCTTCATACGTTATGGAACCAATTCATTTTCGGTACAAGCTCTTGGGATCGATTATCAGTAGGCTTGATCTCAATAAGGCGACTGGCCCGGACGGTATCCCAGCTATTGTCTTAAAGAAATGTTCCCCGAACTAGTACCAGTCCTATCTAAGCTCTATACGATCTCTATATCTTCTGGGAATTCCCTTCATCATGGAAGTTAGCAAATGTTCAATCTATTCCCAAAAAGGTGATAAGACCGATCCCTCAAATTATAGACCAATTGCCATCACTTCCATTTTGTCTAAAATCATGGAAAAAGCCATCAATCAGCAACTGCTCACGTTCCTTGAAACTAACAAACTCCTTAGTGACCAATATGGGTTTAGGCAAAGTCGTTCAACAGGAGATCTTCTTTCATATGTGACCCAAGTTTGGAACAATACAGTAGAGCAGTCCGGTGAAACAGTTGTAGTCGCTTTAGATATCTCAAAGGCATTTGACCACGTTTGGCATAAGTGTTTACTTGCCAAACTCACCTCGTTGGGTTAAATGATACGCTCATCAACTGGGTTTCTAGTTTCCTTGATAAAAGACGAATACGTGTCGTAATTGATGGCTTTTTTTCAAAAGAAGGTAGCATTAACGCGGGCGTACCACAGGGATCCGTTATAGCGCCTACACTGTTCTAATGTACATAAATAACTTTATTTCTTCAACAACTAACCCCATCCATTGCTCTGCTGACGATAGCACTCTTCACTGTAGTTCATCTCAGTCTACTCATAGTGATAATCCACCTTCTATATCAAATCAAGAAATTAAAGCTGAAATGGCAAATTCAATCAACAAAGACATTCAACGTATTCTCGAATGCGGAAGCAATAATCTAGTTAAATTTAATGCTAACAAAACTCAGTGTTTCCTTATGTCCGCCAAAAAAGATCGATCATTTCCTGTTGTAAGTATAAATGGCCCAGTTCTTAAGTTTTCAGACTCTATTACTCTGTTGGGTATGACTGTATCTTCAAATCTCTCATGGGTTGACCATCTTCTGTCAGCTACCAAAACAGCTGCTCGTAAAATAGGCTTTTTGTACAGATCTAAGCATTACTTTACCTCTCGACAACTCCTTCTGCTATATAAGGCCCAAATTCGGCCTCATCTGGAATATAATTCTCACCTTTGGGTTAGTGCTCCCCAATACGCTCTCGATATCGTTGATCGTATTCAAAAGAGACGATTAGGCTTATAAATGACCCGTCTTAACTTCTCACATACAGTCCCTTCAGCATAGAACGATGGTTTCAGCTCTTTCTTTGTATTATCGTTATTACAACGGCTGTTGTGCTGCTGAATTATATTCTTTGATACCATCTCGGGCTATTTTTGCGAGAAACACTCGGTTCGCTCATTCACATCATCAGTATGCAGTCCACTTGTCGTACCAAACGGGCGCAATCACATTTTCTACACGGCTTCTAAACTCTGGAATGATCTCCCTAGTTCCTGTTTTCCTCTCACTTATGATATGAGAAAATTTAAGGTAGCTGTTCATATATTGGCAATTCATTATCCCTCTATCCATCCTCCTACGTGTTCCTGAGTGCTTTAGCACGATAGGCCTTATTAGCCTGTTCAGGTCCACAATCATAAAAAAAAAATCCGGATAGTGACAAATTTTAAGAATGTACTTTCAATGACTTAGCGTTGACCCCACTTTCAAGTAGTGTACTTTAATTTAAACCGTTCCAACGTTCTAATTCTAATAGTATTTTAATGAGCTCTTTGTCCACTTTGTGAGCGTTTGGTATTGTGAAAACCAAAACAAATACACGTTTCGTTAGTAGCGTTTACTTGTACAAAATGTTTTAAAAAATTTTGTTTTGCAGAGTTTACTATTTACAGTTGGTTATGAAATAAAGTAGATAAGTGAAAAAGATTTTAAGATTACTTTTGTTGTTTTCAAGTTATATCAGATAACTGGATTAGACAAGGTTAGTTAGAGGAAAATTCGATTTCTCAATCAATCGGACTGATTATACGTTTATTTAAGCAAAGTTCTGCCGTAGTTGATATAAAATTGATTTTCCGAATATTTCTCTATACATATATCAACATGGTACAATTTGAAATCAAAATTTTCATGTTTGATCACCAAGTTAGGGAAAAATGCTTTCCCTCTTTCAACTTTCGTAATACCCGGTAACCATGCCTAAGGTTCAGGTGCAGTTAAGTCGAAATTGATACATTGAATGCGATTTTAATACCTATGGTATGGTATTAGTAAATGGTGAAAAAAACAAAATTTTGGGAAAAACCTCTCCCTCAATCTCTTTTCGCAGTACCTAACAAACCTTACCCAAAGAGCTGTTATAGTTAAGATAAAATTGATATTTATAATGTGGCTTTACTACCATATTTCAAAATGCTGGAAACGTAATCCTACACAAACACAATTTTGGCTAAATCTTCTTTCGCAATGCCGAGCAAACTATCTATAGATATGTTGTAGTAGAGATAAAATTGGTATCTAGAATGTGATTTTAACATCCATATTTCAGATAGTAAAAATTTAACCCAAAATTATAGCGCTTCAATCACAATTTCGCCCCTCTTTCGTAGTACCATGCAAACCTTACTCAACACCCTGTTGTAGTTGAGATCAAATTGATGTTTAGAATCTGTTTTTATACGTATATTTCAAAATAGTGAATATTCAATCCAAAATTTTAGCATTTCTGGCACTCTCCCTTACTACTGTTACGTAACACCGTGCCAACCTTACCCAAAGTGCTGTTGTATACAATATCCTCCCTCGCCCCTCTTTCGGGTAAAATACTCTCCCTCGCTACTTTTTCGTAGTACCGCGCATGCTATACGTAAGGTTCTGCTGCAGTTTAGAAAGAATATTGAATGTGATTTTATGACCAATATTTCTCTTGAAAATTCTGGAACACTGGTTCTGGGGCAGGAACTGTAACAAACAAAATACACGCACGCACCACAAAAAAATAGAAAACACAGAAAGCGTTTCAATAGCTATCATCATCAGCGGTCGACTGGGAAGAAATTCCTAATATATATATATATATATATATATATATATACCATCAGTAACTAATGCTTCGTTGCTTGTCTGGTGAAAGTGTAAGTTTAATGCGTTCGGAATAGCCTGAAGGTCCTTGATCGTCATTATTCATTAGAATTTGTTTGTTTTGGAAGACATAAACTTTCATAACAATCCACTTCGTGCTTATTACCAATATGTTTGATTAAGGATACCTTATCTACTGCATGATTTTTATCAAAAATATGCAGGGCTACGGCAGACTTGTCTTAACGATTGTATTTCATAAAAAGTTCTTTAACGCAAATTTTGATAGGTAGTTTAATTTGCGCTACATATACATGATCACAATTTTTACAATTAATTTTGTACACTTTGGATTGCCTTCCAAATTAATTTTGGAAAAAATTTTAGACAGACCATTTTTATAAGCAGAACAGTTTAGTAATTTTACATACTTTTTTTCTATTTGTTCTCTATCTCATTAAACTTTCATACCTTTCACCAGATAAACTTCCTGATGGAACATATTTGAAATTCCTATAGTTCATCCCAATCTACCGCTGATTATGAAAGCTTAGTTACTGAAACGCGTTCGGTGTTTTTTATTTTTGTGCGGTACGTGGGTGTATTTTGTTTGTTAGAAATATTACAGAACGATAGAAAATAAAAGCAAACTTTCACCCTTTGTGTCAATTTTGAGAAAAACCCTCCTCAGTCTCGATTCGCAAACTTTGCCCAATAGTCTGTTAAATTTGAGATAAAACTGATACTTAGAGAATGATTTGAAATTTGTATTTCAAAGTGGTAAAATTTATTGTAAAATTTTAACGCTTCAGTCACAATTTTGAGTACAATACTTTCCTCGCTCCTCTTTCAGGTAAAATACTATCCATCCCTCCTTTTTCGTAATACGATTCACACTATACGTAAGGTTCTAGTGCAGTTGAGAAAAACATGATATAGTCAATCTGGTTTTAATACGAATATTTCAAAATGACAGAAAATTCAAACAAATTTTTCGCCTTTGAGTCAATTATCGGAGAAACCCCTTCCTCAAACCCCTCTCACAAACTTTACCCAAAAGTCTGTTGTATTTGAGATAAATTTGATATTTATAATATGACTTTAATACCCATATTTCAAAGTGGTGCAATTTTAATAAAAAATTTTACCATTTCAGCCAAAATTTTGGGTAAAATTCTCACCTTTCTCCCTCTTTTATAATACCATGAACACCTTACCCAAAGTACTGTTGCAGTTCAGATAAAATTGATATTTAAAATGTGATTTTATTACGTATATTTCAAAATGGTAGAAATTTAATCCAAAATTTTAGCGTTTCAGTCAATATTTTGTATAAAATTCTCACCATCATCCCTCTGTCGTAACACCATGAACACCTTACCCAAAGTTCGGTTGTAGTTGAGATCAAATTCATATTTAGAATGTGATTTTAATACGTATGTTTCAAAGTGGTGGAAATATAATCCAAAATTTTAGCGTTTCAACCAAAATTGAGGGTAGAATACTCACCTTCATCCCTCTTTCGTTAAAGTACATGTATATGTACATGTATTTTTATTAAACATATTTGTTACAACTAAATTTTACCTGATGATGGCCTTTTTAATTCGTTTGTTTTTTAGTATAATCATAAGGGCGAATCAATTGTAGTTAGTTAAATAGATTTTGTGAAGCAGATTTTGGGTATTTTTATTTTTATTAAATGTTATCAAATAACTCCACTTTGAGTATCAAAAATTGATCAATTTAATTATTGATATTTAGAATGTGATTTTAATACCTATATTTCAAAATGCTAGAAATGTAATGTAAAATTTTAGTGTTTCAAACATAATTTTGGGTAAAATCTCTCCCTCAATACTCAATACCGAGCAAACTTTACTCAAAGTTTAGTTGTTGTCGAGATAAAATTGATATTTAAAATGTAATCTTAATACGTGTATTTTAAAAATTATGAAATCTAATCCAAAATTTTGGGTAAAATGATCTCCTTGTTTCGTAATACCGTGCCAACTTTACTCAAAGTTCTGTTGTAGTTGAGATAAAATTGATATTTAGAATGTGAATTAATACCTATATTTAAAAATGGTAAAAATTTAATTCAAAATTTTAGCGTTTAAGTCACAATTTTGGGTAAAAGTCTCTCACTCAATACTCTTACGTAACACCGAGAAAAAAAACTCGACCCAAAGTTTTGTTGTAGTCGACATAAACTTGATGTTTAAAATGTAATTTTAATACGTATGTTTCAAAATACGTGGAAATCTAATAATTTTAGGATTTCAGCCACAATTTTGGGTAAAATACTTTCCATTATCACTGTTTGGTAATACCGTGTCAACCTTAGCCAAAGTTCTGTTGTAGTTGAGATAAAATTAATATTTAGAGAATGAGTTTGACAACTACATTTCAAACTGGTAGAAATTTAATGCAAAATTTTAGCGTTTCAGTCACAATTTTGATGCTTTCCCTCGCTCCTCCCTGGGGTAAAATGCTCTCCCTCACTCCTTTTTCGTAATACTGCGCAAACTATACGTATGGTTCAAATGCTGTAGACAAAATTGATATTATGAATGTGATTTTAATACCAATATTTCAAAATAGAATAAAAATTACAGCAAACTTTTCGTCTTTGAGTCGTTTAACATTGTGCTGTTAACCTTTCGTCATTTTGAATTGTAAGTATTAAAATTACTTTCGCCATTTTGAATTGTAAGTATTAAAATTACAATCAAAATAATAGTTTCATATCACAGATATCTTTTTCGAAACAAACTAATGCTACAGTTACACTTTTAACCTACGATGCTGTCAGCTGCACATAGGTGGGTTAAGTCAGGATCATTTTAATCCCGGAATCAGGAAATACGATTGGAGTAAGCATTTGTCTATTACGTCATTCTGTCCAAAAATGGCCAATCCCATTTCTTATAACGAGATTAAAGTAATCCTGGTTTAACCCACGTTTGTGCAACCGATCCTTAGTGGTTCAAGTGCAGATTAAATACTGTCAAAACTAGCTACCAACTTTTATGAATAACAAGAACACGTCTTGTACACTAAACTACTAATGGTGTATATTTTTATATTTATACAACTACTGCAGACGATAACTTAAATTGTTATCGAAACGTATACATTTGTATAAATATAAACTTTAAAGATCAGAAAAATCATTACGTAAATTCAAAATTAATTGTTGTAAATTGCATGTTTACAGAAGCTCCGATGCATTTTAAAAATTAAGTTGTTTACCCCTTCTTCCGTAGTAAAGAAGTCGTGAAGATTTCTGCGCAAGAACCCCACCAAAGTATCATTACTATTTGCAACCAATCACGTTAGATCGCGAATACTCCTAATTAATAACCCAATCACGTAGAACCGCGGATTATATATAAACGGTAGCAAGATGTGAAATTAGTTAGATCTTCCGTCTTTCTGGAACATTCGTTAGTTCTGCGCTTTTGGCGACCTCTTCAGTTAGTTCCTGCCCGTCCGTCCCGACCTAGTTTGAAATGTTATCTCCGAACAATCCGTCTTCTGTAATCAACACCGGTCGTCCGAAAGTACATTTTAGCGGACTCTCAACCGCACCAGCACCTGCACAGAATTCCGCTAAACCTAGTCAGACCAGAGGGAATCAACGAAAAGAAAGCACTTTCGAAACATACCGCCGAGGAGAGTTGGTAGAAGTGCGGAGGACAAGGTCATGTTAGAAGCAAATGTAAGAATCCATTTAAACTATTTTGTTCCAGATGCGGCCAACCAGGAATCCTGTCGCGATATTGTCCATGCGGAAATTCGGGAAACTTTCAGCGCCGGTAAAGGGAACCTGGGAACCTTTACACACTCCGGATAGGAAGCCTGGAACCGTTAAGACCCGCGAAAAACCAATTGGGAAGCTTGGTTAGGTAAAGTTAAATACTTTTCCTCACGTAAGGTCAAACCATCGCCTATTACAAATCCCGAAGACGATAGATTTTTCGTAACTATTCCGATCTTACAAAGGCCAGTATTAGCGTTAATTGAGACTGGAGCGTCACGTACGTATATCGGGCCGTAGGTAAAGAATTTGGGAATTGCTAATAAAATTTATCCGGCATCATTGCAAACTGTTAGCATTCGCCTTGCCGATAATTCTATCGCGGAAACGCGAGGATTATACATTTTTCCAGTAACCCTAGCGGACAGTCGCTACGAAATACCGGGATACTACCTGCCACCTTACGTAAATTCGCAAATTAATTTTTATAAATTGCATGTTTTATAGAAGCTCTGATGCATTTTAAAAATTAAATTGTTTGCCCCTTCTTCCGTAGTAAAGAAATCGTGAAGATTTCTGCGCAAGAACCCCACCAAAAGATCATTACTATTTGCAAGCAATCACGTTAGATCCCGAATAGTCATAATTAATAAACCAATCGCGTTTAACCGCGGATTATATATAAACGGTAGCAAGATGCGAAAAAATTAGAACCCTAACTCCGTTCTTTCCGATCCGATCCTGACAGTCATCTTGCAACCATGCATATATACGTAATGTATAGTATGCTAAATCCATGGTTGTGGTTGAAGAACTCGAAACCTACAATGGAACTCCCTTGGAACCATGAAATACGTCCCTTTCCTTTTCGCGAAATTAGTTCCTGCCTGCCCTTTAGACATTATTTCCTGCCCGCTCTTTGGCGAGCTCTTCAGTTAGTTCCTGCCTGTCCGTCCCGTTACTAATTAGTTCCTGCCGTTCCGTCTTCCTGAGTCCACCAGCCTATTACCGCACTCTTCATCAGTTTAAGACCCACTTAGGGTACGTCTTAGAGTCTATATTAATTATCACACCGCCTGTAGTGATAGATTTCCTTTCTGTCCTTGCTGGAATTATAGAACGATCTTGTATATCCATAAAACATCACAACACCCAATTACACACACTCAGTCCCTGGTGTGTTAGCCTGCGGATACACACAAGTCCTTCTTTACTTGTGGGAGTGATTTCCATAAGGTATTGAGACCTGTCCAGAAGGATTATCCCCTAAGGCGTAGGCCTTTAGTGTTGATTCGTTTACCAACCCCGTCCCTAAGGTGCAAGCCTATAGAGATCGAGCTATCCTGTTAATTAACTCGACGTGCGACCGCTCGTTGGGGAGATTACACTAGAAACAAACACAAACACCTATCATAAACACGACCGAGCTAAGACATTGGCACATTATATCGGTACGATACCGATATAATCACCAGCAGTTAAATCCTGTTAGATTAGTCAGCCCCCAGGTTTAATAAAACCACGAGGAGACCTCCCGTGTGTTAAATCAAATTTTAATACGTTATTTCTAATCCGTATCCTGAACTCATCCTTTCCGAGAGTATAAAAACCACTTAAAGACCGCTAGGTGAATTACATTTTTGAAAGCCTGTATACCTAACCTGATTCAATTTGGATAATCCCCCGGTGAATCTAGTTGTCCAAAGACAGATCAATGTAAATTACCTAAAGATCCAAGTTTACGTAAAAACAGGGATTGTGAATTTCTTATTCATTATTCTCAAACAACGTCCTGTACATAAAATATGATTTTCCTGAAACGACTTAAAAGAATCTCAATTAAAAATGAAAATAAGTTTTCGTTGCAAATAACACGCAACTATCCTTTTTCTATACATAAGAAAAAAGGAATAAACCGATTCTGTTAAAGTGATTCCCTGAACGCAGGTCAACGTACTATTTTAACCGACATTAAACTCTCATACACTTTATGTCTCGAATTTGTTTATATACATAAATAATTAAAAACTTAAGAGTATTGATTTTATTATCTTTAAGATAAAATCAGATTTAGTTATAATGGAAAATTATCAATAAGAAATTGATTTGCAAATGAATTATTACAAAAGTCGATACTGTATTGGTTTTTTAACTTTTGTAATCTAAATATAGTTGGTGGGAAGCTTCTTTCCGCTCCAACTCCGTATTACCTAAACGTTTGTTGTACTATAGACACCTCACTATCCTGACACCCTAGACCACCAACGTGTTGTTGACAATATCGTAGCCAGACCTGGAGGATCATCTGCTGTCTGTTTGTGTTTTGTAAATAATCGTCTTGTTACATGTTTTTTTTTCCTTAGGTTAAGTTTAAATAAACGTAGAATAAGTAAAATATTTAGAATTGTAAATTATAAGAAATAAATTTAGTTGTTTGTTGAAATCTTTCTGTCAATCAATCCCGATCACGACTTTTCTTCGATTGTAGTTAGTCCCTACAATTTATAGTAAACGCTGCCCCGTTATTTAAGAACATACACTTAGCGCCTTAAATAAATAAAGTGAGTAGTTATAAATGGACCCTAATGTCTGGGTTTACATTTGACACGAATTCAATTTGATAAAGTAAAGGAAGTTAAGGGTAGCGGCTTACAAATTGGCAAATAACGTTGGCGGCTTTACAAACTAATAATATTCACGCAATTGGCTGCTATACTCAAAGTACCGCCCTTCTACTTCCAAATTCGATAAAGACAAAGCACAATAGTAAAAAATAACAAAAGTATCGGTAAATGTGGTTAATTAAAGTCGATCTAAAAATAACTTAAATGTATAAACCTAAAAAAGAAAAAAAAAACACATCATTATATTGGCTGATATCCTGTTTCAAGAAAGTACTTAGTTCACTTAATTTTTCAGTTTCACACTCGGTTAAAAAGCTTCTTATTTAGTAAATAATAATTCCAAACTAAATGTAAAAGTACACAATTTTTAATACACATCAATAAAAGTCAGACAATTTTTTTTTTAATTCGAAAGTCTTAGTTAAAATTATTCTATCCTTAAAACAACGTGATTTTGTTCAATAAGCTGATAAGAGTTTTCAGTATTTTTCTAAATTCGCCTATTCTATTTATAAACTACATACAGTAAGGGTTAAACGTTTTTAAGTGACTACCGATATTTTATATTCGTTGATCTAAAAATTATTTAAAAATCAAACAGAGAAAACGAGACAAAATTACCAGCATTCGAAAGAAGCAAGAATGAACGATAACTAAATGTTATGAAATTTGAGAAAGAAATTGTGAGGTAAATTATACGATACTATTTGAATTATACGTAATTTTAATTTTTGCTCATTCATTCCTAAATAAAGGGAGGTGAGTGTAGAGTCAGTTCGATTGATTAAGTAAGTAAACGTTCTTCTCCACTTTAAAAACACTTATCTTATCAGCTTTGATTTAACTAATTATAAATAGTATTCTTAAAATTTCTCACTAACTTTCACGATTTAATTTCATAACTATAAATACTTATTTTTAAAGTTTAAATCGTCTACTTCGTATATATACACGAATGTGCAACACATAAAAGATAAAAATTTCAAGTAAAGAATTATATAATATTAAAACTGTGAAAAGGACAAAAACACTAACTCGAGTTGACCAACATGAAAAATTGAATCAACGCATTTAAAGTATTTTTTAAATTTTTCACTATCTGGAATGAATTTTATTTTTAATCAATTACAAAAGAAGGGAAAATTAACTCTCACGATTTAAGTTAATAATTGTAGACACTTATATTTTGGGTTTAAATCGCGAACTAATATTTAAAAAAATAAAATATTTAAAAATGTTATGTTTGGAAAATACTAAAAGTAATATTAAAACGGTGAAGAGGATTGAAAATGTAATTGGAATTGGCCTACTTGAAAATTTAATAAACATTAAATCCTTAATTTCAAAGTGTCTTGCTTAAAATTATTCTGAAACAACGTAATTTTCAACAATAAGCTGATAAGAGTTTTTCAATATTTTTCTAAAATCACTAATTGTATTTATAAACTACATACATTAAGTTTTAAGGTTATTTTATATTCATTGGTCCAAAAATTATTTAAAAATCGAACGTGTGTAAAAGAGAAAATAGACAAAATTCGAAAGAAGCAACAACGGACGATTCACAGATGTTTAGCAATATGAGAAAAAAATGATGCAGTAACACAAATCTCCCGCGAATTAATTTGTAAACTCTATTGCATTAATTGTTGTGTTTATATTAGAATTAAGCACTACATAGTTTACTATTTTTTGTTGCGGCCAATCCTAAATCAAGGGATATTATAAACGTAAAATCAGTACGGCAGAAATCATTTAACCTAAATAAAATTACTTTAGAAACACTTATTAGCTTTGGTTTGAAAAATCTAGAATAATGGAACTGTGGCAGGACCTGTAACAAACAAAAGACGCTCACGTATCACACAAAAATTAAAAAACACCGAACGCGTTTCAAAAGCTAAGCTATAAAGGGTTCCACAGACTTCGGTCATTTTACACGGTTTTGAACGAAGGGGCCAATCTCTCGGCCAACCTGTTCGTTCAAAACCGATAGTATGTGTGCGCGTTCGCTCCAGTTAGTTTCTTTCGTTCCAGATCTAAAGAGAATGTATCAAATATAGAACTTCAAGATCTGGTAAGTTAAATCAATTGGGTATTTGAGATATTTAGCCCATTGTCTTCTGTTAGCTTTTTCTTTTTTAATACCGCAACTACCGCCGACACTGCTAAAATTGTATCTATGGAATCCATGTCCATTTCGGTTTACTACTCAAGAAAAACTGACAGAAAAACACGTGGTGTAGAGAAATTTGCCGTGCTCGTTCAAAACCGTACGGTTTTAACCGTTCGTTCAAAACCGTGCAAAATAAACCGAAGTCTGTGAGGCCCTTAAGCTATCTTCGGCGGTCGACCGGTTTGTTGGTTTGGTTTGCGTAATTTTAAAATCAAAAGTATTTTTATATCTGGAATGAATTAACTATAAAAAAGTGAACTCTCCTGATCACTGGAGAAACACATGCAAAAAATCAACTAGTAAACAAATGTATTAGCAGTGGCGTATCGTGGGTGTCTGCCCCCGGGCGGATACGAAATTCGTCGCCCCCATATTTAGGTATTTAAATCCAACATTTACAAGAATTTTAAATAATACATGTGTTATTATATATTGTACAGAGTAGCTGAGGGTACAAATAAAGAAGTCATATTTTAATAAAAAATCATCGTACTTTAAAAAAATGTTTTTATTCGCTTACTTTTTCTAAGAACAAAGACTTTAAATGTGTAAAGTTAATTAAAGCCTGCTGTAAATCCTCGGTTCCGTCATTTATTATTTTATTGTGAAATATCGCCGCTCCCAAAGTTTCGCCCGGGGGCCGACCCCCCACGCTACGCTACTGATTATTAATCCATGTAAATTTTATTTTAATACCCGTATTTTAAAATGACGTTAGGTTGAAAAAAATTCCCATTATGGCCGCAATTTTGGAACAAATGTATTCATTACCCGTTTTTAGCAGTATCGTGCCAATATAAATACGTTGCTTATACATTTGTTGTAAGTGAAATAAAATAAAAAATTAGTATCTCGATGACGTCATAACTTGTTAATGCATCACCCTGTGTACGACTTCAATTGCCTTTAAAGTATAATTTTTTACCAAAACTGGGCCATATTCACCATATGAGAAAGTAATTTACAATTGTGCATAATAAACATAATTATTATAGGTAATGCAGTACTTTCATAATAAATGAATGCATTGTGATGTAATAATACTAAAACAATTATCCTTTGTATTTATAGTATAAATTTGCAATAGAAAAACATAATTGTAGCCAATCAATTTGTTTAAAATACAAAATAGGAGGGTAATCAGAGATGACCAATACAATTTCTTCCCTCCATTTTAACTAATAATTAACTGGTTACAATTAGTCAATAAGTAAAACAATTGAGCAGCAAAGCTAAATAAAAAATCACAACATCGGTGATTGAGCCACAATTAATTCAGTACTTCATAAAGACTAACCTAACTTTAATTGGGCAAACACAATCTACCGATAAACACGATAAATAAATTAAAAGTAACCACATATTAAAGTAATTAGAATAAGTACCTATTTATATATACATTTTTACCTATTTTCTTTAATAATATCACAGGGTTGCTGTGGAAATGTTAAAACTGATCAATATTTTTAACTAAAAACGTTCCTTTCACGCACTTAAAAGCAAGCCGACGCTGCTTATTTGAACTCGTTAAAACGTTCAATGTGACTAAAATGACAAAACGCTGACAAGATTAGGTCATGACTTTTGATTTGCAAACAATCGAAAGAAATAGCAAATGAAAACGCGAATTTATTGTACTTTACTACACATATCTAAAACGTCAAACACTCACAATCGATCAAACAATTTATTAAAGTAAAAATAATCAATACATGTATATTAATATATTTTCTTAATTTATATTACAGCAAAATCCACTTAAAAAATTAATGCACTTAGACTTTCTTTAAAAGTTTGCAAGGACGTAAAAAAATTCATAATTTGAGACCATAAGGCAGAGGCGTACGTGCTGTTTTTATTAGTCAAAGCCTACTTGATATTCTCTCTTTGTGAAATATTAGCTTATTAACCATAAAAATTGTTTTTTGAAGCTAATTACACACTAATAAATGAATGTTTCCTTAATTTATTAATGTTTTCAATCAATTATGACAAAATAAGAATGAATCGACTGTTTCTTAATACGGTCCTGTCCACAGATTGAATTGTACGAATACTTTCTAATAGATGGCGTTAGTAGGCTGGTTCATTAAATAGCGTTAATTAGTGTGTATTTTCAGTTGAAAAGATTAATGACCGAAAGATCAAGAATTTAATTAGTGATTGATAATGAAAATAAAATAAAAACTTAACTATAAGCCCAGGAACTTGATAATCAATAATGTGAATGTGAGGGTGGGGGAATGGTGGGAAAGTCAGCTGATCATAAGGCGATCCATACTTTCCCACAATTTTATTAATTTTGCAATATATTATGTTGATATTTTTATTATTAAAATAAAAGAGATATTTAAATATTTTTTATTATCGCGAATAAAAAAATAGTGATATTTTTAATCATCGATTGAGGTAAGTACCAATGTACTTTTAAGCCATGATATTTTAAATTAATTTCGATTAGCATTTGCCTATCAAACACTGTACCAAGTAACAAGCGGATGTGCTAATTAACATTAGTAGCATGTTTTTTATCACCTGCAACCACAAATTGGTCATGTTATCATTCACACATTTACTATGGCAACATAAATAGATAAAACGATTATGTAAAATATTGGTAGAATGTACTTACTGAGTTATCAACACTGAATAATTTCACCTTCATGTAACTTGTTGCATCTCAAATTATCATATGACAGACTAATCAGTTACGAGCATAAACAAATAATGGAAATTCTAGTTTTTTTATCGGTTTAGTTGGAATTAATTATATAACAACTATACATTAAAAAAACTAGAATTTTATTGTACGTAAAGTCTAAACAGACAAACTAGATAATACCTACATGAGTGCGATTAGACAAAATGCATTCAAGTGTCACAGGTAACTGTAAACACAGGAAAGAAACCTAGCTAAAAGGCAAAACAAAAAATATAATGAGTTAAGTAAGACAGAAGTTACCCTTCAATGCTACAGACTGAACTACGGAAACATTAGCCAATGATCCTCTCCAAAATTTAATGTTAAGGTTTGTTAAAGAACAATAATGCTAAATTATTTTAACCGTTACATTACTAGGGGTGGGCAATTATAAGTTTGAACAGTCAACAATCGATTACTGAATATAACTGGTTTTTTTATTAATTAATAATCAAATTATCGATTAATCAAACAATTGATTAATCAAGCAATAGTTACTTCAAGAACGTCAGTGTCACAGGCACTTAATGCATGCATTAAATTTGTTCATGTAATTAAGTATTTACTGCAAATAATACATAGAATATTCTGAAATATAATACATAAACTGGAGTAGTATGGACAGAAGGTTTAATGTGGAATACCAGTGGACAATTGTGAGTTTGAACAATTGAATAATCGAATCATCAAATTATTTTCAAAACAACTCCTGATTAATCAATCATAATCGATTAATCCTCATTTTTGCCTAATTCTAACCATTACATCATTGATATAATAAATATTAATATTATTAAATGTATACTGTGAACACTTGAAATTTTAGTGTGTTCCCAATACTGGTAGATCTATGTCTGCACAACACAATTACGATTATCCGACTTGTCTTAGCTTTACAAAAAGTTACCAGAACAAAGATTCACGAATTAATGATACTCATAAAATGAATACAAGGTATTAAAATATTTAATAAAATCAAATGCTTTTTAAATGCGCTAATTAAACATTTCTGATTTCACATGTTCCGATAATTTTGGAAAAAAATGATTGATTACAAGATAGTTCAGATGGATTTAAAAACACTAAAATAATGGTTCAAAAATTAATAATCATAGTAGAGGTAAAAGTATATAATTAAATGCTAATTCAAAATTTACTTAATTCTCTTTTCTGTCACGTTTTTCTAGCTTTAGAGAAGCATTAATGTTAAAAAGAATCTTCAAAGTAATTAACTGCTAATTACATGAAAAAATACAAATTATGGAATTTATTTAGCTTCAGAACAAGTGTTAATCATTTAAGTGCATTAATTAAAATTTAAACGTCCCTTTTTTTAGTAGTTTTGCGAACTTTACCGTAAGAATTTGAATTAACTGTTAATTAAATGCTAGATTTGAAAAAAGTAGTAAAGCAGTGGTTCAAAAATTGATGTTACACCTAAAATAGAAATACCCACAATTTCTTAATTGCAGTAATGTTAGCTTTAGAACGTGTATTCAAATAATCAAATACTATTTAAATGTACTAATTAATAATTACATGTGCAGTTTTAGCCAAATATGCTGTTAGCTTTATGACATAATTAAATATTAGTAGTGCCGGGACACTTTAACTTTCACCTTGTTACGTCACAAGCCCCGCTCCCTGAGACACTTTAACTTTCCCTTTCTTGTTATGCCCACGTGGGGATCGTATTTTTTTTCACCTAAGAGTAAAAAGGTTTAATCTGTTATTAATTAGAATCCGTTTTTATCAAAGGAGATTGCATAATTATTATTACATTTATTTTAATCCGATCTACAGATTGTGACCTAATTTATTTATGCATTGGAGAGTTGCATTCTAATAAGAGACCGTATTCTTGTAAGACGGGGTCTGTTAGCGGGCTTCTTAATATGTGTTTATTATTATTAAACAGTTATACAGCTTCATTTATATTAATTGGAAAGTAGCAATCAGTCGTCGACATTTCGCTAATTAATGTGTTTACAAATATTTTAAAAATTTGCTGCTGCAAAAAACATTAAGGTCTAAATTAAATATTAGATGAAATAACAATAATCATTTCTACCCTGATGCAATAGCGCTCTTTTATACAGACATTCTCTATCTAAGCGGTCAATTACTCACACACACACACACACACACGCACGCACTCACTCACTCCTCACTCACTCACTCACTCACTACACTCACGCACTCACTCACGCACTCACGCACTCATGCACTCACTCACGCACTCACTCACTCACTCACTCACTCACTCACGCACACACACACACACACACACACACACACACACACACACACCCACCCACCCACCCACCCACACCCACACCCACCCACGTGTTTTTATTTGAAAATTTCTTAAACCTTAAAAAATCATGGATATTCGATTCACGTAAGGAAATTTTATTTCATTGACTTTTTTCTACTATAAGTAGTGTAATATATTATAGTTGAGGTGTACTTTGCTAAGGCATTATGTATATTACTTAATTTTTGAAAGCAACTTTCTATAGGGCGTTCAAATGTCAATGATGCCAAATGTATCACCGGGCGCTTACACTTCTATAATATGCGGTTTTATTTCAGAGGAGGGTTAACCTTATCCGAAGCTCTGGATATGGTTTATGCCGATGAAAATATTGCTAATCAAGTAGACGAGATATTTATTGAACCCCCTGAGACTAACATTGAGACCGATGAAGACTGCAGATGAGGACGAAGGAGGTATGATTTATAATCTAACGGTTAGACAGCTACCAGCACCTGTGGAAGTCAAACTAATCGACAACACTCGATTGTGTACTAATAGTGTCGAGATTTTAGTGATACCTGAGGAACCTCCAGCTTCCACCGCTGAGGTTATCCACGAAGAAGATCCTATGCAGGCAGAGCATCACGTACAAGCAAACTACATTTGGATCAATGACCATCTCCATAAAAAATTGGATTGCAGTTGGATTGAAGGTGATTTGGAACCTGGACAACACATTTTCTGGAGGCAAATTATTCCCAGTGTGAGCACTTGTCATGTGTTGATATATTTGAGACGTTTTTTGATAATGAGATTATTGAATACCTGGTAGAAGAGACTCAAAGATATGCAATTTTTTTAAACCAGCCCGATCCAAAAATTACAGTAAACGAAATTAAATGTTTCCTGGCTATCCTAATTCTAAGCGGGTATAATACTCTTCCATCAAAGTGTATGTATTGGGATTTAAAGGATGATGCAAAGATATATTGGTTAGTAACGCTATGCGGTGAAATCGTTTTCTACAGATCCAAAGATTTCTCCATTTTGCTGATAATACTAAAATGGACGCTTCAGATAAGGCGTGGAAGATTCGCTCTCTAGTAGATAAAATTAAAAAACGATGTTTGGATAATTTTGTGCCTGTTCCGAACCTTGACTTTGATGAATCAATGATACAATACTATGGCCGCAACGGATGTAAGCCGCTCATCCGTGGCAATCCGATTAGATTCGGTTATAAAATGTGGAGTTGGAACACAACAGACGGTTATCTGGTCAATTTCGACTTATATGAGGGCCAAAATCCTCGCAGAAATGAGGAATACGATACACTCTTTGGCAAATCAGCATCTCCATTAGTTCTGATGCTTGAAGAATTACGTCATCCAGATTTACGATACAATCTGTTTACAGGGTTTAACCTTTTTAGTTATCTAAGATATTTAGGTTATGGTGCTGTAGGTATTATAAGAGTAAAACGGATACCGAGATCATGCACGTTGCTCGGTAAAAAGGCTTTTTCAAAAAAGAAAAGGGGCGAATATCAGCACGTCATAGAAAAAAATTCTGGAATACTTCTAGTGAGATGGCTAGATAACTCTGTAGTAACCATGGCTTCGACAGATGCAGGAGTATCTCCGGTGGGATCCGCCAAACGATTCTCGCAGGCCGAGAAAACAAATATTTTATTAGATTGCCCATATTGCGTCGCCAAATATAATCAAAATATGGGCGGGACCGATCTCATGGATGTATTTCCAGTTATCGAGTTGGTGTGAGAAGTAAGAAGTGGTATTGGAATATATTTACATGGTTATTAGATGCTACAATAAACAACGCTTGGTTACTGTACAGAAAACGCCATAGTAAAACTACAAATTTACAGTTTAGAAGAGAATTAGTACAGGTATATTTGGTTTGTTACGGTGAAGCTCCTAAAATACCAGCCACCTCCCGTACCGTTCTTCCAGCTTTACGTTTTGATGGTATGCACCACTACGTCGCCGATGTGCTGGTGTAGACTGTAAATCTTTTGGAAGAACCATGTGTAAAAAGTGTGATGTTGGGTTATGTGTTCCATGTTTTGCCAAATATCATACAAAATAATAAACAGGTTCACGCCCTAGACTCTATTTCTGTAGATTTACATACATATGTTGACATTTTTTTCAAATATATTGCATAATATAACTTGTTAGTTACAAAAGAATAAAAATGTGTTTTTTTTTTGTTAGTTGATTGCACCTTAACCGTCCAGTATGGTAGTAGCTAATATTTCTGTTTTCGGATAATTTTTTATTTTTTTCATGGTCAGTACACTATTCTTAAAAATTATAAGCCATTAAAAATCAAATCAAAAACAAAAAATAGTTCTGGGCGCTAAATAAATGAGCAGCAATTATGCGAGTAGGTAATTAGACATAAATTAGATATATATCAAACTATTTGTTAATGCACGATACGCATGTTGGTTTTAGTAAATATTTAAAAGACAAGACAACAACAAAATAGGATTATCTTGATGTTAAAAAATAAGCACGATAAAACAGAGTAGAATATACTTGTGATTGCAGAATTTTTTTTTCGCCGGAAATTTTTCTGCAATAGAAGTTGGTCATGCACGCCTCTCTCTCTTGTTACGGAACTCTCAATTAAAACAACTAAAAACGCTTTTATTTATCAGAGTAGAATGGTTGAAAAACAAGCATTATACAGTAATTTGGTTATCTCATCATTTATAACTAAACATGTAGTGAAAAACTGATTTACCAAATCAAACATTGCTAAATTATTTCTCATTCTAAAATACAAGAACATTATCGTTTAAAGTCCACACACATCCGAATGGTAATCCTACGGCGTCGTGTTGTAGCGGAACCATCTAAAATTCTTCTGAGGGAAACATAAATGGTAACCTAGCGGGGGTCGTCCAAATAAATCAAAATATTCCCCGTTACCATTCTCGTCAATGTAGATAGCAGTCCAATGCTGACCTGGTTTGTTTGCTGGATCCGTGTTCACAATAATTACACAAGGTCTAGATGCGTGTCGCGGTAGCTGCTTAGAAGCACATTTTTGTGGCCGGGGATCGATTTCAAACATTTCAACACATGTACCGCATACATCTTTGGCGTTGGTATGCGCCCAGTCTTGAAGTAGTACTGTGTTTTCCAGGGCGCACATAGGATCCTCTATCTTATGGTTTAAACAATTATACGCCTTTACTTCCTTTTTCAATTTTTTAATCGACGGACAGCCAGTCTCGTCCAAGTTTAGTATTGGTCTGTTAAGGAATCTTAAAAACTGCTGTTTTTTACTACCCTTAACGTGAATTTTGTTAAACGGCAGCAGAGTTCTTTCTCTTGGAAATCGTAGGGCACATACTCTGACCGCCATTTCAAGCCTTTATCCTCTAAACACCTTATCTGTCTTGACAAGGGCTTTGTTATAAAATAATCTCGAGGTGGCTTTATCAGCATCAGCAATAACGACCCATGATCTGTAGTTAAGGCAATTTCTTTCGGTATGAATTCGTTATTATATAGGTAAAATTTTGCAACGCGAGGCTTTCGGCGAAAGCTGTTTCGGCGACCCCACTCCAATTCTCCCCGAACATAACCGAGATTGTAAGACAGGTGTAGGGCGTCGCAACTTGTTCTCGGGTTTTCGCCCCTTGTCGTTATCGGAACTTGTTCGCGGGGCTTCGTGTATTGTCGTGGTACCCTTGGCGGAAAATTTGAATTTGTATTATAATAAGGGGCCTAATGCTAAATTGTAAGACAGGTGTAGGGCTGCGCAACTTGCTCTAGGAGCTCTACACCCTGGTCCCTTGGCGGGAAATTTGAATTTGCATTTAAGTCTGCAGGTTATGGCTGGAAATATGAATTTGTATTGTAATAAGGGGTATAATGCTAACTTGTAAGACAGATGTAGGGCTTAGCAACTTACTTTTAGGTCCTCGCCCCTCAGCCAAAAATTTGAATTTGTTTATGACACCATCTATGAGGGGAAATTTGAATTTGTATTGTAATAAGGAGGCCTAATGCTAACTTATAAGACAGACATAGGGCTTCGCAACTTGCTTTCGTGTCTTAGCCCCTGGTCCCTTGGCGGGAAATTTGAATTTTTAAGTGTTTACATTCTGATTACTTATTGCTAGAAATAAAAACAATAGAAATAAAAAATTCAAGGTGTTTAATGGTCTGGCTTGGGAGTGTGTACCAACAGGCAATTGCCTTTTACAATGAATAACCTGCGGCATCCTATACCCATTCACCAGCCACCTCTACACCATTATAAATATAAAACAATGTTAATTTGCACAAATACCTTTTATTTTCAGCTTAATGAGTCCGCGTACGAATAAGATACCTTTGCAACACCGTGTTTGGCATTTAATATGTGATCTAGACTGGTAAAACGATTTACTGCGAACCTTCAGTTATATAAAAATACATACTTACACTAGAATAAATATTCCCTTAATCGATCACAGGCACAAATCGCTGACAGACGCGGTTTAACCCCGAAGAAAAGACAACTTAGTGTTGGCGAATTAAAAAATAATGTACACGAATTATTTTTAAGACAAACTGTTTACAATGAAGGTATTTAATTAACCCAAAAATCGATCTGGCTCGATTGACAAGCGAAAAAACCACCTTTCAAAAGTAATAAAAAAAACAAAAAACACTAACTTATGTTGAAACAGCCTCATATTAATTCTTGCACATCTTAATTTTAAAAATATGCATTCGTTCATAACAAGCCCTAGGTTTACGTCTCACGAGTTTCCCAGTAACAAAGATAGCTTTTGATCGCGGTCGGCCCAACCGTAATCAATCATTAGAGCAATGACATTTTTACGTCAAGGCGCGTACAAGAAAAATTCCAATAATTTGTTACGTCCCTTCAGTAAAGCATTTTTAAGCGTACACCTGCCACTCACCCCCTAACATGTGCTTACATACATATTAGTTACAAACAATCCTACATTCCTTAGATAAAAATATATAAATAAAAATATTTTGAAAACATTGGTAAATTATAACGTATTATCAAGATATTAAAAATCCACTAATTATCTTTTCTATCGTGGTAACAATGGCGATTTGACAAACGTTTATTATAATAATAAAATTTTCGCGGTCCGCTACCTACACCCTTAAGATGTGTATAATTGTCCCAAAAAAGACAACATTTGTCCCGATTGACTTGTGTTAGAATTTTTGTTTGTTTCGCTACAATTAACCAAGTCATTTGGTTCTAACAAATAATTTAATAACCACAATTAAAATACTGTTAATTAAACTGTTTATTTGAAGCATTTTTCTCAGTGCAGAAAATTGATTACATTAGTAAAGATACAGGGTTCTGAATCAAATAATCATATCAGGAGATTTGTAAAAACGAACCGAGTTCAAATATAAAATAAAAAATATGTGATGCCATTAAAAAGAAAGGGATGTTTGGATAGGTTTGAAGTTATATAGTACCCTGTATATTTATAAATAATTTTGGAATCTGCACCTTGAGATGGTTAACAATTGTGCTTTTATAATTTTTTTGTATCTTTTATAATAACACTATAAAAGAACTTTACCACACTATTGGGACAACCTGTTGTGTTGTGTTTAAGTGACATTTGCCACCTTGATCGAATGATTACTAAAAATTTTAATTTACACTTCTATTGAAACATGATTAATCTACATATCCCCAAAAGTATGAATTGTCTCTGTAATTACCATGTAATTCCGCAAAAATATATGAATATGGTGGTTCATAAAATATCATGCTTAATACGCCACGCTTGAAATACGAGTTATTTAACTAAACATTTCCAATAAACAGATTTAAGAAAGTTAATAGCTTACGTATGGATACAAAATGGCGCAAAAAATAGGGAGTTGCCGTTTGTAACAATTGTAAGAATGCTGAATACACAAAAAGCGGTCACTACGTGTAATGCTAAACATTACAAATGCTATTTTACTAAAAATAAAAACGTGATTATGATTGTTATTCCACTTAGTAACAACACACCTCAATTTGTATTAGTATTTTATACAAGGCCTTCTAGATTTGTTATATTTTGTTTTAACAAGTATTGAAATATCTTCAAAACTATAATGTTTAGAGCAGTGATATTTTATGTATTTTTGAAATTTTGATCTATGAAAATATGTAAGATGTTGTATTTACCAATATATAACTTGGTTACCGCACCCTTTTTTTTGGATAACGTACAAAATCATTTGAAAAAAAAACAGTCGTTCAGAAACCGACGCGTTCAGCTGGACTCGTTCTTTTATATACCTTACATGGTTTTGTGCAGTTGCCTGTCGATGTATTTATCAATTGTTATATTCTACCTACAATTACATTTGTTGCAGTACCACATAATATCCTTAACTTGGAAAGGTTGAATTCTTCCCCATTCCCGATTTCCGTTATAGAAACGATAGAATATACTATATACCCACCTCATATTCGATTCAGTTATGCATTAGATGTAAAGAGGAGCATTTAATAGTGGTACTTATGTGTAGAATGAGAGGAGCTGAGGACAAAATGAAGTGGGGGCAAGCCACGCCCGTGTGGCCGTGGCCATTTCCCACCCCTATTTAGACAGCTTCTTTTCGGGAACGTTTTTCAACCCCTTGTTGGAGTTTCTATACCCTTGAATACATTTTTACCCCTAATTAGTGACTTTTTGGTTGGGGGTCGGCTTCTTTTCGGTTGCGATTTTCAACCCCTTGATGGAATTTTTACCCCTTGACAGTATTTTCAACCCCAATTAAGGTTTTTTTGGCCCTAATTAAGGCCTCAGCCCCTGGAGGGTAGACGAATGCGCGCGCATGCAGTGTTTTGATTGGGAAGCTTGGAGGTAGGCCACGCCCCTCTGATTGGTCCATGGACTTCGCCTCCTGGTTTGTGATTGATTGCGGGGCGAGGATTGTCGACCATTTCGTCGGCCATGGTAAAATGGTATTCTAATAAGGGACACATAAGACTGGTATAGGACGGCCCCTGGTTTCTGATTATTATAGGTCTTCGGAACTTGTATTGTAATAAGGAGGTCTTATGAGACAGGTGTAGGGCTTCGCAACTTGCTTTCGTGTTTTCGCCCCTTGGACCTCTTGGCGAAAAATTTGAATTTGTATTTAAGTCTCTACATTCTGATTGTTTATTGCGAGAAATTTGAACTTGTATTCTAATAAAGGGCCTAATGCTAACTTATAAGACAGATATAGAGCTTCGCCCCCTTGACGGAAAATTGTATTGAAGTCTACATTCTGATTGTTTATTGCGAGAAATATGAACTTGTATTCTAAGGGCATACTAACTTATAAGACGGGTATAGGGCTTCGCAACTTACTTTCGAGCCTTCGCCCCCCTAGAGGAAAGTTTGCAATTGTATTTAAGTCCGCGTATTATGGCGGGAAATTCCAATTTGTATTCTAATATGGGGCCCTAATTCTAGCTTGTATGACAGGTATAGGGCTTCGCAACCTGATCTCGAGCATTCGCCCCTTGACACAAAATTTGCTCATGGGCCTTCGCCGCCTTGTCGTGGCGGGAAATTTGAATTTGTATTTAAGTCTTAACAGTCTGATTGGTTATGGCGGGAAATTTAAATATGTATTCTAGTAAATGGGACCCTAGTGCTAACTTATAAGACAGGTATAGGTTTCCGAAACTTGTTTTGGGGGCTGCGACCCGTTGGCTGAAAATATGTCCGTGGGCCTTAAGGGGGGAAAATGTCACTTAACCATCCCTACACCCCTAAACAATGGGAGTAGACTGGCAAAAAGGGGTTGAAACAAAATAGAAATTGTAATACCAAACGTGTGGCCCTTTTAAAACCAATCATGCCGGTCTTTAAGTAAATAAGCACATTAAACAATAAAGCAAATTACGGTACATATAAAATACAACAGTAAAATTGCACAGGTGATAATAAGGTAAAGGCAAGGATAAAAGAAAATAGACAAGGAATTTACACGTACACCATTGTTTAGTGACTGCGAAAGCACAAAATACATAAGTCAAATTACATATAAAGAGAAATTAGTTCGCAGGCAAATAATTCTACTTAACAAACACAAAAATACTCATTAAGCAAAGGGTAT
The DNA here is from genome assembly GCA_036346205.1 of Vesta saturnalis. Classification (NCBI taxonomy): domain Eukaryota; kingdom Metazoa; phylum Arthropoda; class Insecta; order Coleoptera; family Lampyridae; genus Vesta; species Vesta saturnalis. The sequence goes on along the minus strand of JARFJB010002308.1, from coordinate 532,587 downwards.
GTTATAAATAGATCCTAACATCATGACCGATATATAAGTTTGAGTGCGTTAGAAAAATACCTCGCCCCTTTCTCAGGTTACACATTCATCTATACAACAATAAAAATAAAATTCGAGGTGTTTAACGGTTATTTGGTTCGGGGAGTGCATACCCACTTGGCAATTACACATTACAATTAACAACCAGAGCGGTATCATGTACTCGTTCGTCAACACACTTTTGCACAAATATAAATATAATTCCTTTAATTGATCACAGACACAAATCGTTAACATACGCGGTTCAACTTCAAAAAGGGTGACTTATTTATAGATTAATATTTGAAAAACACTGGAAAGAAAAGACAAATTAGTGTTGGCTAATTCACAAGCAAATGTACACGCAAGTATTATTTTAAAGACAAATCGTTTACAATGGAGGTATTTAATTAACCCTATGGATTTGGCTCCGTTGACACTAACTATTTTTCTCCCGATTTCAAAAACTAACTACATTTACTCCCGGAATCAACCCCCATTTTTCAAAAGTAATAAAAAAAAAAATTATTATGTTGGAATAGTTTCATATTAATTATTAAACGACATTTTAATTTTAAAAATATGCATTCGTCCGTAACAAACCGTACATTTAGGTCTCAAGTTTCCAAGTACCAAACAAAGATGTCTTTGATTGCAGCGTACACCGTCGTAATTAATTACTAACTAGTGACATTTTTACATCATGAATGTGCACGTAAGAATTTCCAACAATTCGTCACGCCCCTTCTATAAAGGTAGTTCGAGCGAAGATCTGCTTCTATCCTAACATGTGTTTTTTTCCAACCATTACTCTCAAATATCAATTACATACAATCCCACATTCCTTACATAAAATATATAAACAAAATATTTTGAAAACAGCAAATTACGACGTATTATCAAGATATTAAAAATCCACTAATTATCTTTTCTATCGCTGTAACAATGGCGATTTGACAAACGTTTATTACAATAATAAAATTTTCGCGGTCCGCTATCTACAATGGTACTATTTTAACAGCAGCCGTGAAACCGCACGGTTGGGAAATGGGCCCTCATAGTAATTATGGCGATTTTATTTTATGAAAGTGCGAAATCGAAAAAGTTGACTTCGTAGACACAGCTGTATTAAAATTTGAAGATATATCTAGGAAAACTCGAACGATACACTCAAAAGCAGTGGCGTATTAATGAAAATGTCAATGAGGGGGTCCAAATAAAAAAAAGTATGTTAAGATAGGCATACAGTAGATATACATACAGTTGATACCGAAATATGTACCTATTGGAAATGACGTTCTTCAACCGCTTAGTAAAGAAATACCGTTTAAAAATGCAACTGTTCAATAATCCATAACTGAGGAATTCTAATACACTTATATGATGAATGGTTAACATGGGTAGCTATATATACTGTACTATACGTCACTGAATATTGTCATTGTGTTTATTATTCAATGATATTTGTACATTAAACAAATTAGGTACCCAATTGCATTTCTTGGATCATTAAACTTGGCATTATTTTTAAAGTTGGGTGTTGCGGTCAAGTTCGGCGTTGTGGTCACTCTTAGAGTTGGGTGTTATGGTCAAGTTTGATGATGTGGTTATTCTTAGAATTGGGGGTTGTGGTGGTGTTGGTCGTTGCGGTCAAACATACAGTTCGTGGTCGTAGATCGATATTTAATAGATGCGTCGTTTGGTGTTATGGTCAAGTTAGGGTGTTGTGGTCATTCTTAAAGTTGGGAGTTATGGTTAAGTTGGGCGTGATGATCAACATTAAAATTTGACGTTATGGTCTTGTGTTGCGGTAAATCTAACATCAAGTTGGGAGTTGTAGTCATTTCGTGAAGTTGAGCGTTGAGGTCATTTGGCATTGTAGCCACGATTTGTGTGATAAAATTGATAACATTGTATCCTATGTTTCCCCTGAAATGAATGCATTACACGTTATTCAATATCTATTTAGGAGTAATCTTATCTATCTCTTTCCAAATTTAGTAATTGCTATAAGAATATTTTTAACGTTAGCGGTGACAGTTACTACCGGCGAGAGCAGTTTTACAAAACTTAAAATAATAAATGTACACACACACACAGTGCGTTCAATATAATCGGACGCACTCAATAACTCTTTTGTATTGCGTTTCACAAGAAAGTGTTTAAATAGTTTTTTATTCATTTACAAATACTCTATTAAGTGCTTAGTTTAGATAATTTTTTAAGCTTCTGGTTTGACCGGAAGCGCACATAATTTTATTTTTTTAAATCACACTATATATATTTTTGCATTTTTGCATTGCTTATTTTTTTCTTAATACATACGTATAAAATTCTTATAGGGTTTTATAAAAAACTTAGAGAAAATGCCATCGAAAGTTTTCAATTTTATTATACGATTAGAAGAATCAAACAAAACCGTAGGCAGCGTACGTCAACAAAATCACATCGCAATTGTTTTTCGTTTATTGCAATTGACAATCAGATAAAAGTTTAATTTGATTTCAATCGAAATAATTGTTTAAAATGAATAACAGTGAAAAAGTTGACATGTTGTTAATTTTCGGTG